>CM059971.1:75934793-76534793 GCA_030490835.1 Annona cherimola
TATGTTGTCTTGAGGTACAAGCTATGCAATTATATTCTTCATCATGAATATTTGTATGGAAAATATTTCAATGGTACGTAACATTAAAGATTTCATTTGTTTTCAGCCTCTGCGAGCTTGATGGTAAATCAAAATTCAATTCACCCACTAATTTAGAATTATTTACTTAATTACGAAACAAAGTTTCATTCTAGTAAAAGATATATGTGCATTGGCACCATCTAAAAATATATAAAACTAATATATGCAAATATGACCTATGCACATATTTGATTTCGTAAAACTTGGTCTTTTAACTAAACAAAAGTTGCTAAATATGATGTACAAAAATGAATTTCTTGTCAATCATTGAAACATTAAAGTGCAGTAGGTTATATGAAATTACTTCTGTATAACATAGTTACTTAAAAATCTAGAACATAATTTATATATGTTTAATATTTAAACCATTTAAAACATCATTCTTATGTGTATAATAATTGCATAAATTATTATTACATCATAATGCATCTATGAATAAATTTAAGCATTTTTCTATAATGTATATATGATTATACACATTTTAAAGTAGCAGTCACTTACTAAAAATTTGATTCGAAATGATTTTTAATGTTATATTAAAATAATATTAAATAAAATAACTTGATAGTATTTATATTAATCATAAAATTAGACTTAAAATGAATGACGTACTAAAATCTTTCAGTGGTATCGATACCACTGGTTTCTTTTTTTAATAAAAGCTCTTAATGAAGTGAGATTTTTATATTTAAACTAAATAAATAATTTTAAACATAATTCATGAATTAGATTAAAAAAAATATCAAAGCCCAATGGGCTAAGGGAAACACGTTGCACCCCAGTTTCACAGGTGAAAAGCCCATAAAGATGGCCTTGTCAAATCCCATCCTTCTCTGGCACTTCGCATGTGATATTGTAATTAGGAATTGTATCACCAATCACCATCACAAAAAAAAAAAAAAAAAAAAAAAAAAGGGAATTATGCTACGGGGACGATGGAGGCTAATGGCTATAGGTTCTAGCTAGAAAATTTCCACCCCAGTTGTTGACCAACTAAGATTTTGTAATATAGATCCAACTATGCATGGTTGGGCCATCTGATGGACGGTTTGGATGCAATTAAATAAAAACCTCGAATGGGCAAGAAGAGCTCCAGCTTGTGCAAATTCCAGTTACTAGGCGTGATCATGTCCAACTTTGAATTTAATTCAGATGAAAATGATTATCTACGTCTAACATGCTTGGTAATTCATGACGATGGCTTCAAACAGTATAGGTATTAATATCAATTTTAATTAATTAACCTCGTCTGCAGATCATGAGAAAAATTGCATTTGAAATGTAAAAAATTATATTAAAAATGGGGATAAATATTTCATTCGAGGAGCTTGTATCCTTTGGAACAACCCTCCTCAGAAAACCACCTCACATCCTCCAGGATGAGAAATAAATTGGAAAAAGACCACCCATTATTGAATGAACTATATGAGATTTGTGACAAATAATGTTATTTGAAAAGTACACCTATCAAAATTTTCAAAAAGTGCCTATGGTTAGAGATAACCACGACCCAATAGCCCCTACATTGAATTGTTGGAAGAAAAGTAGTTTTAGATAACATCATGTTGCCACCACTTAATGACCAAACAGTTAACATGAATATGTACTTTAGAGAAATTCAGAGTTTAAAGTTAGGTAATGACAATGGCATCATTATCCCCTGCCCAACATCCAAAAGAGAGTCCAATTAGAAGAAAATTATAAAAAAAAAAAATGAATTGCTGAGCTGAGCTTGCTCTCAGGATTTCTACCATAGGCCTCTGGCGCTTCAATAAGGAGATGCATGGTAATTGATTTTTTTTGTAGGATTGTGGGATGAGGTGTGAAGTGGTAAATAAAATATTTTGAAAATTGTAGATTTGATAAGAAATGATAGAAGCAAAATTAGAATAAATAGGGTTATTAAAGTGTAGTTATAATGAAAAATGACTGGAATATAAGGTAAAATTAAAAAAATACAACGTTGGGATGAAAATCGGGCCGAACCCCGCGCGCCCTTTCCCACCAATTTCCCCGCCTTCCTTCCCTCCCACACACGTCGTTTAACAAATGACACCCTAAATCATAATATTTTGGGAACCACTAGACAATGAATTCATGCTCCTACATTACTAGGCCGGGTACGCCATCCAGAAAAGATGCTCAACCAATACTGCCGCATGCAGTAAGGGTAATTGCAGCCACCCAATACATTTTCCTCCCATAAGAAATGATTTATGAGAAGAGGCAACTGCCACCACTTCTAACCTCTTCCATCCTTTTTGAAGTATGGCAGATGTGAGAAATGGCCTTGTATGGGACACTAACACTAAAAATTACCTTCCCCCTAATTGATGGTGGGCAGTATTCAATTAGGTATTTGGTATATTGATTGGCTTGAAATTCGGTTGGTTGAAAGTTGAATCTATAATTAATTGGAGTGCGGCCAGCTCTAAGTGGGTGAAATCATGTCATGGTGTATGGGTCTAAAATAGGATAATGTACCTAGAAATTCGGACAATTTTAATCCTTTGGAGACGCGAAAGCTCTACTGTCAAAACCCAACCTCTATTTTTCAACAGACAACATTGGCCTACTTCCCATTGAGCCACTTGAATTGAAGGAAGTCACCAACTCTCTCAACTGCAAACGACATTGCATCTCCAAATGCACCCCTTCCTCAGTCACAATATATCCCTATAAATTAATCTCTTTTTGAGCTCCTGGTACATTTTATCACCAGCCATTTTCCCTCTAATTGTTCCATCATCATCGTCATCTCCCTGCCTCCCGCCCTCCCCCCCTCTCTCTTTCTCTGATCATGTCTGTTGAAGTTGGAAAAAATGTGGGTTGTGTGCCTGTTGTTTGTGGTGCATGTAGTCTGGGCTGCACCCCAAGTTCCATGTTATTTTGTATTTGGTGACTCTTTGGTGGATAATGGCAACAACAATCAAATCGCTTCATTGGCTAGAGCCAATTACCCGCCTTATGGGATTGATTTTCCTGGTGGCCCATCTGGAAGGTTTTCTAATGGTCGCACTACAACAGACGTCATCAGTAAGCTAGTTAGTTTAATCAATCAAAATATGAATGCGACCATCTTATCTCTCTCTCTCTCTCTCTCGGATAGGCATTGCTGTGCATGTATGAAATGTTTTTTTTTTTTTAATAAAAAGATCTCTTTATGCAATATATATCCTTTTCTCATGATGAAATATTATGAGAAAACAAATACTAAAAGCAGTTGACATCTTGTTCATGGTTGCAGCTCAGCTTTTGGGTTTTGAGAGTTTCATCCCACCATATGCAAACACCACTGGTAAAGCGCTTCTTGGTGTGTCAACTTTGCATCTGCTGCGGCTGGCATAAGAGAAGAAACAGGCCAGCAATTGGTAATTAATCGTAATCCGCCAAGTACATTATTTATATGTATAAGAAAATGACCCCTTTACAATGGGTTGTTACTGAGCTAATGAAGTAATAACCTCATAGATCTTATATTTTTCTTTTATTTTTAGTGGGCCAAATGTTTTCAGTTCATATATCAAAATTTATTATTTTATGTTCTTGTACATATTTTTATAAATTTCAAAAATAAAAAATATACTATCGCTACCCCCTCCCACATGAAAAATAGCAAAACTTTTCTTTTTTGAAATTTTATAAAAATATATACAAAAATCAAAAAATGATAAAATTTAATAGATAATACAGGTAGTCTACGTAAAAAAAGAAGAAAAATATAAAATATACTTTGTGATTAGGTTGACATTATCATTATCCGATATATATATATATATATATATATATGCATCACATCCTAAGATTTTAAAAAATTAAAAATTTCTAAATTATTTCATTCATAAAAACTGAAGGGTGCTCGAATTACTATGAACGGTCAGCTACACAACTTCGAGGCCACAGCACAGCAACTAGAAAGAGTACTGGGGAATAGAAGCGCAGCAGTAGAACATCTGAGCAAGTGCATTTATTCGGTTGGGATGGGCAGCAACGATTATCTGAACAATTACTTCATGCCTTTGTTTTACACATCAAGCCAGCAGTACACGCCCGAACAGTTTGCAGGCATTCTCATCAACGAATATTCACAACAACTGAGGGTCAGTTGCTTCAACCATTTTCCTTCATGCTTGCTTTAGTTCATCGGCCCCCCACCAAAAAAAAAAAAAAAAAATGCAATTGCTGATGGTGATTGATTAATTTTTGTTGTAGACTTTACATGAGTATGGGGCGAGGAAGGTGGCAGTGATAGGTGTGGGTCAGGTGGGATGCAGCCCCTTTGAGATTGCGAGGAATAGCGAGAATGGGAGTTCATGTGTCACCAGGATCAATGACGCTATCCAGCTGTTCAATGCCAGGCTTCAATCGCTTCTCAACGATCTCAATAGCGACTTGAAAGATGCCAAATTCATTTTCTTGAATTCATATGGAATTTTTGATGATGTCCTACGAAGAGCTTCAACTTATGGTACTCAAAATCTTGATCGCCTTCCATCATCATATTTTCCCATCTTTTATTATAGTCCTACATTGATTGATTAAAGGTTCGAAGAGTTCCTCGTTTATACGGGTGGTCAGAATTGTCTTCCCAGCTAGACTCCATTTCAACATGGCTCTTGACATAGAAATTGTCTTTCCTTCTGCAATTCACTGTCCCATGTGTTTGTTAGAATCACAGGAAACCCAAAACAACATGGATTGAAGAAATTAAACTAGATATTGAAACATTAGAGATTCCACGTAGGTGGGAAGTTAAACAGCTTATATATGGTGATGAATTCCTTTGTGTTTGTTCAGGTTTCAAGGTGGCAAACTCGGGATGTTGTGGGGTGGGAAGGAACAATGGGCTGATCACATGCCTTCCTCTCGAGGCTCCATGCTCAAACAGGAACCAGTATGTGTTTTGGGATTCATTTCACCCAACAGATGCCGTGAACTGGATAGTTGGCAAGAGATTTTACAATGCTGAATCTTCCCTGGACTCTCATCCACATGACATCCGAAGCCTTACGCAGCTCTGAGATTGGAGAATGGAGATGATCATCCTATCTTCTTGATGGTGATTGATGATCAGTGCATGTTTTCATCCTATGACTTGAAGGCTCTAATTTATTTGCCACTTTGATTACTGTGGGATTATCATCTGATCTATGGAGAACTTTGCTTTGTGTGTGCGTGTGTGCGTTTTCGGTTGTCTATGTGAACTTTAATCTATGTTAAGCTTGTGCTTGTCTTGATTTTTTCTTTCATACTCTGCCATTTGAAGTTGGCCCCATGCTCAATTAATTATATGAACTTTATATATTTCCAAAACTACCTGCATTGTTGATGACCACTTATTAAGGTTTCTTACCAAAGTATCAAAACCGATAGAGAGCGCACTTTACTATCAACAGTTCAGCTACATTAACAAACGTAGTTTTGGATTTAATATAAAGATAACCTACATGCTCAAGCTTAATATGAATTGAATTTAACCTTTAATTTTTAATTTCTCTGAAATCCACAAGAAAGACCCATCCAGAACCCTTTTAAATGCATCCATCCATCCATCCAAAATCCACATAAACAAGAAATAATCTGGCTGAATACATATAAAACCCAAATGCTATGTGGAGGAGGCTGAAAAAGATTTCACAAGTCTACGGGTTACGGGCCTATATGATAGGATCGGGTCTGTGATTCTGAAAGATCCGCAACACTGTATTACTCAGCTGCGTCACGAAACCTGTCTTGAAAGCATCTGATGAACAGAGCAATTGAAGAGTGGTGAGCTCTGGGCTGGATTCTCGTCTGGGCTCACTCGACTGAACCAGGCATCCGGAACTCGGACGCTATAGTTCACTTAGAAATCTCCTTAAATGCTAGGCTCCAATTTAATATAATTGGGTTACGTAAAAGTGATTTCTTATAGCTCTTTTTATTTTTAAGATATTGATAATTAATGTGAAAATCAATCAATTCATTATATTTAATATCGTTTTTTAATAAGAAGATCAAGCTTCATTCAAATCAAATCTGTATGCGAGCTACATTTGCTTAAAAATGGATATATTCATGTATAAATTTAAAAAAAATACTTAAATCCATTCATATAAGTATTAGTATGTGATAATAATTTATAAAATTATTTATACAATATAGTAATGATATTTTAAATGGTTTAAATATTGAAAATACTGTTTAAAATTTTACTTTTATTATTAAATTATTTTATTATGTTGATTTTACACATTTATAGATGGGGCCATATACAATGATAATAAATAGATGAGAGGATTTTTATGATGATATAGCAATGCTAAATACAATAGATGGAATGCATTTTTCCTTGACTACCAATATATTAAAAATGAAATAAATTACACAAAAAAAAGAATTTCATAGAAATGGAGCCCCATATTATGAGTGGCAAACACGAAGACTGAATACTTGACTATTATGGGCTATTGCATATGAAAAAAATAAGCTAATTTTTTCTATTGTATTTAACATCGTATGCAACCATTTTCGCTTGGCCGCAAATAATGTTGAAGGTGGACTCCTGCTCATTCGGCTGTGTGGATGGCACGGTGAAGACGCTTTGGCCAGCAAGGTTTTAGACAATGTTATGAATTGTGTGATTGCTCTATATGCTTGAATTGAGTTGTGCATTTCAACTGTTGCTGTTGATTTAATTTTCTTTGATAGAATATATCGTACCTGTCCTTAATTAATGTATTTTTAAAAATATTTTATTGTTTTCTACTTTTTTGGCTATTAAATCGATAGATTGTGAGTTTAGCAGATAATTTTGGGAGTTACGAACATTTAAAATTTATTAATAAATAAATAATTAAATATTTACGACACTATAAATATGTTATGCAATGTTACTGTTTGAAACTTATTAGAGAGAGAGATTCTAAGTTTGAGATATAATATGAGTTATTAACATTAAAATTCATAAATATATTGACATAAAAAATCCGTAAATATATAAATAAATATTTATAATATCATAAATACGTAATACGGAGGTCATCAGTGCGAACAGGTTTGAAGCTATGGGGGTTAGGTTCTGACAACGTTTTGGGTGCATGTGAGACATTTGACTGTGGAGGGAAGTTGGGCCCAAGGTCTGGAGTCTAATCTACGGAGAGCAGTTACATTACATGCCTGCCAAGGCAGGTCGGCTACGCGCTAAACGTACACGTCCAACAGTCCAGATCTACAAGATCCACCGCAACTTGCACCCTTAAGTCAACCTTGCATTCCATGCGTGTCGGTGATTCAGAGCTGATGACAGCTAAAACGATCAAGATATCCAAATCACTAATAAAATCATGGACCACACCACACCACACCACACCACACCACAACTGAAAATTACATAGCGCCCCACGCAGTGCTATTAATATTCAATATTCACCCCACACCAAAATCTCAAACCCATTAGAGCGCATTTGAAACAATATACATGCAAAAACCAAAAAGATAAAGGAAATTAGTATACATTAAGGACTCTGATTTATGTAATCAGGTTCCATAGAAGTGGAACCGTGTAACTTCGTTAATTTTTAAAATTTTAATTATTGATGAAAAATCTAAAATCCCGATCAAGCATGTTTATGGGCCACGTTTGTTGAAATATATATTCATATGTAAATTATGAAAAATATTTAATTTCGTTCACACATGTATTAGAATGTAAGAATATGATATAAAATCATTTATCTTCATAATAGTGGTATTTTAGATGATTTGGACATTGAACAACTACTTTGAAATTGATATGTTAGCATTAAACCGTTTTATTAAGTTAATTTTACACATTTACACATGAAAACCATATACAATGAACTAAACAAGTAAAAGTATTTTCAAAATTCTATAAATGATATTAAATAAATGAATTGAGTGAATTTACTATCAACCAATAAGATTTTAAATATGGAAAGGATTATATAAAAAATGGTTTGATTGAAGCTGAACTGATTAACATAATCTATATGTCGTGATTATAAAGAACTGCAATATAAATGGTGGGACGGGTATTAAAGAGATCAATCCCCTCCCTGTCTTCCCATCCAAGCGGGAGTGGAGAGCATGCATGCATGCATAATGGAAAACGGTTGGCCACGTTATATAGATACTAGATAGGCTCCCAGATTTAAACTTTTATGATTACTTGCGTCGGGGCATTGATTGGACAAAGAAGACGTCAACATATATAAAGGAGTTGAAAGCGTAGTTGAATCCGAGTGGAAAGGAAAGAATTGTTGATTAGTTCAGCATTATACGTGATAAGATAGTGTGTGATAAAGCCATATTGAAGTTTTAATTTGTACAGTAGGTCGTGTCAATTTACTTCACGCTACTATGGGTAACAAGATTACTATGGACAATAATATTTAAGGACGGCCCATCATATGCGCCCAAACTAAGTGGCGCCACTGTTGGAAACATGAGGAAAACTAGCTAAATCTATGTTTTGATGATTAACAAATCAATTTGAGAAAGTCTTGGCTACTAACAAGTTTATGAAAATGTTTAAGGAATAAGCATTTGAAGAAAATCAAGTTAGGAAGGCCAAGTCGATCCCCAAGTCGACTCCAAGATCGACTTCAAACATGCAGAACGTCCAGAGCTGAAAACGGAAGAAGGGAAGGTGAAGTCGCAGGCCAAGTCGACTCCACCTGCGACTTGGGTAGCCAAGTCGCAAACGAAGTCGACCTCACCATCGACTTCAGTTGGGCGAAACCTTCCAGAGTTGAATTCGAAACAGCAGAATGCCGAAGTCGCACCCCAAGTCGACTCCAGGTGCGACTTGAGGTGAAGTCGCAGCCGAAGTCGACTCTGACATCGACTTCGATCGGGCAGAGGCGATTTTTCAGAAGATAAGCTGGAATGCATATTCAAGATGAAATCAAGTCATGAGTCCAAAGCGAAGCAAGGAGGTTGAATCAATCATGCAAGGGTCAAGCTCTTCAAGATTCACAAAGACTACAAGTAAGAGGAGCTATTCCAAAATGAAAATGATTGAAGAAAAACATTCTGCAAAGAATCAGAACTTGAAGTCGCGAGCAGAAGGTGAAGTCGCACCCCAAGTCGACTCCACTTGCGACTTGGGTGAAGTCGCAAAGCCAAGTCGACCCTGACTGGAACTTGAAGTTGCGACGGAGAAGCGAAGTCGCACCCGAAGTCGACTCCATCTGCGACTTGGGCGAAGTCGCATCCGAAGTCGACTCCACATGCGACTTGGGTCGCAACGGTCGGAATTAATTCGAACGTTGGCGCATTAAATGCGCGCCACCTACCTTCTAACGTTCGGATTCCCTCCAAAATTATAAATAGCATTCATGGTGGACGAGGGAAGTAGTTGGAAAACATTAAGTGAGCATAACTCATATCTACAAGAGCATTAAGTGATCAAGCCAATCAAGAGAGGAAGAACTACACTTCAAAACTGCAAGAGCTTCACTTCAGATTCTTTAAAGCCTACCACAAGTTCTTCTCTGCGCCAAACTGCTTCTACACATCTGTAAAGTGTAGATTTCTTTCATTGATTATTTGTTTGTATTGAACTTGATTTAGCTTGGGTAGCTAAGATCAAGTGATAGCAAAGTAGTGTGTGATTGGAGTGTGACTCATCACCTACTTGTGCTAGTTGTTGATGTCCCCTAGAGCTAGAATCTAGAAGAGAGCAAGTGGCTCTAGTTGTTGATGCCCCCTAGAGCTTTGAATCTAGAAGAGAGCAAGAGGCTCTAATTGTATTGAGAGAATACAATAGTGGAACCCAAGTCACAAGGTGTGTGAGCTTGGAAGAGTGGAGTAGGGAGGTTGCCCGAACCACTATAAAATCCTTGTCTACTTGCTTTTACTTCTGCTCTCTTTATTACTTTGCTTTCCATTCAGTTTCTTAATTAAAGGGGATTAATTCTACAAGGGGTTAAGTCTTTGATTTACCAAAGATTTTTTAAAGAACCCAATTCACCCCTCCCCTCTTGGGTTTTGCCATCTATTCGGGACCCAACAGCCACAAATAATATTTTTTTATTTTTTTTAGTTTTTTATAAACCCGATAATCTAAATGTATTTAATCTATAAATCAAGTTTTGTCATTTGTAAACGAAGCAAGTTCTTATTAGCCCAGGCTAAGTAATGACTTACTTAGTTTACTCTAAAAAAACTATTTAAAAAACTTTATTTTGCTTCTTCCTAATCTAAATGTATTTAGTATATAAATCAAGTTTTATTATTTTAAAAATGTGTATATAACTTTTTTTAGACTTTCAAACATGGGTATATCTTTTATGGGTGTTCATATTACATCATTTTAACTAATATTATATTCAGACTCCTGAGACATTCTTTAAAATATACAAATAATAATCTACACATTCTTACAAATTTTTACCAACAATATTCTATATAATCCTTCTACCAAATAATTCTGTTTTTTCTTTCTATCCCAACTGGTGGACGCTCCTACTGAAAATGGAGAGAATAACGCAACCAAAATCACATGCCAAATCTGCTACGAAAAAATGCCCACAAAATTGTTGCGGGCAAGAATTGAAACCAACTTTCACCATGCGGGGAACCACTTGGTCCCATGACCGCAAAGCCAACATGGCAACAACTAAAATACTCATATATTTGAACGAGGATATTTCTATGAAACTTTCTTTTTGTGTAACTCTCTCCATTTTCAACAGCTAGATGATTGATGAAAAATTAATTTCATCTATTATGTTTAGCATCACTTAAATTATTATAAAAAAATTTACATTTGTCTAATATCATTGTATATGGACCTCATCTACAAACATATAAAATCAACATAATAAAATAATTTAATGCTAAATATCAATTTTAAGTAATATTTTCAATGTCTAAACTATTTAAAATATCATCACTATATGAATAAATGATTCTATGAAGTATCACTACGTTCCAGTACTATGTAATTGTATCTAAGTATTTTTTTCTAATTTAATTATGAATGTACCTATTTTTGAGCACATGTGGTCTGTGCATATATTTGATTTGGATGAAACTTAGTTTCATAATTAAACAAATGATGTTAAATACAATAAATGGATTAGATTTTCATCGAATATTAAAATTTTAAATTTCGAAGGGTTGCATAGAACCACTTATATATAACTCGATTACATAGAAGTAAGTTTGATATTTAAAATTTTTAAAAATATATACATATATAAAATGGTAATACTTAATTTATATATTAAATACATTTAAATTAAAAAATTTATAGAAAAATAAAAAATAATTAACAAACAAGTTTATTAACATGGGCTAAGTAAACCATTACTTAGCTCGGATTAATAGAATCACGTCTTTTTTAAATATGTTTGTATATTTTTATTTTTAAACATATGATTATTGTAGTCGTTTTCTACTTGTTAAAATGATCAAAATATTCTTATTTTTTAAAATAAAAAATATATAAATATATTCAAAACTTGTAAAATTTAGATTTTAGATTAAATACATTTCGATTAACATATTTATAAAAATTTAAAAATAAAAATATATTGAACGATCGGATGCAATTAGGGCCTAACTATAGCCAGCCACAAGGATCACCCCTCTATTTAATGAATAAATTGAATTTCATTGTGTTAACAACATTTATAATGGTGACTAAAAATACATTCATTTGAGACTAGTGCTTGGCACAGTGGTTCTCACGTGGGCTTTTTATGCCCGTTGTTCAGTATCGAATCTCGGTTATAAGAATACTTTGTTTATTGTATTTAACATCATTTATTTAGTTAATAGATAAAATTTTATTCAAAATAAATGTATACATGGGCCAAATTTGTCGAAAATAGCTATCAAGGTCGTGCCTCAGTGGTGCAGGGCATGACCCCACAAGTCGGGTGGTCCTGGGCTTGAGTCTCCCTAGCAGCATTTTGAAGTGGTGGCGTTGCAAGTCTTCCCAAGTTTGTGAGAGTCGTTCACCAGTGGGAAATATTAGAAATAGTAGATAATTGTTAGCAAATTGTAAGAATGTCTCAGAATTTAATTGTAATACCAGTTGAGATTATAATGTATGAATACTCATAAAAAAAATTTGTCGAAAATATATAAAGGACCACAATATTCTTATTTTTAAATAAAAATATATTAATATATTCAACAATTGTAAAATTGGAATTATAGATTAAATAAATCTAGATTGATATATAAAAAATTAAAATATAAAAATATGCTTAGTGATTGGATGCAATTAGTCCCAACTATAGCCAGCCATAGGGATCACCACTCTATTTAATGAATAAATTGAATTTTATTGTAGTAACCACATTTATAATAGTGATTAAAAATACATTCATTTATTTCAGATATTTCACTTCAAGAAAATTAATTTATTATATGTAACTATATTTATTTGCATAAAAATATAAATTTGACTGTGAATAAAAGTGTCATGACTCTAGACAATCTTTTTCATTTTTATGTTTTAATTTTTGATTAAAAATATATTCTATTTATTATATTTAATATCATTTATTTAGTTAAGAAATAAAATTTTATCCAAAACAAGTATGTACATGGGCCGCTTTTGTCCAAAATATATATTTATTATAAATTATGAAAAATGACTAATCTATTTATATAATAGAGTGTAATAGTACTATATAGAATCTTTTATTCATATTTTAATGGTATTTTATATTGTTTAGACATTAAGAATGCAACTTCGAAATTAATATTTAGCATTAAATCATATTTATTTAGATAACTGAAAAAGATTTCCATCATAGTATAAAATGTTAATAAAATAGATGAAATATATTTTCCATCAAGTATCAATATATTAAAAGAGGCATAATATGTTAGCTCAAACTACGTAATGGCTTAACTTAGCCCATGCAAATGAACTCATTTTTAATTATTTGCTCTTTTTCATAAAATTATTAAGTTTTATTATTTTTGAAGGTATATATATTTTAAAAGTTTTAAGCATAAGAATATTCTAACATTTTAATGGTTAAAAATTTTCAAAATAATTATGAGTCTAAAAAATTTATGCACATCTCCAAAAATGGTACAACTTGGGTAATACAAAAAATACATTCACATTCTCTACAAAAAATAAATGCATATAGATTAAAATTTATGAAGAAAAATAAAAAATTTAATAGAATTTTGGTGCTAGGGTTAACAAGATCATACCTCATATTAAAAATAAAAAAAGTTACATAAAAGCAGAATTTCATAAAAGCGAACTCCACTTTGCAATATTAATAGCCAACTAGAAATTGCTGCCTGTAATGTTGCATGCAGCAATTTAGTTGCATATATACATCAATTTTTTTTAAAAAAAAAAAAAAAATAGCTGCATTTGCTCATATGCAGTGAACTGTATAGCCAAATATGCAACCAATTTTTAGGTTGCATGTCCTTGTTTGCAACCAAACAATATCCAATGTTGTCAAATTCAAATTATACGGAGCTAAAAATATGAGTGCTGTATTATAAAAAATATATATACGAGTGCTGCATTTAAGAAAATTTGCAGTGATTGCAACCTTGTAAGCCTTAAAATATTGCAAACTGAACCTTAATATCAATATGTAATTAATTAAAAATAATTTTAAATTGAAACGGGAAAATTAATGTAGTTTTTTAAATATTTTGAAATGAACCACAACAATCCATTTTACACTTAAAATTATCTGATCTGTGTACGGTACAGGAGAAATAATTAATACGTATTAATTAATATTTGATATGCATCCTGGTCTACCTAACTCTCATGATGATCATCAGCTCCGTCACTACTCGGTGCACGTTATGTCCGCGTGCAATTAATGCATTCAAATCTGTCCCAATTCCCAACTGTAAAAGAGAACGCCATCCATGTAGGGATCTCTTCCTCAATTGCCGTATATGTATGTGTATATATATTCTCTTATCCTTCCTAGATACTCCAACACGCACACATCGATATCTATCAGCCGTCTCTGTAATATCTTCAGCTTCCAGTCCACGAGAATGCATATGGGTGGTGGTGAGCTAGTTAGGAAAATGTGGGTGTTGGGTCTCTTCGTGTTGATAGTGGGGTTGATGAATGACCACGTGGTGATGAGGAGGGCAGCCCCCCAAGTGCCTTGCTACTTCATCTTCGGAGACTCGCTGGTAGACAACGGCAACAACAACGCAATAGCTTCCTTGGCTCGAGCCAATTACCAGCCTTACGGCATCGACTTCCCTGCTGGACCCACTGGAAGGTTTTGTAATGGTCGCACTACAACTGATATTATTGGTGAGATACATATATTAAGACACAATTTCTATCTTTCTCATTTTGGGTTTTCCGCTACTTACTTCATTGCATATGCCACACGGATCTGCATGGGAGACTAAATGGCTATTTCGTAAGACTTTTACGGACCTTTAGTTAATTTTATATCTAAATGCACACCTTTTTTTTTCTAACATCAATTACGGCCTTAATCATTAGACTAATTAATTAATTATCATTTTCTGGATTTTTTTTAATCTCTATTTCATGAAAGCGAAATATATCAAAGACTGAGTCAGATGACCTGGGTGCGTACTACGGCTGTTTTATTGCACAGGTCACAAGTCACACCCACTCCCGCATGACAGCCCTTCCAAAATTGAATGCGCCCATTACTTTACTGTCCTCGACCTCGTGTACAAACTCCAAAACATGCCAAGGGCCCAAAAGTACCCGCATCTCTCACATGCATGTGGAATGTAATTCATGATGAAAGGCATGATTAACACTCTGGAAATAAAAAAGTTATCCCAACAGATAATTAATATTATTCTCACATGAATCTCAAGTCACTAGAAGAAAGCTAACATTTAACATTATACCCGATTTTTTGTATTTTAAACTCTCAAACTTTTCATATTTTTATTTTAAACTTTAATATTTAGCTTTTTGCATTTTAGCTTATGAAAACTTTAGTTCCTTTGAATTTTATATTTTGACATATGACGATGTTAAAAATTGATATTAATGCATGCAAAATGTTGTAAATACTTTTCAATATTTCAATTTTTTTTTTCGTTTTAAACTTGAGTATTACGCTTTCTCCATTTTGTCCTTAGAGCTTCCAACAACATCTTTACCTTTAATAGAAATTCGAATCTTTTAAAAATTATTGGAAGGTATTTACGTCATTTTGCATGATTTATTGACAATTTTTAATACCAATATAGGTCAAGATTTAAAATATAAGGAAACTAAAATTTTTAAAATTTAAAATGCAAATGGTCAAACTTTAGGGTTTAAAATACAAATATGTAAATTTAGAGCATCTAAAATGCAAAAAAAAAAAAAAAAAACCAATAAGATACTCTTGGCGATGCTTAACTTTTTTCTTTGCAAAAAATATAATTTCGTGACACAAATCATTGTTGGTGGAACTTAGATTGCAAAAAAAAAAAAAATTAATAATTAAAAAAATCACTAAAAGTCAAATTTTAAAAAATCGTTAAATGAAATATTTTGTAACTTATAATTTAAAGTGCCTTGATTATAGCGATATCACGGTGTAAAATAAGTCATATAATGATAAGTTTTAGCATCGCTAAAAGTGGATGTCCTTATTAGTCCTATTGGCAGTGCAATTAATTGGGGTGCACAGGTCTCTTCAATGTATTTATATACTGTTTAGCGTTTAAAGTGCTGTAAATATCTGGCACAGGTCATTTTAATGACCACAGGCCAATTAAATTATCAAAATATATCAAACTTCTGAAAAAAAAAAAAAGCAAAACAGCCCGTTAATTTCTAATTTGTTGTTTTTTAATCCTTGCAGCTCAGCTATTAGGATTTGATAATTACATTCCACCCTACGCAACTGCACGAGGACGACAGCTTCTAACAGGCGTAAACTATGCATCCGCAGCAGCTGGAATAAGAGACGAAACGGGCCAGCAATTGGTAAGATACAATTAATCACGGTCGTTGATCACCAAACAATAAAACCCCGAATCTATAATTCAACAGCTTAATTTCTTTACATATATACATACATACATATGCAGGGAACACGCATCGCCATGAACGGGCAGCTTCGGAATTATTTATCTACTGTCCAGCAGATAGTGAATATGATGGGGAGTGACGATGCAGCCGCTGATTACTTGGGCAGGTGCATCTATTCTGTGGGAATGGGAAGCAATGACTATCTAAACAACTACTACATGCCTGCAATTTACCCATCAAGCCGGCAATACAATCCACAGCAATGGGCTGATCTTCTCGCCCAGCAATACTCTCGGCAATTAAGGGTCAGTAACGAGTCAATCAATTATCACAACAAATTTCACTTAATGTAACTAATTTCTTTTGTTATATATATATAATATATTTGGTTGCGTCGAATATATTTTGATTACAATTGATTATTTAACTACAGATGATTGACAACTTTTGAGTGGTGACATTTGATTAAGATAGTCATTTTTACATCAAATGTGGTCAAAATTACATTTAAAGTGGCCATTATAACTTGGCTGTAAATAGTAATAAAATTTTTGGGCCAAATCTTTGACTCCATATGATGAAGCGTAGCCAAATTGAAACTTCTACGCCAAAAAGTTAGCCATTTAAATGAATTAATTTCAATTTTAATGAACGCAAGTTATATATGTTCTTGGGATGAATGCTCGCTTGCAGACATTGTATGACTACGGGGCAAGAAAAGTGGTAGTGGTGGGGGTTGGGCAGGTTGGGTGCAGCCCTGCTGAGATAGCCAATTTCAGCCCCAACAGCAGCCAATGCGTGACAAGAATCAACGACGCCATTCAGCTCTTCAACACCAGGCTCCGCTCCCTCGTCGATAACCTCAACACCAACCTTCCTGGTGCAAAATTCATCTACATCAATGCGTATGCAATTTTCGAAGATATCATAAATCGCGCTTCTTCCTATGGTAATTAATTACTTAATTTGATTGTGGGTTAGTGAGCAATTATCTGATCTGATGAATATTGTGCAATTGAAAATGTTTGGTTGGCTTGTTCTTTTAATTTTCTTGCAGGTTTTACAGATACGAAGACAGGATGTTGTGGGGTGGGAAGGAACAACGGTCAGATCACATGCCTCCCACTGCAGACTCCATGCAGAGACAGGAACGGGCACATCTTTTGGGATGCATTTCATCCTACAGAGGCCGCGAACTTGATCATTGGAAGACGATCTTACCGTGCTCAATCTTCCTCCGATGCTTACCCAATAGACATTCAACGCCTGGCTCAGCTCTGAGGATGCTTATTCATGCCATGTCGGCAGTAGTTCCTTCTATCTACCCAAAGTCATAACTGTAATAAATGCAGCATGGTCCTAAGATTTTGCTGCTGTTGTTATTTTAATTTCAATCGCTTGTGCACGGTAAAAAATTTTGTCCAGAAGAACAATTCGAACTCTTGCTATCAATTAATCATGTGTTGCTATTCTTCTTCAATGAATTGCATATTAATAAATATTGGGTTTTGGAGTCTGGACATGGTGCGGATGATAATGAAACAATGGGACTCCACCTCGAAAAAAAAAAAAATTTAAAAGACTATTAGTTTGGACTCTACCCGATTATCTATAATGGATTGAAAATAAAATATTTGGTAATTTACAAATACACACCCTTCGTTTAACCATAATTACAATTATACTCACATAATTTCAGAAATTGCAAATAACTATCATATAATTTGATTATAATTATAAATATACCCAAGTCATTATGGTACCATTACTACACCCTCACGACGTGTGTATACTTGCAAAAAGATATGCAAATAGTTTGCATATCTTTGCAAGTATACTCACGCCATGATGTAACGCCCCGGTCGGTATTGTCTGCTTTAGACCACAGCTCACACGGTTTTGTCCCTATGGGCATCTGAAACACTGAATGTCTGCAGTATCCAAAAGGTGTCTCAACATTGTTACTAGCGGCCTTCACTTATAGCCCAGGCTCCTTCCTTCACCCTATTCGATTTGGGATATCACATCCACCCTTCTTAGGGCTTTAGCGTCCTCGAGGTGCCTAGAGTATTGAAATTCGGCTTTGATACCATACCTGTAACACCTCACCTTTGAGGTGTCATGAATAGGATCTAAACACTCTTTACATTAAATCTATAAAGGGAGCCAGTGCATTTGTTAACGACGAATGGAATTACCAAAAATTCACAATATCCATATCGAGTTGAAAAGTAGTTTTCTATATATCCTCATCTTTAATCCTCAATTGATGATATTCCGAATGCAAATCAAGGGGACATTTGGTAATGTGAAAAATTGTGGGATTATGGGAAATGGTGAAAAATAGAAAGAAAATATTTTGAGAAATGTGGGATTGATAAAAAGTAATAGGGATATAGTTTGAATAAATAGATTTGATGTATGTAGTTGGCAGGGAAAATGATTAGAATATAGGGGTAAAAGTGAAAAAATAGTCTGATTGATGAAACAATGATTGACCTTAGGAAACCAAATATTATAGGAAAATCATGCTTCCCACACTCATACATTACCAAACGTGGCCCAACTTTAGAAAAGATAATCGTCCCTTGTAATTGATCAAACGACTCATCTATTCGAGGTGAAGGGTATTTATTTTTTATAATCACCTTATTCAGTTTTCTATAGTCAATGCACGGTCTCAAATTACCATCTTTCTTTTTCACAAATAGAACTAGTGCTCCCCAAGGTAATACACTTGGTCATATAAAATCCTTATCTAACAATTCTTGTAGCTGTGTTTTTAATTCTGTCATTTATGTTGGGGTCATTCTATAAGGTTGATTAGAAATTGGAAGTACCTCGGGTAATACATCTATTGCAAATTCTTTCTCTCTTTGAGAGGATAATCCTGGCAACTCGATAGAAAAAAAATATTAGAAAATTCTTTCATTATCGGTATTTCTTCAAGAGATGAAGTCTCTTTGTTTATATTGACTACCGAATATGCCCAAAATACTTTGTTTATCAACTTTACAGCTTTCATAGCAGAAATGATTTTGACATGCTAAGATTTATTTACAACCATTTTTGTCTGCTTTGACATTTTAAAAATAATTTTTTGATCAACACAATCTATTATTATATTCCATTTAGATAACCAGTCCATTCCCAATATTACATCAAAATCACGCATAAGCAACAATATCAAGTCTATTTCTAAATTCATTTCTTTTATTTTGACTAGGCAGACTTTGCAAATTTTATCTATACCTGCTGATCCATATACTACAGATTCTACATTCATAATCATGTTCATGCTTTCATGCGCTATTGCATATTTTGTAGTAAATCCACAAGAAATAAAGGAATGCGTAACACTAGAATCAAATAATATTTTATTAGGATAAGAGTGAATAAGCAATGTACCAATAAGAATGTCGTTGTGAGAAATCTGGCCTTCTGCATTAGTCATAGCATGCACCCTAGCATTTGTCCTCTGCTTCTGATGTTCTAGGCCACAAACCGGTGGTGCTCGTTACCTCATTTGTAATGTTTGTTGCTCCATAATTTGCTTGCTTTCAAATTTTTGTGTGCAGTCTTTTCGCTCGATGCCCAACCTATCCACATTTGTAGCATGTGATCTCATATGTGCACTCCTTGAATGAATGACCAGTTTTCCCACACTCAGGCACTTCCCCACTGCTTTCCAACATTCTTCTGAGTGATTTTTACCATAAGTAGGGCATGAGGGAAATAACAGCTTCTTTTCCACCTTTCTTTCATCATTTTGTATCTCTTATGAAATTTTATCCCACTATCTAATGTAGAGTTGTCACACCTTTTTCCTTGGCTGAAAACTAGAATTGTATTATCTTTCATCTCCATCATTCTTGCTCGATTTATAATATCAGAATACTCATGGAAATGGTAACTGACTAGCTACTATCGAATAAAAAGGCATAACCCTATTCTGAACTTGCGGATTTTAAGGGCAGAGTTTGTCAGCACCCATGGAGCAAATCTTGATTGGGCAATGGATTTTGCCGCATACTCAGCAGCTGACAATTTTTCTTGATATAATTGCTCAGAATCTATCAACTTTTGTTGTCTAGCTGACTTTGAATAGTATGTCTCATTGAAATGCAAAAGAAAATCTTTCCAGTTCATTTGTTGCTAAGTAGGGATGTTTAATTTCACTGCATTCTATCACTTAGCTGCATTAGCCTTCAACATATGAGTGACAAACCAAACCTGTTCACTGGATTGAAGCAATTTAAATATCTTTTTCAACTTACGAGTTCTGTTTCTTAATTGAGATAGTGGTTCTTCCATCGCCACTCACTTTCCCTTGTTCTTCTTAGGTGGCATCTCCTTCCTACATCATACCACTAATCTTAAGCCTTTGTTTAGATTTATATTACTACATAACTAATATAACACTTAAGTTTCCAAGAGATATGTTCTCATATTTGCTGATGAGTTAAAAAAGAATATTATCTAAAGCATCAAATCATTATATTATTCTTAGAAAATAAGAACTTTAAGCTAATCAACTAAGTCTTCATCATCATCACCGGAAGAGTTGTAAAGCTTATGACCACTAAATTTCATTTCTATTAGTTTATGCTCCATTTTTAGGAGTTCAACCCCATCAACATCACTAGTAATTTGAATCTCAGGATCATCCTTTTTATCACTTTCTTGACTTTCCTACAAGTCTTCTCCTGAATTTTCTTCAGAATTTATTATATGTACTTCTTCATATTCTTTATCGGAATATTCTATCGGTTCCGCCTCTATATTCTTCTCTTAATTCATCTGAAATGCTCACATTCTCCGATAAGCACTTGTTCTTACTTTTGCTTTAGCACTATTGCATGTCCGGCTTCGTACTTATGTTTTGGTGGCATCGTAGCTCCTATATCATGAAAACACTTACCATTTATAATTATTTAGGATTACATATCTTACTTTAGCTTTGCATTTACTAAATCTAATATAATGGTATTGCTTTTGGAATGTATTTCAACCTTGCCTGCAGTATCCAAAAGGGCCCTTAACATTTCTACCCGCGGTCTCTACTTATAACTCAGGCTTCTTCCTTTACCCTATTTAATGTGGGATATCACACATGGTGATATAGTAATGGCGTCATAATAACATAAGTATATTTGCAATTATAGTCAAATTATATGGAGATTATTTGCAATTTCTGAAATTATGTGGGCATGTTTACAATTATTGTCAAACTATGTGGAGGTTTTTTTTATGATTTGTGAAACTATATGAGTATATTTACAATTACTATCAAACTAAATAAGTATATTTACAAATTACCTTAAAATAAACTTGAAACAACTCTACTATCGTAATGCACTCTTAATCTACTATAATGGAAGAATCAACGAGCTTATTCTAGTAACTATGTTGCCTAGACTTCTCCCTCCTAATTCACCCCACTCAATGTTGGTAGAAGGTTGGAATACCTTGAGTATTTGTAGGTTGGTGGAGAATTTATGTAATCCATCCCATTTTACTTTTCAAGTTTGAAATGAACCTTTTAACAAAATACAATATGTGGTATCCTGTGCTACATATCCTCTAGTAATTTTAGGATATGATCCAGTTATTCATGATTTTTAAGGCTAGTACGTCGAATTTTTTAATACCGTGGAAAGATTGGATGGCCTTGATGACTCCCATTTAGATTATTCAATCCGCATGTTTCCTCTGACATGCCCAATATTGTGGCAGTCGGAGTTTGCATGATTCTCTTGAGTTTCTGTTTGATCTGGACAGTCCAATAAGTTCGTCGCGGTCTGCTTAATTGGCCAAGGAAAAATATTGAATGGTCCTGCATATTTATGTCGCCATGTGGTTGATTTGCACTGTTTAGATGGCTCTATCCTAAATGTTCCTTCTTCCATCTTGGCGGTTGGATTATAACACCTTATTACCACTTGCCAGAGGATCTAAGTCGTCACTGCAGAGCGGACGATTTTATGAGTCTGCTTCACGGCCTGCTTCTTGCTCTTCCATTAATCAAGCTCACTATCAGTTGAAAAAACCATGAACTATTGAAAAGTAACACTTTTGGCAGATTTTACTTTAATTTGATTAGACCATTCACATAATATTTTATCTACTGCCATCAAACTCTCTAAACAGAGCATTTATCCTTGGGGGGCTTGTGCTTGTATTTTAAGCCCACTAGGAGGGTGCATACACCAATAGGAACCCAGACCCTACTGCATCTTGCCAGATTGTTGTAGCCAGTGGATATTTACTCAACGTGATTGATTATTTATTTTATTGCACCAAATTTCTTGATTGATAGTTTGGATGAATCATAACAAATATAAACATGTAAGTTAAATTTAATTATTTAGTTTTACAGCCTCAAAAATTATCTTTATTGATAATTTATGTGAATTGAAACACACATATATGTATACTTGTTCGTAAGTTAATATATGGAGGTCTATATGATCTTCTAATTAAATAATATTTAATATTTAACCAATTAATTAAGTCATACCAAGAATTTTACAAGGTATAAAAAAGAAATGAAAAATGAAAGCCATGTATACTCTACAATAAAGCATGTTTCTAAGGTGGCTTTCAAGTACTGAAAATAGCTAGGGTGCAACTTAGACTGAGTTGAACTAAAACCCACCTAAGAAAAGCATTGTTACATTTTTCAATTTGAAATCCCTAATCCAATGTATAAATAAGGTTAAAATTAAAATTCAAGTAAATCCGAAAACCAAACTCAATTTTTATTATTTATATTTAATACAAAAGTATTAATATATATATATATATAAATTTAACCAACGTTTTCATATTCATGTGTTTTATATGTTAGACCATGAATTTAACCCTTGGTCCTCAATGTTTTGATATTCTTGCATCCAACCCACCACAAATTCGGCCCACAAGTCTCGATGGTAGCATACTACCCAAATATTGCTCATCTTGCTAGAAATTTGACCTTTGTATGTTCATGGTCATCCATGCTAGAACCTATGGCTAGAGCTTTTAATGATTTTCAAATCAACAAAAGCCCTGGTTAGAGACAGCTTAATGTCAGGTTAGGTAAAAAAACACTTGAGTGGGGAGCTCTCATGCAAGCTCATGGGTCAAATCTAAAGTGGGCCTGGATGTGAGATCTTCACACTGGAACATTGAGAGGGCTAGCGTGTGACGTTATATGATTCAGTATGTATTTAAATAATATTTTTGTCATATTAAAATTATATTATAGATAGCATTGATTACTTTTTTACATTACCTTTATGTTTATATTATTTAGCTTCACGTTTGTTGGTTTTTCTCCTTTTTTATTTTGAAAAGGTAAATTTCCTTCTAGATATATATATATATATATATATATATTATATTACTATATTTTTTATAAATTTAATTAAACCGTGTATAGGTACTTGTTGGCCTAAGTTTTTTGAACTCAAATTTTTTTTTTTTTTTCTTAATCATGTCATAGACGTGGAAAACCAAGCAACTGACAAAGGAAAGGATAAACAAGGAAAGTTTTTCTACCCAACTTTAAACCCTAAACCTCACATACAGCACACCCTTACAAAAACTCTTGTCGACCCCTTGAACATTCAAGTAGTGACTTTCAACTCAAACTTAATTCAAATTAATAGAGTTTTAGATTTTATAAATAGGATTAGAATTAGTATTAAAATTAAATAGAGTTAAGATTAAGGTAGATGCAAAATCGAATTTCATGAACCTATGTTGTTGTACCCGAAGGACAAGGGGAAAAGGAAAATTCAAACCCTGTCTACACCTAGGGAATGCTATCTAGCTTCTGAAATGTAATCCAACGGAGTCGTTGAGTTAAGAAAAGATATGCACCTTTCAATTAACACTCAAAGATATAGATATTATTAAAAATTATGCTGCAGGCATCAAAGCAAGTTATACGAATAGATGTATGGCTTGGACATAACCCTTTCAACTTCGTACTCTTGGTGTGTTATGAATCTTCATAGTATTATCATTGGACCGGACCGGATCGGATCAGCCCATTCGACCAGCGACTAGGTCTTTAATTAGCTGGTTCAACTGTCCTAACCAGAAGAACGGTCTGATTAAACAGGGAAAAACTGGGAATCAGTTGGTGACCTTATCTGGTTTTAATAGCCCCTGACTGAAGGTACAAAGGCATGCCCATGAAGAAATGCAGGTCTGACATTAACCCACAGTTTCTCTTTTCTACCTTGTAGATGAATTGGCCTGGAGAATAAGTAAGAAATATTGGGTTTCTTTGATTTAGGACATGCAGAAAGCTATAACTTGCATTGAAATTAATGGAGATGGATAAGCCTCCAGAGTCATGATACAAGCTTATGGCACATGCATGATGAAGATACTAAGTCCCGCATTTCAGAATGTCCACTCCATGTCCCTCAGCTTTGAAGACATGAAATAAGACCTGTAGCCATCTTCTATGAATAGGCTACCCAGGATTCAAATCTCCATAAAAACATAACTTGATGCGGAAAACGATTGCACCATCCTCCATATTACCTACCTGCCACCAAAAGTTTATGAATAAAGAACTTTTAATTCGTAGAAAGGTAAATTGAAAATTTGATTTTGGTTTCAGAGGTACTTGCCAACAAAATTTTATGGATAAATAGTTTAATTAATTAAAGGGTAAATTTAAGCCACGTTGACTAAAAAAGTTGAATCTATCTTATCCTCATATATTCCAAAAAACCATCGTTATTTAGGATTCCTGAACATCATCTTTTGAACCAATCAATAAAAAAGCCTTAAACTAATGTGAAATGCGAGGATAAAGCTCCTCGTTTGATAGTCCCTGCGCTGTCACATGCTACTTATATTGTAAACAAGCTCTAACAATGGAAACTCTGATTATTTAATTTTGTATTAATCAAATATTATTAGCATGAAGAGTCTACAACTATTTTATCATTACAGACTAGTTTTCTAGCTCAGTCTTTTTTAAAAAAAAAAAAAAAAAAGATTAGCTCTTTAGTTCAAAAGTAATAAGCATCTAACATCACTTTGCTAAGATTTGCACTTGAACCTACAACTTCATATCATTTTAATTTCTAAATCAATCTACAACTTCATATCATTTCAGTTTCTAATCCAAACTTCACTCGACCAATCAATGTGGAATCTGATAAGCCCAAAATGGATAGTATAGGGCAAGGAGATCCATCTGGTTTCTTTTATATAGCTATAAAATTTTAGATGTCACAAAATTTTCCCTAAATAAAAAAGCTTTTGTTTAGTATTTGTTTTCATTGCCGGAGCAGTGCTTTCATGTTACTTTTATCTTTTGACCACTCAGAAAGAGTTACGATACTAGACGATGGGCAACCTATGTATTTTATATCTTTTTTATTTTTCTTGACTATTATGTGAGCCTAAATTGTTTATATTATACAAAATTTTATTATTTTTGGATTCTTCTTTTTTTTTTTTTTTACAAAATTTTTATAAATTAAAAACATTCACTCATATCACACACAACGCACATGAAAAGTGTGAAAGTTTTGAATTTTTAAATTTTTTAAAAATATATAAAAGCATTCAAAAATGATAAAACTAGATAAATGATCTAAAGCATATTTGGGCTCACGTAAAAAATGAAAAAAATATAAAATATATCAAGTTATTACTTAACTAAGTAACAACCCACTGTGTAGTATTATAACTCGCGTAAATAGAAAAAGGAAGTTTTAGATACGAAGAGAAGATCTTTAATTTCAACTTTTGACCAAACAGAACCAAACACACCTCGATATCCAAGTGGATGTAAATAAGGAGTTTTGGATATGGGAAGAAGTGCTTTAATTTTTCAAGTTTTGACCAAAGTGACTATTAAAGCTTCAAAAGTACTTGTCACATCCTAAAAGCCGTTTTTACAGCCATTAATTGCAGAGCCAAACATATCTTTTAGATATCCAAGCGGGATGTAAAACCCCGCCAAGTTACATTTCCATTTCATGTTTTGATTGCTGATTGGCGTTCATGCAAACATGCTTGCAAATTTGTAGTACGATCTAGGTAGAGAGGAGAGATGCTTACCCAAGTTGCAGGTTTGTTTGCTCCTGGTGGTAGTGATTGGAATCCATGAGGTTAACATGAAGGAAGTTGCGTGAATCAAAAGCAGGCATAACCTCGTACTCGTGAGCAGCAGGCAACATATTCATTTGCTGTGCTGCTCTCTCGTTTTCAGATATCTGATATATCAGATTTGCAAAAATGCAAAAATTTCAAATGAACTTGTATCAGAAGCAGATGTACAATACGTATTACATATAAGAAAGTGAACATAACCAAGACAAGCTACCGAAAGATGGGGGGACTTTTACGGATCATGTGGGGCTTTTTTGGACAACCCACTTTTCTGATTTGCGTTTCGTTGTCTAACCTAGAAAATCTGGATAGAGGAGTCAGCAGATGCAAGTTGCATGCATTAAGTCGGTACGATCCAGATAAGTCTAATGCATTAGTGTCCCAAAAAAGGGCACATTGCAGTAGAAAACTTCAAAAAATTCGGCTAGATATTTTATCTTTTAACCGACATGGAGATGTATAAAAAGCCATTCTTAGCTGCTGGCCTGGTAATCGGTTTTAGTGCAACGGTTTCATGTATCAATACACTAATGAAATACTATTTTATTTCTCTCTCCTTATAATCAACCACCTCTCTTCAGTGCTTTAAAATTTTCAATCATTAACCAAAATTTAAAATTTTGATCCTTGATGTAAAATTTAATCCATTTATTCTATTTAACAATATTTATTTATCTAAGAGACCAAATTTCATCTTAATTATGAAAAACGCTTAGATCTATTTGCATATGTATTATAATATTATTTATCCATGTTTAAATGATATTTTAGACATTTAAATGTTGAAAATACAGTTTTAAAATTGATATTTAATATTAAACTATTTTATTACATTGATTTTAATGGGTCCATCCGCAATGATATTGGATAAATAAAAAAGTTTCCAAGATACTGAAAATAATATTAAATACAATGGATAAAATAGATTTTTCATCAATATGGAAGGTGTTACATAGAAAAAGGGTACATGTTTCTTCCATTCTAAATTCAAACAGCCCACCAAGTGGGCGCTATGGTGTGGGCGTTGGCTCAGTTGCACTAAATCCTCGGTTTGACTCCCATGTGAGTCTAAACTTGGCATATTTGCGAGCAATGTGTTTCCTTAAAAATAGAATTCTTTCTAAAAAATTGATGGGATAAGAATATCTCAGGGCTTCAGTATAATAGTATAATAGAAATTGGGATGTTGTAAATACATAAATAAAAAAAAAAATTCAAGCAGCCCATGCAAATTTTTTTTTTTCTTCTCCATTCAAGTTTTCATCACGTTTTCCATCATTTGCTGTGGTTATGGCAAACAAATTTCAAAGAGCTGGGCAAATGTGCATGCATTACGTCTGGAATTGGTGGAAACAACAAGGTGCATGGAGAGATACCTTGGCACGAAGGTACATGTTATCATTTTGCAGATCGATTTCCTGCATGTGGAGGAAAAACCCAGTGAAAATTCTGCAGCTGCAGTACTGGAAGGTCTTGGCAAATGGAAAACCGTCTATGAACCAGACTGCCTCTTCAATGGGACTGGACTGGTTTCGATCTGGTTTTCAAAGCACTGGTTTATATATGTTTTTCCCAGTCGCATATTTGACGCATGATTTTTTCAGACCGGTCGGAAATCCGGTGATTTCCGACCGGTCCAAAAATATATATTTTTTATTTTTTTTTTGAAAAATAATTTTATAAACTTGTTAATCTAGTTATATTTATTTTATAAACCAAGTTTTATCATTTTTGGATATATCTATATATTTATTTTGAATTTTTAAAAACAGGGGTATTTAAGTCATTTTAAGAATATTTAAAATGACTTAAATACCCCTGTTTTTAAAAATCCAAAATAAATATATATACATATCTAAAAATGATAAAACTTGGTTTATAAATTAAATATAACTAGATTAACAAGTTTATAAAATTATTTTTCAAAAAAAAATAAAAAATATATATTTTTGGACCGGTCGGAAATCACCGGATTTCCGACCGGTCTGAAAAGATCGGTCCTCCGCATATTTTAGGTGTATATGACTTCATCTTTCAAGAAAAGCAAAAGAGAAAAGAATAGTAGCTACCCTCTTCTGCATGTACTCGATCTCAGCAAACAGCAGCTCGTTCTGGAAGATTGAAGAATTTCATGATAGAAAAGACCAGCAAGAATCTCACATTAGAATATTTTATATTGGTTTATCAAAAAAAAAAATAGTATACTTTATATTGATTTAAATGCACATTAGAGGGGAAGAGGGAAAAAGAAAAGCAGAGCAGCCATTTAAAAATTTTTTTTTTAAAAAAAAAAAACTCCAAGGGATGTATGTTTCTATGTTGATCTATCGAAATGAATTATATTGACACTAATGAGCCTTACAGCAAATAAAAAAAGAAAAGTAAAGAAGCCATTTTTAAAATAAAATAAAAACTCCAAGGCATGTTTCTATGTTGATATATAAAAATGAATATAAGTCACCTCCAAGTTAGAGTTCATTTTCTTGATGTAAATAAGAGGTTTAAGAGAGTTTTGATCTTTACCGACCGGTCGGTAAAGCTGAGTGTTACCAACCAGTGCTCCCAACTGTTGGATCGCACGGGCTCGTTTTGGAGCATTGGATGGAAGCGCGAGAATGCAGCAGTAGAGCAGAGATATTAATGACGGTCACTTTTGTGACCAACCCCTATAAGAATGGGAGATTTGCGGCCAGCCCTTCACGTCTCTCTCTCCATGCTCTCGTCTCCCTCTCTCATCTTCCTTTCTCTCTCAATGCTCCCTAAATCGCCAGCCCTCTCCCTCTCTCTCTCATCTTCCCTCCCGACCTCTCCCTCTCGCTGCCCCGCCTGTCCCACCACGCTAGCCACATTCTCGCGATTCTTCTCCCGCCCGCTCGACCCTCTCTCTCTCCCTCTTCCGCCCGTCCCGCCCTCTCCCTCTCGCTGTCCCTCTCCCTGTCGCGGAGCAAATATCGTACCTAATTGTTCGAACGTTGGATGCGCACGTACCTGCTACCTCCGTTCCTAATAAATGAGTAAATCCATATAAAATCCAGGGGGCAAACCAAGCTACGAACGACGCTGCGATGCGAAGAAGAAGAGCAGTGGATTTGGAGTCAGTTTTCAGTTTGACGTACCACACCTACAAGATCAGATCCCTCTTCACTTTTGATCCACTCCAAGCCCCAATATCTCAAATAAAAAAAACTCGGTGGAATGGAATTGAATGGGAAGTTGCCCCAGGAAGAAGCAAATGGCTCCAGATATGTCCACCTCCAAATCTCTTCCCTCTCCTGAGTTTGTCTGCTACTCGTCTGAGCCGTTTGATTTCTTCTAACAAGGGGCCAGTTTTTAGCATCTAATTCCTCACCTCTAACGCTGCCTTGCGTTGAATTTTCATGTTTTGAAATTTGGGGTTCTTTTTGCTCATAAAAGGGGTTGTAAAACACTTTACTTTAGGAATAATCCCTCTTCTTGATCTCCGATCATGGGAGAGAGAGAGGGAGTTGAGAGATGAGAGCGGGAGATGTGAGGAGCTGAGAGAGATGGGAGGAAGGGGAGGAGCAAAGAGAGAGACGGGCGAGATGAGAGGAGCGGAAAGAGACGACAGGGAGGAGCTAGAGGGATGGACTAGGGGCGTCGCTGTCGGAAAGGCGAAAGGTTGTCGGAGGGAGCAGCGAGAGAGAGAGAGAGAGAGAGAGAGAGATGAAGGAAAGAGAAATGAAGGAAGGGCCTATGCAGAAAATTCCAGCCTAACAGGGGGCTTGTGCACAAAATTCCCAAGCATTAATTCATCTCCTTATGCCGCAGTTTCGGCATCTCATCCAATGGTCCAAAACGAGCCTGTGCGATCCAATGGTTGGGAGCACTGGTCGGTAACTGTAGAGCCCGGTCAAAAAAAAATTATATGTTGATGCATGTGCACTTTTTCAGTGCACATGCAGAGCACCGAAACATAAAAGGGGTGTAAGAGGGAGATCGGGCGCAGAAGTAAACAGAGAGGAAAAAAAACGGAGAGGAAGAAAGAAGAAGAAGAAAGGAAGAAAGAGAAGAAGAAGGAAGAAGAGAGGAGAGGGAGCCTGCCATCCACACCGCCGTCCACGCCACGGTCGCCGCCAGGTCGCCGGAGGTAAGGAAGAGATGATTGGTTATGTTGGGTTTTTTCAATTTTTATCCCAAATCATGCAATAAACATAGGAGTTTTGCTAAAATACCTTAGATAAACAGTATGGAAGTAAATTACAATGATTTGAGTAGTAGATTTGGGTATTTAGGGATCCAAGAGTTGAAATGGATAGGATTTTGGTTTTATTTTCAAAAAAATAGCAGAAAAATCATGGGGCTTTTGATAAACTCGTGAATAGGAGGATATTTGGAACCCAAATCATGAAAATGAAAGGTTAAAAATCAAGCCAAGTGTGAAATCAAAAATTCAAGAGGGGGTGTATCCAATTTTCTTGTTCCAAATCATGATATAGTAGTTGCAAATGCTATTAGGATGTATTAGTTATAAATTAATATGCTCAATTTTAGGTAAAAAGGAGAAAATTGAAATTTTTCATGACCCGTGAAAATTGGACCGCCCCAAAAACGTGAGTAAAACATGGGGCTTTTGGACTATTCAATTTAAATATTATTTATGGATAAATTTTAAGATATTTGGAGTGTTAAAAATAAAAAAGAAAAAATTTATGGAGAGATTATGCTAGGTTGCAGATAGGGTATGGGGTGTTGAAAATTTATGTGAAATTAGTGAGTAACAAATTCACATAGCATAAGAATGATTGATAAATTTTAAAATGCCTAACATATGTATCTTAAGTAGGCACTTAATGGATAAAAAAAATTAAAAAAATTATTATTAGCTTTCAAATCAATGCATCCGTAGCCATTAAAATTAGAATGCAATACATGGTAATTTAAGTCAATGCTTGGCCAAAATTGCTAATTTTGATAGGAAAAGAAAAAGAGAAAGTGCAAGACACAACCTGAGACTGTAAGGTAAGCAAGCTTTTCAAATTCAATGACTTATTGTGATAAAAATGTCTATTTTGTTATTTATTTTGAAAAAAGATATTTGCAACAAATATTCATGTTATGTTTTTATTTATTTCCCTAGAAATATGTGCAAATCAAGTCATTTTCATAGGTATTCTAATTAAATTTTTATATAAACATTAAACAAATCCTTGGGAATGGCCATTACCCTTTTTTCCCTTATATATATATATATTTATGTTATTAAGGCATGTTTCAGATTTGATTTTTGGAAACGACCCTTCTTTTTGTGATTAACCGAGCAAACCTTTTTTTTACGACATAAATGCACTTGACCATTTGTGTGGATGCGACTCATGCATGGGAATGAATGTAAGGTTTCGCCAAGGTTGTAATTGGACAGGTAGTCCATCCTTGACGTTGCCTAGTCGGTGTGCCTGACGTATGAGTGTGAGTGATCACTTGATAAGTGTCACCTACCAAAGAGAAAAAAAACTATGTCATTGAATGATGCATGTTGTGATTGCATTTCATTTTCATGCATACATGATATTTTATGGAGATGTTCGCGTTTTCCTTTTAAATAATGCTTGCTTACTGGGTTCTTTGAACTCACCGATTTTATTAAACAGTTGCAGAATGTATCGATTTCAAGAGATATGGAGACTTCACTGGGTAGAAGAGCAGTGAAGTGAAGAGTCATGTGAGACTCTTGAGGATGTTTGACTCATTTTGTAATATGATAAACCTTAGAAGTGCTAGATTTTCCTTAGGTCTGTGAAATATGTGTATTGTATATATATATATATATATTGCATGTATGGTGTGAAAGATACTTGTAATATTAATCATTTTATATTGTGTGAATTGTATGGATATATGTATTGTACGTGATAAAAATATGGGAGTATGGGATGTATGGTATGTTTTTGATGAAATTGTGAAGAAAATGAGGTGTTTGTGGTTATGATGTGAAGAAAATGGGTTGTTTGTAGTTATGATGTGAAGAAATGGGTTGTTTGTGGTTATGATGTGAAAAAAATGGGTTGTTTGTAGTTATGATGAAGTAATACAGGTTATTTTTTATGTAAAGGATTGTATGATGAATGTTTGTATTTAGGAAATGTCCTAGTTATAGACGAGGTGCTACCGAAATTTTTATAGATATGTATATATATATAAAAAATTTAGACCACTTTTATTTATATTTGGTGTATAAATGTAAGTTAGGTTATGGACTTCACCACTTTTCAAAAGATTCCTGGCATGAAATCCTATGACAACCTCGAAGTTTTAAATATGTCATAGGTTGGGACATTACAGAAATGGTATCAGAGCCAGTGTGGTGAAGTGGTAAAACTTTTAAATTTTTTAAATTTTAGATTACGATTTAATTTTTAAGTTTAATATTAAGATTGCGACTAAGAAATATAATGTTACATTTCTTGTCCTATGTTTTGACATTGTCTATAAATAGATAAGATGGCAGGTCAAGATCCAGAACCAGCATTCCCGATGCCAAGGCAAGTGGAATAGGAGGCGACAGAAAGACGTTGATTGCGGGATGAAAGGATAAGACGATGGTTCCGTGGCCCAGAGGAACGAGTGCAACCTGAACAACATGCCCCTCCACCAGAAGTGGGACATGGTGAAGATTTAATGTTTTTAGCCCAGAATGTAATGCCTCCTTTAAGGAACCCTCCTATGATACTTAATAGACTACAAGAAAGGCAAATGACAGAATATTGGGAAGGAATTCCAGATTCCGAGGATCCCGAGCAAGGGCCTAGGTATAAATTGGAGCGCGGGCTCTGTAGGTTTGGCCATGGAGCGACTGTTGTGGAAATTTCATATAACGAAGGAAGATTAGCGCAACAATTAGCGGAAAGGCAGGCGAAGGGCGAAGAGGTTGAATTACAAGAGGAGGATGGAGACACCGAAATTCTCATTTTGGTTGACGGACCGGTTCAAGAGGTGAATAATGATGAAAATGTCATTACAAATGGACAGGAACCGGACCACCTTCTTCCAGAGGATGAAAATGACCCGATTGAGCATGATGATGAAAATGACCCAATTGAGCATAATGATGAAAACGACTCTGAAGAGCCTGAAGTGTGGGACCTTGAAGAGCCCCACGAGGAAGAGATTGAGGAGGGAGATTTTGATGGGTTTGAGGAACCTGGGCTTGATGATGAGGAGAATTTTGATGGTTTTGAGGAGCCCGAGTTAGACGAGGAAGAAGGTGCCGAGGAAGAGGCCGAAGTAATTGATGTTGGAGAGGATGCTCCACTTGCTAGTGATTTAGAAGAATCTTAGTGTTAGCTAAAGGAAAAGGAGCCCTGGGACAAAACGATCTATACAATTCTTTTTGGTGCAATAATAGGTGTTTTAAAAAAAATATTATTGCACGTTTTTTTTTGAAAATGTAAATATTTACAAAAGCGAAAAAAAAGATACATTTTTTGAATGTTATACATGTATGATTTTTTTTATAGACAGAATCACATATGTGTCATGCATGTATACACAGATGTAAATGATGTACATTGTTAAGATAATAAAATATGTATATCTTTTGTTGACTCAGTATATTGACATGAAATTTTATTAGTTGCTTTGCATATCATAGTTATGATATGTGTGTTTAAAATTTAAATCTTTTTATATAGTAAGTAGAGATGGTGGAAGGACGAAAACTTGGACGTCCTAAGAAACGAAAAGTGGCTGAGATTCAAATGCAAGAGCAAAACCAACAACAGACCAGGCCACCGGAGGAGGAAGTGTCCAACTCACTTGTGAGAGCAGAGTCGGTGTCATCATCATCAGAAGATCCTATGCAAATTATGGATAAAAGAATACATGAGGTAGTACACGAAGCAATAGGTCAAGCTATGAATGCTATGGATCAACGATGGGCGGCCCGACAAGCTGATATGATGGAGAACTTTATGCGCTATCAAAGGGATAGGGAAGAACAAATGGCATAAATATAAATACTAGTGTTGGATCTACGCAACCAGAGGGTTTGATAAATATGGGTTTGGGGGCAATAGGAAGAGAAAATTTTCAAAGTATTCCTGAACCAAGTCAAGGAAGGGTGAACCCAGTAAATGTAGATTTCAATAGAGTTGGTGCAGGATTAGGTACGACAAGAATAGCCGAAGAGGAGCAAATAGAGGCTAATCGTAAAGCTATTTCAGCATTTTTAGCACATCATCCCCCCAGATTTGTAGGTGCGCCGAATCCGACAATAGCAGAACGATGGTTGAAAGAGATGGAAAAATTATTTAGGATATCACCATGCACAGATACACAGAAGATAGATTGCGTCGTCCACTTATTAACTGACGAAGCTGATGAATGGTTGACGACCTTGTCGAGTACGATGAAGAATCTTAATGAGGTAATATGGACGCAATTTGTGGAGGAATTCAAAAAAGAATATTTTTCAAGTACCCTAATGGATAAGAAAATATTTGAGAGACTATATCAAGGCAAGATGAGTGTGACGGAGTATGCTACTAAATTTAACGCCTTAGTAAGATATGTGTCGTGGATTGCGAATTCTCCTACACAAAAAGCACGTCACTTTCAGGATAGATTAAGGACCCATTTAAGGGAGAGTTTGGCTCTCTTTTTACTGGTCGATTATGCTACCGCATTGGAAAGAGCAAGAGCCTTAGAAGCTGCAAAGCAAAGAACTTACGAGATTCAGCAAAATCGGAAGCGAATAGATTCAAATTTAAAGGAGAAGGATAATCGGGGACAAAAATTTAAGCAGATGATGCTTGAAAAGGGCAAGAAAGAGAAAAAAGAGAGAAAGGAACTCCCCATATGCCCTAAATGTCAAAAGAAGCATAAAGGAGAGTGTCTAAAGAGGACCTTTCAATGTTATAAATGTGGACAAAATGGTCACCAAGTTAAGAATTATGGTGCTATTCAAGAAGTAAGACACCTCATTTAAGAAATCAGTCCCAGGTGTTTCTAGTGTAACAAACTTGGTCATAGGATGACTGAACGTCCAAACTTAAGTCAAGGCAACCCGAATACAAAGGAAAGACTACCCAACAGAAACCGACATCAACCTCGGTCGGCAAGGAATCCAAGCTCAGGTGCATGCGCTAACTCAAAATGAATCAAAAGAACAAGAGAAAAAAGTGGTGACAGGTACAATTTTTATTTTTGGATTCCCTGCCATGGCGTTGTTTGATTCAGGTGCAACACATTCATTTATATCATGTCAATTTGTAGCTATACACAACTTAATTGTACATGAAACTGATACCAATGTACATGTAGAATCACCCGTATATAGGCTAGCCAGTGTTAATTAAGAATGTAAATCTTGTCCTATTAGGATGGAATCATACATCTTGGAAGCAGACTTGATACTGCTTCCTATGACTGAATTTGACGTCATATTAGGAATGAACTGGTTAAGTCGATGAGGCGCCACTATAAATTGCAAACAAAGAAAAGTTTTTTTTTTCTACAATACCAGGGGAAGAAGTTTCTATTGAGAAATTGAAGAAATTAAAGGAGCCGGAAATATTGATTTCGGCAATGACGGCTGCTAAGCTAGTACGTCGACAATGTGTGGCTTTCTTAGTTTCAATGCTATTAGTTGAAGGGAATCAGTCTATGTTGGAAAAAATTCCTGTGGTTTGCAAATTTCCAAATGTATTTTCAGAAGAGCTACCAGGGTGGCCTCCAGAAAGAGAAGTTGATATGACTATTGAAGTTTTACCGGGCACCGCACCGATTTCTAAGGTACCCTATTGTATGGCGCCTGCTGAGATGGCTGAGTTAAAAGTACAATTGCAAAAATTATTAGATAAAGGGTTTATACGTCCGAGTGTGTCTCCATGGGGTGCACCGGTATTATTTGTACGGAAGAAAGATGAGAGTTTTCGGTTATGTATCGATTATCGGGAAATGAATCAAGTAACCGTCAAGAATAAGTATCCATTGCCAAGAATAGATGATTTGTTTGATCAGCTTAATGGGGCCGTAGTGTTTTCTAAAATTGATTTGCAATCGGGTTATCATCAGCTTAGAGTGAGCTCGCAGGACATCTCAAAGACAGCGTTCAGGACAAGATACGGACATTATGAATTTTTGGTGATGCCTTTTGGGTTAACCAATGCCCCTGCAGTATTTATGGATCTCATGAACAGAGTATTTCGAGAATATTTAGACAAATTTATAGTGGTGTTCATTGATGATATATTAATTTATTCTAAGTCAAAGGAAGAATACTGTGAGCATTTGCGGATCGTATTAAATTGGCTAAGGGCAGAAAAGTTGTATGCTAAATTTAAAAAATGTGATTTTTGGCTAACGCAAGTTACATTTTTTGGGCATATCGTCTGTGCTGAAGGAATTAGAGTGGACCCACAGAAAATAGAAGCCGTAATGAAATGGCCAAGGCCAACCACAGCAACTGAAGTACGGAGTTTTCTGGGATTAGCTGGTTATTATCGGAGATTTGTTGAAGGATTTTCTAAATTATCTGCACCACTCACTAAGTTAACTCGAAAAGGAGTTAAATATAAATGGACCGATGATTGCGAGTCAAGTTTCCTAGAACTTAAACAAAGGTTGATTCAAGCACCAATGTTAACAATTCCGGATAATAATGGGAATTTTGGGATTTATAGTGATGCATCTCATCAAGGTTTGGGGTGTGTGTTAATGTAGAAAGGTAAGGTAATTGTATATGCTTCCAGCCAACTGAAACCCAATGAAATAAATTATCCAATCCATGATCTGGAATTAGCAGTTGTAGTATTTGCCCTCAAAATTTGGAGACATTACTTGTATGGTGAGAAATGTGAAATATATACAGATCACAAGAGTCTCAAATACATTTTCACACAAAAGGAATTAAATATGAAATAGAGAAGATGGTTGGAATTATTGAAGGATTATGATATAACCATTCACTATCATCCCGGAAAGGCTAACGTGGTTGCAGATGTCTTAAGTCGGAATGTGAACCTTGCTCATTTACTTACATCAGAAGAAGGAATACTCCGTGAATTGAGGCAAATGGATTTAATTGTTAGTATGCTAGGATTGCCGGTGCGATTATCTCAATTGCAGCTGCAGTCAACTCTATTCGAACAAATTAAAAGTGAATAATAAAAAGATACAGAATTGCAAGAACTAATGAATCGTATGAAAAATAAGAGAAACCCGGATTATACTGCTGATGAGTAAGAAATTTATAGGTATAAGGGTCGCCTTTGCATTCCAAATTCAAGGGAAGTGAAAGATTTATTGTTGAAAGAAGCTTGTTTTTCCCCTTTTTCGATGCATCCAGGCAACACAAAAATGTATAAAGATATTAAGCAAGGATATTGGTGGAATAATATGAAGAAGGAAATTACAGAATATGTTTCAAAGTGTTTAACTTGCCAAAAAGTTAAAGTAGATTATTAGAAAATGTCTGGAAAATTGCAGTCCTTAGAAGTACCTGAGTGGAAGTGGGATGATATTACCATGGACTTTCTAAAAGGATTGCCAAGGACCCAAGGCAGACATAATTCTTTATGGGTAATTGTTGATCGATTATCAAAGGTGGCACATTTCCTTCTAATTAAATCAAGTTTTACGGCTGAAAGATTGGCTCGAATTTACTATAGAGAAATTATGCGATTGCATAGGGTACCTAAGACCATTGTGTCAGATAGAGATTCCACATTTACTTCTAAATTTTGAAAGAGTTTACACAAGACAATGGGTACACAATTAAGGTTTAGCACTGCCTTTCATCCACAAACTGACGGATAGACAGAAAGAGTCAATCAAATTTTAAAAGATATGTTAAGAATGTGTACACTGGAATTTGAAGGAGCATGGGATGAATATTTATCTATTGCAGAATTTGCATATAATAATAGCTATCAAGCAAGTATTCAAATGGCTCTATTTGAAGCGCTGTATAAAAGGTGTAGAATACCTCTGAATTGGGATAAAGTGGGTATAAGAAGTTTAGCTCCTGATTTATCTCAGAGAATGGCAAAGAAAGTTCAAGTAATTCGCCAATGTATGAGAACAGCGCAAAGTAGACAGAAAAGTTATGTAGACTACAAAAGGAAGGATCTGAATATTCAAGTGGAAGATCATGTATTCATCAAAGTTACTCCAATGAAAGGGGTTACCAGATTTGGAAAAAAGGGACAATTGAGTCCCCGGTATATTGGTCCTTTTGAAGTGTTATAAAAGATTGAGAATTTGGCTTATAGAATAGCACTGCCACCAGCCCTTGCCGCAGTACAAAATGTGTTTCATATATCAATGCTTTGGAAATGTGTGGCTAGCCCCGGTTATATTTTTGCCGCTGAATCACTTCCGATTCAAGATCATTTGAACTATGAAGAGAGACCCTTGAAGATTGTAGATTATAAGTAGCAAAAGTTGAGGAACAGAATAATTGAATATGTTAAAGTTCAGTGGAACCGATATCCAGACAATGAAACTACGTGGGAATTGCGAGAGGTGGAAAGGAAATATCCCCAATTAATTCTGGATGATTAAATGGTTTCGAGACGAAACCTTTTTAAGGGAAGAAGAATGTAGAGCCCGGTCAAAAAGTAAATAAATAAATTATATGTTGCTGCATGTGTACGTTTTCAGTGCACATGCAGAGCACCAAAACATAAAAGGGGTGTAAGAGGGAGATCAGGCTCAAAAGTAAACGGAGAGGAAGAAAGAAGAAGAAGAAAGGAAGAAAGAGAAGGAGAAGGAAGAAGAGATGAGAGGGAGCCTGCCGTCCACGCCACCATCCACGCCACGGTCACCACCGGGTCGCTGGAGGTAAGGAAGAGATGATTGGTTATGTTGGGTTTTTTCAAATTTTATCTCAAATCATGCAATAAACATAGGGGTTTTGCTAAAATACCTTAGATAAACACGTATGGAAGTAAATTACACCAATTTGAGTAGTAGATTTTGGTATTTAGGGATCCAAGAGTTGAAATGAATAGGATTTTGATTTTATTTCCAAAAAATTAACAGGAAAATCATGGGGCTTTTGATAAACTCGTGAATAGGAGGATATTTGGAACCCAAATCATGAAAATGAAAGGTTAAAAATCAAGCCAAGTGTGAAATCAAAAATTCAAGAGGGGGTGTATCCAATTTTCTTGTTCCAAATCATGATATAGTAGTTGCATATGCTATTAGGATGTATTAGTTATAAATTAATATGCTCAATTTTAGGTAAAAAGGAGAAAATTAGAATTTTTCATGACCCGTGGAAATTGGGCCGCCCCAAAAACGTGAGTAAAACATGGGGCTTTTGGAGTATTTGATTTAAATATTATTTATGGATAAATTTTAAGATATTTGGAGTGTTATAAATATAAAAGAAAAAATTTATGGAGAAGTTATGCTAGGTTGTGGATAGGGTACGGGTGTCGGAAATTTATGTGAAATTAGTGGATAACAAATTCACATAGCATAAGAATGATTGATAAATTTTAAAATGCCTAACATATGTATCTTAAATAGGCACTTAATGAATAAAAAAAATTTTAAAAATTTATTATTAGCTTTCAAATCAATGCATCCGTAGCTATTAAAATTAGGATGCAATACATAGTGATTTAAGTCAATGCTTAGCCAAAATTGCTAATTTTGATAGGAAAAGAAAAAGAGAAAGTGCAAGACACAACCTGAGACTGTAAGGTAAGCAAACTTTTCAAATTCAATGATTTATTATGATAAAAATGTCTATTTTGTTATTTATTTTGAGAAAAGATGTTTGCAACAAATGTTCGTGTTATGTTTTTATTTATTTTCCTAGAAATATGTGCAAATCAAGTCATTTTCAAAGGTATTCTAATTAAATTTTTATATAAACATTAAACAAATCCTTGGGAATGGCCATTACCCTTTTTTCCCTTATATATATATTTATGTTATTAAGGCATGTTTCAGATTTGATTTTTGGAAACGACCCTTCTTTTTATGATTAACCGAGCAAACCTTTTTTTTACGACATAAATGCACTTGACCATTTGTGTGGATGTGACTCATGCATGAGAATGAATGTAAGGTTTCGCCAAGGTTGTAATTGGACAGGTAGTCCATCCTTGACGTTGCCTAGTTGGTGTGCCTGACGTATGAGTGTGAGTGATCACTTGATAAGTGTCACCTACCAAAGAAAAAAAAAACTATGTCATTGAATGATGCATGTTGTGATTGCATTTCATCTTCATGCATACATGATATTTTATGGAGACGTTCGCGTTTTCCTTTTAAATAATGCTTGCTTACTGGGTTCTTTGAACTCACCGATTTTATTAAACAGTTGCAGAATGTACCGATTTCAAGAGCTATGGAGACTTCATTGGGTAGAAGGGCAGTGAAGTGAAGAGTCATGTGAGACTCTTGAGGATGTTTGACTCATTTTGTAATATGATAAACCTTAGAAGTGCTAGATTTTCCTTAGGTCTGTGAAATATGTGTATTGTATATATATATGTATATATTTTGCATGTATGGTGTGAAAAATACTTATAATATTAATCCTTTTATATTGTGTGAATTGTATGGATATATGTATTGTACGTGATGAAAAATATGGGAGTATGGGATGTATGGTATGTTTTTGATGAAATTGTGAAAAAAAGGAGGTGTTTATGGTTATGATGTGAAGAAAATGGGTTGTTTGTGATTATGATAAAGTAATACAGGTTATTTTTTATGTAAAGGATTGTATGATGAATGTTTGTATTTAGGAAACATCCTAGTTACAGACGAGATGCTGCCGAAACTTTTATAAATATGTATATATATAAAAAAAAAATTAGACCACTTTTATTTATATTTGGTGTATAAATGTAAGTTAGGTTATGGACTTCACCACTTTTCAAAAGATTCCTGGCATGAAATCCTATGACAACCTCAAAGTTTTAAATATGTCATAGGTTGGGGCGTTACAGTAACACTCGGCTTTACCGACCAGTCGGTAAAGATCAAAACTCTGTTTAAGATCCAAGTATAAGCTCAGTCAAACCTTTGAAAACTTGTTAAGATATAATAAGAGAATAAAAATAGACCAAATGGAAATGGAAATGGATAGCCGTGAGTAAACATCAATCCGGAAGTCCGTTGCTATCACATGTGTCTGCAACTTTTGTAACGTCTCAAATTTGAACTCTCTATATTCCAGTACAACGTACATTAAAACATGAATCAACCTCTTTATATTACCATCTATTACCAAAATGCTGAGTTGAAATGATGAAATTAAAGGATTATCATGATAATATAACTGATACCAGAAAATGAAATGTTTACATTAATTATAATGTAGATGATGTTAAATAAATAAATGAAATGAATTTTATATCATGCATCAAAATATTAAAAATGAAATGGATTATATAAAGAGTGGTTTTATAGAATTTCCAAATATTACTTTTGTTAAAGGCTCATCCATTTTCGAAGTATCAAGTAATTCCTTTTCTCAATATTAACATAAAATACGCATTTTCCATTTGCACTCAATTTTGAGCTAGTACTCGTGAACCTTGTTTTATAAAAGAAGTATTGGATGCCATAGTAATAACGTCCTCGTATAAAACAAATGTAGAGGTATGATAGTTATTTAAATGTTTCTATTAATTGTTTAAAATTCCAAAAGTGAATGTCAATGAAGATTGTTATAGTCAATGATTTAGAAGATCTGTAATGGAAATCATTTTCCTATATAATAAAAAAATTTGAAAAACAGTTGAAATAAAGGCAAATTCGCCAAGAACTGGAGCATTATTTTGGAAAAATTTTCACTAGATTGTATAGCAAGGATGAAAATCTACCTTTTTGGATCTGATTCTGCTAATGCCTTTCTCCAATCTGTTCTCAAGCTGCTTCAGCTCCTTGACAGTCATGGAGCTCAAGGCCTCTCCCATCAGGTGCCTGAAATTAAGATAAGGGTATGTGCTATAGGCAATAATAGCCGGAGCTTGGGGCTGCAAAACCCTTTGATCAAATATCATTACCTGTTTGCATTCTGTAAAATCCCAATTTGCTGGCGCAGTTTTGATGATTCCTGTTGGTAGTACTGAGATGATCCAAGCAGAAAGGTATCAGAAGACTGTATTTCAACTAAAGCATTGCAAGATCAAAAACATTTTTTTGAGCCATTGATAACCCTTTATTACAAAAATGGAGTGCTCATTTTCTTCTCAAGAAATATGAAATGAACTTTGTAACTAATTAGGATGGGAGAAAGATATCTTACTTGAGAATTCACCTCTGCGGTGCATGATGAATTCGACGAGTCGGCGCTTGCCTTCTTGTACCTTTCAATGGTCGTCCTCACGCTGCAGCCACAAGGTTTGTTTGAAAATTTAAGTACCAAATTTACTAGAAAATGCTGTCAATGCTCTTGGTTTGATGGATTAAATACCCAAAACCAGTACTTAGCGCATATATTTTTAAAAAAAAACTATTTTCTTCTACGTTTATTTCGAATTTAAATTACGCTGTTTGGAAGTGAGATCTACACAAAGAAATTTGGTTCGTCATTGCACAAGACTGGTGACTAGGGCAATGTGCTTACTTACTGCTTATGAATTTAGGTCCCTTTAATGTTTTTGTTGCATTTGTTAATAATCGCACTTAAAATTCCAATTGCAAAATTTTATTCGTTTGTGAATCAATCTCTTGACCAAAATTTACATTACAAAAGACATGGCTTAGAAACTTAAAAAAGCATCAGTAGGGCATGTTGGACTGAAAGGAAAGGGAAATAGAATTAATACAATTCATATTGTAGGGCATGAGCATGACCATATATACCATACTAACCTCATATTTTAATTTTGTTTGCCTTATTACTTGCACCAGCATTATAATTTTCTTTTCATCTTCATTTTCTTTCTCCCAAAATTCAATATATCCCATGTTTCAGATTCGACTACGGCTATGGACGAATTAAAGAGGATAATACCCCATACCAGTTTGATGGGACCAGGACACGATTGCTTTATAGTTCATTGCAAGCCAAAGCAATCGAGTATGGGCTTGTAGAGCCGTGAAGTAAAATTTCCAATGAAGAATGGGCTTAAAAGGAATCAAGTATTAATACATTTTTTTTAAAAGAGTATTAATAATTTTTTAAGAATGTAGGGCCTATTTGAAACCAAATGTTCCATAAGTTTTAAATATAAAGATAATTATGTAAATTTAAATGTATTATAAATTTATATTGTATTTAACTCAAATTGGACCCTATATGATCATGAAATTATAATCTACTCTACTAATTATATTTAGAATTATCTATTTTATTGGCATATTAATCTTCATCCAAATTGGATGTCTATGAGCTTCATTTGAAAATAGTACAAAATCAATGTAATAAAAGAAGCTTATTGCAAACAATAATTTTAAAGTTGTTGTTCACTAAATAAACTATATAGATATGATTTATATATGGGTAAATGATTGTATAAAATATTAATACATTCAAGTGAATATAAGACCCATATTTGAAGAAAAATGATCATATCTTATAAATACATATACATATATATATATATTACTCTCTTATAAATATTTACTAGTTCACACTACAAGACATTTTTTAATTATATAAATTATACTTTGTTTCATTTTTATCTAATTTAGGCCATATTATCAGCTAAATGGTAATGTAATTGCTATCTTCTTTTAAAGAAGGTAATTGCTATCTTTAACAACAGTCTCCTGAAGTAATTTTAAGTTGATGTTTTGCTATCATATTAGTGGAAGATTACATCCTTAGAGATTATTAATATTTTCTTATCTCCTGGACCTTTAATACTGTAATTTTTTATTTTTTTATTTTTACTTATGCAACCTATGTCAACTGTTTTGGAACGCTGTTATCTATATATTTTTAGTGAGTAAATAAAATGATGTGCAGGTTTTCCTTTTTTTCCTGTATTTCTCTACAGTAACTCAATAGGTAGGAATGCAATCTTGCTAGTTACGCTTCTTACAACACGGTTAAATTCATTGCTTAATAATTTTTCTCACTTTCTCCTTTTACGCATATATCATTCATGAGATTAATTAATCTCATGCATGACAACTTTTTCAGCCCTTTAAGCTTTCTTGTTTTCATAAATCTACACGGTCCCCTTATTTTTCTCCATATCTGAGGCATCCTATTAGCTAGGATCTTATTAAACAATTTATCCAACTAATTAACGTTTTAAAATAAATTTTCAATGAAATTGACATTAATTTCACTCTTGGTAGAAAGGCATTCTATAGTTCTTCAAATGTTCTTTCACTTCGGGACGCAATTTCATTCAGCCATATGACCTATTAAGATATCTTTTGAAGTTTAAGTGTTGTATTTCTAGTCAATCAAGGTATAGATTAGTATTCAATAAAAAAAAAAAGGTATAGCCTAGTAGTATGACATGTGGGTGTATATTTTTTATCCCGGCCTCAAGAACCTGCTGGAGCGTGGTCTTTGTTATAATCCAATATAATAAATAAATAAAGTTTTTTATTTTTATCTGAATGGCTATAGACGTATTTTCGTGCATAAATAACTGCACTGACACTCATCGAAAAATTTTATTAATGTCTTCTTTTATGCTTTTGAAATATTTTTCCATTTTAAAATCCTGTCTCGATATCTATTGTTTCATTTTTCTTTTATTTATAAACATTTTTATAAAATATCTACACTAATACTCCTCGAATTTTGATCACCCAATTTCGGTAATTTTACTATTTTTTGTTTCATGTATTGAAACATCAATGATTATGCATATAGATATACAAGACGATTATGTACATCTACATATACTATACGCTATAGTATATCTGACTCAAAATAAATTAGTATGCATACAAGGACTTTATACAGTGTATAGAAAACTCAAGCTTGTCCAGCATTTATGAAAAATCACGAAATTGAAAGGGAAATGTTCTACATCAAAAAAAAAAAAGAAAAAAAAAGAAAGGGAAATGTTTGAAAAAGCCTCTTTGAAATTTGAGAGGAACTCATTTTTAAGAAAACCCCAAAAATTCCAACAAACCGTTCCTAGTGAGATTAGGAATGTGACTTCTTAACAGCACATTCTTGATTGCTGAAGACTATGTCGTTGTCAGAAGAGGTTAGATTTGCAAGTTTTGATGGTTCTGATGTAACCGCAAGGTGCAAATAGATAGGTTCAAAGCTAACACTAGCTAGTAGAAGAACAGTATCTGTATATGGAAATAGCTTGAATTCTGATCTTGCTGGATGTTAAACACAACAAGTATTTAGGGATTATGAAACACAGAGTGGACCGAATTGTGCAAACTACTGCAGAAGATCATTTTTCGAAAGCATAGGCAGATCCAAATAGCGTTCAGTGATGGAAAATGCCTGAACTGAATTTTCAAAAATTATATAAGTTTACTTAAAATTTTGAAAATACTTTAAAATATTATCTACTTTGACATAGACACATAGTTGCCCCCTCTCAATTTATTAATATAACCTTTTTATATCAAATTGCCCCCACTTATTAAAAGTCTTGAATCCGCCCTTGTTTAGAAAATAGATTACTTCGAGAAACTATGAGACGACAGTTGTAAGACCAATCTTTTATCTCTAATACATTAATTGATATCAAATTGATCTAGGGCAGGAAGTAGATAATATCCACCTTCTTTGAAACATGACTAAAATAGCCTTATGTTTTCAAAAAAAAAATAGCCGTATATTTAAAATTTTAAAATAAATATATACAAATCTTCAAAAATGGTAAAAAGTAGTTTCTAAATTAAATATATTTATATTAACAATTTTATAAAAACTGAAAAAATTGAAAAAAAATATTTTTTGAACCAGTCTGAAATGTTCATTTGCTTGAGAAGAAATAATAATAATAATAATAATAACAGGGTCTTTTATGGGGATGAGAAAAGAAGACTTCTTTTGGTTGAAGAAAAACTGAAGAAGGAATATCCAGCATTGTAGAGTTAGTGAAACTGATGAAGGCGCCTAGAAACTGCTAGATGATTTCTGGGGTTGATCTGTTGCAGAAGACAAATCTCAAGGCCTTCACCCAAGGCTGTATAGTTCAACGAGCAGCCTGAATTGAAATGGAGAAGTTATGCTGCTTGGATTTTAATGCAGCTTAAGCGATTTTAAACACAAGATGGTGTCCAATTTGGCGAAGAATGTGCAGCAGAAGTTGGATAATGCTATTGGAACCTTGTTCGCTGCCTGGGCTTCGTTGAAAATGTGGTCGAAGTTGCAAGATTCAGAAAGGGTGGATGAAGTTTGCAATGCCTCTAGCTTTTGAGGACTTAGCCAATGGGTTCCAATCTCAACAATCATCGATTAAGAGAAAAGATGATGGAATCCAATTTTATTTTTTTTAACGGTGGGTGACTTTGAGAAAACAATGATAGAAAGCCAAACTTTTGACTTTGATGACAATTCATAAAGGACAAATGCCCTGGATCCAAAAAAATTGGAAGACCTCGAAAGAAAAAAGCAAAATCCTTTTAATAGAGAAAAAAGGGAAGAGAGGGAAGAATCTACACATACCTTAGTAGAAAAATTAAGGTTTATAAACTCTCAAAATAAGCTAATAATAGCAGAATAAATACCCTATTTATAAGGAACTATTAAATCTGATCTGAACTCAAACATTAAAAGAATGTATGCTTTTTTATGAAAATAAAAAACATATTCTTGGGAACATGAGAACTCGTATAATAGGAAAACTAAAAATAAAAATAACTTAAAAGACATTCTAAACCATTATCTAAACTAAAGATACAAAATCTTTAGAATAACAATGCTTCCAAATAAAAATCTCAACAAAAGAACCTTAATTTATGAAAGTTTTTTGAAACTCCACGTCATCAATGCAATTAAGAAATTGCAGAAAAATGTGATGCTAAGTGGCTCTTGACCAAAACGTTTTGAATCTATTGCCACGAATAATCAAAACAAGCACACAGCATCAAAAAGCAAGAGCTAATTTCGCATAGCCACATCTGTTAATTGTTTGTTCTTCGTGTCTTTAATGTCTTGAACAAATCCTTACATCCTGCTAGATAATCATTAAGATTTATTATGGCTTCTAATTTTTTTTTGGAAATAGTCTGTCTTGTAATTTTTTTATTATAATAATTTCTTTTGATTCATATATACTACAATGATCTGAACTGATCTTATAACAGAGCCTTGAGATATTCTTACAACTTCCAAACAACAATTTACAACCTTCTCACCAATCAACTCAAATTTTTCTAAACTTTATCCCAAAGCAAAGCCTCGAGATATTCTTAGAACTTCCAAACAACAATTTACAACCATCTCACCAATCAACTCAAATTTTTCTAAACTCAACTCAAATTTTTCTAAACTTTATCCCAACCAGATATTCTTACAACTTCCAAACAACAATTTACAACCATCTCACCAATCAACTCAAATTTTTATAAACTTTATCCCAATTTTTCTAAACTTTATCCCAACCAGATATTCTTACAACTTCCAAACAACAATTTACAACCATCTCACCAATCAACTCATCCAATTTTTCTAAACTTTATCCCAACCAGATATTCTTACAACTTCCAAACAACAATTTACAACCATCTCACCAATCAACTCAAATTTTTATAAACTTTATCCCAACTGTTTTTATAAACTTTATCCCAACTGGTGGACACAGGTGGACGCTCCCACAACTAGAGGAGAGAAATTGACATCACCTACACTAATATTTCCACCGCACGCATTTTTTGCTGGAGTTGCAGATCGAATAGAAGATGCCCGTCTGCTGGGCACGTCTCCCGACCACTGAGGCAATGCCTCATTGGTGTAATAATAATAATTTCAAATTCAATAGAAACTGCATAAGTTACTATAATTGCATGTGCATAGTTATTTGTAAACATGTGATAATTATGTCATACATGAATCGTATGTGGAAAAAAAATGTCAAGGCAACATAGGCCCTTTTATCCATCAATGTAGAAACTCCGTTTGAAGTAAAAAATCTATGTAAATGTAAGATGTTCAAGGTAGCTTGTAAATTTTCATTGCTATTTTTTTTTTTTATTTGATATTTATAATCATCTCAACTAGTGTTACAATCAAGTTTATTCTTACAAATTACTAACAATATCCCTACAATGCAAGGAGACAATGCTACCACTCGAACCAACGCTGTTCTGGCATTACACCACCTGCTATATAACAACGGCACTGCCGTCGTGGCTCATAGCGGATTTTTGGACATGGTGGCAACTCAATCGAATTATCAGAATGTATATTATTTCCCAAAGTGGGAATGCTTGGTTTAAGCTATACTAAGGCAATTTTTAAAGTTAAATAATTCAATACTTATGTAAGCGAAAAAGCTTCCACACTTACTCTTATTTTTTAAAAATCTAAACCATTTCATACTTAATACATCTTGCTTATCATGCCACCAGAAATAATTTTTATTGAAAACTTATTTCTTGTAAACAATAGTATATTTTGAGAGTGAATATTCGAACATTCAAAATTTTAAATATAAATAAATATTTGAAATGTATATAGTTTTTGGAAACGTAAATAAATATAGATAAAAATGATAAATTATTTATATTTTACAAAAAAAATTAAAATTAAAAAATAAAGAACAAGCATGGAGGCTTCCATGTTTACATAAACATTGAATCATTCCTCATTTTTTAAAAATCTAAATTACCCAACATATTCAATATATTATATTTAGTTAGAAAATAAAAAACCATAAAATAATTATACAAACTTATCAAAAACTTTTAAATCAACTTTGTTACATTTATATACAGTTTTTTGAAATGATTTTTATTTATAACATATAAACGTCATTCTAAACAAGAAGAATAGTTTAGATTCAACCAAGCAGTTCCACATTTGTGGAAAGTAAGAAACATTTCCACATGATCGCGTCCCTTTCGGATAACTTGGCTTGATATGTTTTAGATATATTTAGACATTTTTACTGGACTAGTTTCAAAATATATTTTTTTGATAAACATATTCTCTTATTAATCTGAAAAAAAAATTACTAATAAAAAATTATTAGCATCACTTTTTTCCGCAATTTCTTAGTTGCATTGATGACGTGGAGTTCCAAAAATTTTCATAAATTAAGGTTCTTTTGTTGAGATTTTTATTTGGAAGCATTGTTGTTCTAAAGTTATCAAAAAAAAGTTTCAAAATATTAGAGCTACGAAAGTACACCTAAAACTCTAAAATTACTGAGGATATTCTCTATTAGTCTCTACTTGCAGTATGAACTTCAACCATGGCCTTTTCCTGGAAGTTGTTTGTCTCCAAAATGGGGTTCAATATTCCATGTCTAAGTATTCGTTTTACCCAAGTGGAAAAGAGTCGGTCACTTCATCTCATTATCTATGTAAAATAGCTTTGTAAGAACTGATGACATGTAAGGAAGAAACAGTCAATTCCCTCACTTCACGTCGTACTAGTTAATAGAATCTACAGTTCGATTGAATTGTGCTCTTGAGCAAAAGATAACTTACCGATAAATGATCACACTTTCTGGCAAAAATCACCTTTGCAACGAGCGTTCATTAATGACCTAGTCTAGATCATACATGAAAGCTTTGCCTTCAAGTCGTAAATAATAGATTGTTTCTATTTTTCTCATCATCTAACCATGAAATTTTCATTCAACAAGGAGTTACCTGTACAATCCCTATGATCTATTCCTCGAATTCAAATATCATTCCTTATTTTTTATTAACTGCTTCATTTTTCAAATGGTACATCTCCCTTCATAAAGGGTAGGACCTTCATTTCTTCTAATCACAACTGGCTTTTAATTAGGATTGTCTAAACGTGCTGCGCCATCTGATAACTTCGATCTCATCTAGTACTTATTGAAGAAATAGTTCTGCCGCTGTTTCATAGAAATCCGAAATTCTAATAACTTGTGGAAAATGGATAATGGCAGAATGTTTTGAAAACATAGCTACAGCACATATTTACCGATCGGCAATGCTATATATTTAGCCTAGCATTCCATGTTTCAATAAGAAATATAATAAAGTCTACGAAATTGAGACAATGTGATAGGCACTTGTAATAGGTGGGTCATGGCACGTGTGCATTAGGGGAGAAAGTCAGCTAGGAATATAACAGAAATAGGTGATAAGACAGGGGCAGCACTGTGTAAAGCAAGCAAGAGAAATACTATTCTTTCCATTTTCCATTCCTTAGTTTTCTTTTCAATGATTTGTTTCTGTAGAAAGAAAATCAAGAAGGCAATTTCCTATGCACTAGGAACTTACCAAGTGGTATCAGAGCATTGACGATCCCCAGAGAGAATAGCGAAAACCAAAGACGACTGTATCAGACGGCTGGAGGAAGAGCTCAAGAGAATGGCCCAGACGCACAGCCACAAGATGGACAATCTAGAGCAGCAGATTGCTGCAAGTCAAATAGCACTAAAGGATCAGATGGCACAGACCCAACAAAGGTCGGAGGAGCAATTCAAAGCCCTGTACAATCTCCCTACGGAGGCAAGATCGCATGATCGTGATGGAGGAGTAGAGGGTGGAAGAGCAATTCAAGGCCTTGTACAAGCTTCTGCACCTCAACCAAAGACAATCAACTTCGGACGCCGTCCAGGCAACGGGGCCACGAGGATCAAGGGAAGAAACACCTTCTGACCAAGAGCATGCGGGGACGAGAGCGCAACGTTCTGGAGAAGTAACAATGCTCACCCACTAGCATGCCTGGGAAGAGGAAAAGATCACGACATCCATCCACCAAGTAGATAGATCTGCAAGAGACACAATCCTCCTATCTGGCAAGACAAGCCAGTGGAGGGAAACCACCATGGTGCAGGACATGGATGTAGGGTAAAAGTGGCGATGATGGCGTTACCATTGGTAAAACAAGGCACGAGGTGCCCATCAAGAATCAAAAGTTAAGGTACGCATGGGCAATTGGAAGCAAGCAGTAGCAAGTAGAAGGGGTCTAGATTGACCCAACAGCAACAGTGGAGAGTGAAATTTAGGGTATATTTGGTAATGAATAAACCTTTTGAAGAAAAGTTTTAAAAAGTAAAAGTTGTCAAATGATGTGATATGATAAGAGTAATGATGAGTAGTAAAAAATATAAAGTTAAATAGATAGGTTAGTTGTGTAAATAGTTGTGTAGAAATGATTGAAAAGTAGGATAGTTGTATAGGAAAATGTGAAAAAATAATTAAAATATATAATAATTATGGAAAGTGAAAAGTTTTAACTTGACATTTTCTATCAATTGTCAAACACACCCTTGGGTGGCTACAGAATTGGAGCACAGCGCTTCAATTCTTTCCTCCGTATGGGATTCATCTTTGTTAGGAAAGATAACCGAGTTTGGCAAGAAGTCATGGCTTCTAGTCATTGCGACATGGTCGACACAGGGGCAGCATGCCCTCCGTTTTCATCCTTGAAGTCCTTCTCCTCAACGTCATCAAAGGTAGAGAGCACGATATCGTCGAGAATTCCAAGGCATAGTGGTCCCACAAAAGACAGACATTGGAGGCTGTGGGATCCCGGCAAGAAGAGACGAGGTCTGAATGAACTCCGTCAACACTTCCCCATTCAGGAAAAGACGAAGAAAATGACCCGCACTAGATGAAATGGTAAGCACGTGTAGACGTGTGCGGGCCAGCTGGTATACGATGGCGTCATGGCAAGCATGAGAAGAGCGATTCACACGTGGCCCGAATTCCCCCAAAACATGTAGAGGCGTAAACATGTGAAGACCGGTTGTGTCCCCCCATTAGACCATGGAAATTTAGATTGAAATTTTGTTTTAAATTTTCAAATTTTAAGATTTTCTACCTTGAGGACAAGGTTGATTCTCATGGGGGATGGAATGATAGGCACGTATAATAGGTGGGTCATGGCATGAGTACATTAGGGGAGAAAGGCAGTTAGGAATGTAACAGAAATAGATGTATAAGAGAGGGGGCAACACTGTGTAAAGCATGCAAGAGAAATATCATTCTTTCCATTTTCCATTCCTTAGTTTTCTTTTCGGTGATTCATTTCTGTAGCAAGAAAATCAAGAAGGCAAATTCCTACGCACTAGAAACTTACCGCAATGAGAAGTTTGGAAGACATACAACCAATGTTGATTGCAACAAGTTGACTCACATTGCAACAAATTTTATTATTTGCAGTGAAATTCGTTGTAGGAACTTGTCTATGGTTCTCAAATATACCTATAAGCAATATCATTGTCATGGGTCTATGCAAATAGCCCAGTAGCAACTACATTGTAATAATAAAGTTTGTTGCAGCGTAATCAATGTGGAAAGATCATAAAGAAAGCAATGCTTAACCAATCAAGTAATGTCCTTTTGACCTCACACAATTACAAGGCTATATTTCAATATCTTTTCCTTTTTTCCCTTTGTATTAGTTCCCTCATTCTTCTCTTCGTTTTTCTCCTTCTTGAAAAAATTTGTCTATACTTAATCTCTCCATAAGTTCTGTACAATAATCGCTAATATAAATGCTAAACTTCTATTCGGACATATTTTCCTGTATTATTCAGTTGGGGAATATTGTGCGAATTCCAACATTGATTATATGGAAGGGTGGTAAGAAATATGACCTCGGGTTTTTCCCCTCTCTAGTTAGCCTTTATAGATGAATTCTCCTTTAATTATGTCACTGATATCAGAACCAGCTACAATAGTTCTTAATTGCAATCATCCAGAATTGTTGGTAACATCTGATCAGGCAACCCATTAATCTAATTATGACATCTAACATATATGGAATATGAAAATCCACCACTTACCTTAACATGAAAGTGTAAGTTGAAAGAGTTGAGGCTTTGTAAATCATTCCACTAATACAAAATCATTTACTTTAACAAGAAGGTAAAATTACCCTGACTTTTTCAACTTGTTTTGTATGCCTAATCACATCCACAAGCTTGTCAACATCTCAAAATTGAGGAAGGAACCAATCCAGTTAATCTCATTCATCGGGCCTTATTTGAATAATCAAGAACTCAAATAAGTAGTTGTAAGATAGCACAACAAATAGGCAAGAGTTTCCACAAGTAGAAGCATCCATTGATGAGATATTCAAAATGGAACTGCCCTTTTATAACTACTCCACTGTCTACACTAAATTTCTGGATGAATGTAGGACAAGGATATGGATGATTGCGTTTACACTCTCGAAAAAATATCTTGTTCACGACATGGATGAAATGAGAAAGTAAGATGAAAAACATTTTATTGTGTACTAAATAATTTTTTTTAAAAAAAAAAAAAGTAAAAGCGTTGTTCCTCGAACTCATCTTATTCAAGTTGGGAATAAGAACGCAAATGAGCTGATCGAAAATCATTCAAAAATTGGAAAACTTAAGAGAAGAAAAAATAATGAAAGACATATAGCATATTAATGACAACCATAGAACCAACCTGGAAACTTTTTGTTCTGATCAGTGTGATCTTGGACGCATATTCCAGCCATGCTTGAATAAATGGGGATTGAATGCTCTCAGCAACCCTTAAAGTGGGTAAAGATTAACAAAATCATTTTTTCTTTCTTTGTAATTCGAGGGTTCAAAGCAAGAATTTCATCTTGGGAAAACTTTGGCTTAGGTAATTCGATCCCCGCATGAAAGCAGATCTTATCAGGGAAGAAACTAGTCTGGTAAAAAGTAAGGAAAAGTAGGGGGAAAGTACTACAAGTTAATAGTTAAAGTACTAATTAAAAAAATAGTTAAAGTAAAATAGATTAGAAATGAGATTAGAAATTGGAGAATAAATTTTTAAAAATGAATAATACCGATCATAAGATAAATGAAGGAATAAAAATATTATTTTTATTTTAGGCTAAAATAATACATAAAATCTAATCCTATGCGCTGATTCAACGGTCCAGATCGATTTGTTAAGTCCAGGAAATACTACTGCTAAAGCGGGGACGTAAAAATAAAACGGCAACCCCAAAGCACGTAAACATTTTCCCGCGGGATCCACGGGCTCCACGTGTCACATGTCCATACGCCGATTTGCTACCTTAGTTTCGTCGAGAACTGATTGGCTCGTACAGCTGCGCTGGCGCTGAACCTCGATTCATGATTGGCGGACGCAAAATGCAGCCAACCGGCGGTTAATCTGCATAAACAGCGGGTATTAACTGCCTGGAAGACCGAGACAATTACGAAATCGCCACTGTCAGCTACTGAAGAGGACATCCCGTCCGTCCGTCCATGCTGTCGTCAGAGACTGAGAGCAGCCAAAGCTGCTGTCGCCGCTGGGTTCCCCACCGCCGTACTCTTCCACCTGCACCTTACGAAGCCCGCCCCCCACCCCACCCCCCAAATGCAGCCTTACCCGGATTGAGCCCCCAGACTTCAATCAGGAGAGGCAAGTAATGTGATGAATTGGGTGTCTGAAGATTGAAATATGGGTCAGGTTCTATTAGTTAAAAATAGTTTATATGGAGGATAAATGGGTCAGCTTCTATTACTCAGAAACAGTTTACATGGAGGATATGGACTCTTTTTTCAATGCTATGTACTGGTAAAATACACGCTTTCATTTGGGTTATTTGAACCATTTTAAGATGGATTAGTGTTTTCCATCATTAAGGTGGATTGCTAGTTGATTTATCAACAAAAAATCAAAATCAATGCCAGCATAAGATTTCAAATCTGCTGTTGAAGGAGATGTACTCTGATCACACACATGAATTGATCATACGTGCGGGGAGAGTGTGCTTTTTTGACGTTGAGCTATAGCATTTCGTCCAACTTTTATATCTGATATCTTTTCTGACTTTTTCTTATAGCGTTTGAGGTGAGGAAATGATGATATGGACCATTTCTCTGTCAGGAAACATGGCTGAGAAATCGCACACGAAGCTACTCGAGATTCTAAAGAAGAAAATTGGTTATATCTGCAGTTATTTCATGACAAAAATAGGAAGCCCTTACTTTCACCCAACATGGATAAATAGCAAACTGCAACTCCTGGTTAGTTTTTCACATAAAAGCGACGACAAAGCTGGCTAAAGCAACTAAAGAAGACCAAGGCGTACAGTGGACTTGTTTCTCTCTTCGGGGCGAGAGATGGATGCTTTGAACAACACTTCAAAAATTGATTTCTTTTTTTCTTCTCCTCTCTTTTTCTCCCCATTTTTTTCTTTTCTTTATTGGACATTTGTACTCTATCCTTTCCGTGGTTGAAACTGACGTGTTATTAAGGTAGCGTCAAACGAGACAATGCCATTGGCCTAGAAATGGGCTAATAGGAATGCGACAGCTTTGCTGCACAGCCTTTGCTAGGTTGATTGGTGACGTCTAGAGGGAGATATAGAGAGAGAGAAAGACAAAGAGAGAGAAAGCACCCAAGTTTGAGAAAGAGGAACAAAGGCCGGGGAAAGAGAGAAAATGGCAAGGATATGTTTATGAACTTGAAATCCATGGAAGCAATATAGACAGCAAGATGGGCTAATTCCCTCGAATGGCCTTTACTTGTTGCTATTTCTTCCACCTCAACTACTCCAACATCAGACATTTGTGCATCACCCAAACAAAGAAAGATGAACAAAAGAACTCTGAAAGGCGCGTCAAATTGAAATGGGGAGAAGCCCATGTGAGCATTTCCTTTTTGCAAATGATCAAAGTGGCATAAAATGATTAAAACAGAAAGAAGCATTCCACATGGCATATAAGAAGGAAGCTTTTGGGTTATCCAACTTAGAAAAACAAAATCTAACTGAAGAAGCTGCATCCGATACAAAAACAGTAACATATGGTATTATTCTATTATTCTAAGAATCAGAAAGGCAAACAACTCGAAAACGAGAAAAGGAGACACCTTTAATTCAGAGTCGTAGAAAATAAAAGAATAGCAAAAAAAAGAAATATAAAATTACCAACTTCACCAACTGCGAAATAATTAGAACCAGCAATTCCCCAAACGAGATCAGACAAATCTTAAGTTAAGCAAGAGGGAAAAGGATTCCGGAAAAAAAAAAAAATAACTAACTAAAAAACTAAATACTAAAAACGAGATGTTTGATGGAAGTAGTGCTGTTATATACCTGTTGTTGGCGTACTCGTAGAGGCGACCGCGGCTGGAGAAGACGATAAGAGCGACTTCAGCTTCGCAAAGAACTGATAATTCGTAGGCCTTTTTGAGGAGACCGTTGCGGCGCTTGCAGAAGGTAACCTGGCGGTTGGTCGTGTTCTCGATGCGTTTGATCTCAATCTTACCTCGCCCCATCTCCTTTTTCCCTCTCTTTGTTCTCTTTCTCCCTCTCTATCAGCTACTGAGCTAGCTGTTCTCTTCCTCGATTCCCCAAGCTGCAACGCAAAGAGGGGACGGTTTCTAGCTTTTAGCAAAAGGGATGCAACTAAGTGGGAATTGAATAGGAACAGAAACAACAAAAAATATGAGATGAATCCCGAAGAGGCGAGACATGGGTTTTGGGGATTGCTTACTGGGGTCAGAAGGAAAATGGAAATGAACAGATTTTTCTATTTGTTTTGCCCCCAGAGCCCCCTTTTTATTCGAGCGATCCTTCTGCAGTGAGCTAAAGATGCAGGAAACGGAAGCAGTTTGGCTGCTGCAGGTGAGAGTATTTATAGGATTTATAGCGACCCTTTACCTGAAATCTCTCAAGTTATAAGAGGGTGGAGGGGGAGAGAGGGAGAGAGAGAGAGAGAGAGAGAGAGAGAGAGAGAGAGAGAGAGAGAGAGAGAGAGAGAGAGGCATTGTAGGTAGAAGAAAGACAGAAAAGATGCGTAGATATTAAAGGTGACGAAGACGTCTCGTAGTCGTATGATGCAAGCTCTCTCTCTCTCCTGTAACTTGGCTTACGCGCGCACTCATCTCATTGTTGATCGAGATTATCTGGGAATACGACAGCTTCCGCATACACGACAAATGATGCATGCATTGCATGTTTGATGCTCCGCCAGTGCCTTTCTCATGCTCAGGTAGCTACATCCTAATTTAACATATTTGGATAAATGATAAAGTATAAACAAAAAGCTTTCACTTTTCTTGATAAAATCATATGCAGTTCTACTTTTTTAACGTAAAATCTTATCATTTATAATTACTTACATCTTTAAATAAAAATTTTATTTTGATATTTACTGATGTTATGTCCTCCTGTATATCTTCGAAGTGCACATTACGTTTCTTTACTCAAATAACCCCTTCGCCCACTCTGCAATTTTTCTTTAATGAAAAATTACCCACCTAATAATTGCATGAATAAGAACTACCATGCTAGGGTATAAAAGACCCATGCATCTAGTAAAAATAAAATAACATTCACATGAAGCCTAGTTGTATTCATAACTAACTCATTTTTTACATTCTTGTTTATCTTTCTTTTAAAAAGTTCACTTATTTTATTCTAATTGTTTACTTTAGAACTAATTTCACGTAATTCCTTCTATAAAAAAAATTCACGTAATTCCTGATTGGTGGAACCTGATTTCTAAATCATTAGTTAGAATTTTACCATAAAAAAAACCATTAGTTAGAATTTTGTAATCCATCCATTTTAGTTAAAATAATTTTTATTATGTTACCAAAAATTATTTTCATCTAACTTCGATGCATGTTGCATCATTTAAGAGTGCATAAAAACATGTGTAAAATACGAAAATTACTAATCCGTTGATATAAGCATTGAAGTGTTATAAATTCATTCGTGTGCATAGAAAGAATATCTCTGAAGGTGGTAATGGTGTTAATTAAAAGTTCTAAAATTCATATGAAAAATCGAACAAATATTATAATTGAACTATAATTGATAATGACTTGTCAAATATTTGGTTTAGATGAAAATTGGATTCTGAATTGAATAATTATTTTAAATAAAACACATGATTGAATTATGATCCAGTAATTGATCAGTTTGGCGGAACTGCATGTTCCATTGAATTCGAACTTTTTTTTTTCTCTTACCATAATTGCGTCTTTCTTTCAATTATACCGTGTGAATAGCCTGCAATTTGTGAGCCGGCCGTGAAAGACTTGCCGGACCTATTTCCAGACTTGCGTGTGAATTTTGGTTTTGGTTCTTGCCTCGATTCCTCCAAAAAAAAAGACAAAATGCAAATTAAGATTGGGCTGTACCTAGTACTTAGTGCAACGGTACTTTTGTAGTTAAAATTATTATTATTATTATTATTTGTAGTTAAATCTAAATGTTGTACTAAATATTAATTTTGGCTACGTTTGAAAAAGTTTTATATTTTTTTGATGAAAAAATTTTGTTATCTTGAAGTAGTCATGTATAACTGGTCAAAAATAGTAGTATGTATAAATAATTATATATATGCATGCAAAATGATATATATGAGATTTGATCATATGCAACCGGCAGCAATTAGGGATGTATTTTTTAAAAAAACCTGTTATTCTAGATATATTTAACCTATAAATTAAACTTTACTATTTTTGTATGTGTACATATTAATTTTGAATTTTAAATATATGGGTATTTTAGTCATTTTTAAAAATTAAAGATTATTAAAATACCCATTTATTTAAAAATTGGTAAAAATATTTACACATTTATAAAATAGTAAAACTTTGTTTATAAATTAATTACCTAAATTAATAGTTTATAAAAAATAAAAAAAAATACTTAGGCTGGCTGCATGGGTTCATCGACATGTATATATAGCCTAACAAAAAATATATGCAACAAAAAGCTAGCTGCTTTAATTAAATCTCATGCAATGGTGACACATAAGTGGGAATTCTATTTTTCTCCTTTTGAAATCATGTCCTCGTAAATGTGTCACTACCTTAAAGTAGGGGTGGGAATTAGGTAGACCATACTAGGTTAGGATTTGACGAACTCTAATTTTATGTTTTAAAAATTCTGTTTAACCATATTCTTATATCGGGTTGAGACGAGGTTGCTTTGACCCTTTTTTTTTTAATAGGTCCCCAAACAAACTTTGAATTAGTATTGGACCAGTTTCGAGACATCAGTCACGTAAAAATGCTTGTCAAATAAGATAATTTTAAGAATTTATATACCTATCAAATATAAAGATATATCTATGCTAATTATTTTTTATCATCTACGTCTATGTTAAGTTTAAATGTTATATACTTCAGTATTTTACTAACGATTAAAAAACACATCATTGCTAAAACAAAACATGAAAAAATATAGTATAACTTTGTTAAAAGAGATTAATATACAATTATATGTAAGAGTTATATGTATGCGTAAATTCCACTTATTGATTCTTATATTATTTTTTGAATAAATTAATTTTTCTATTGTTGATATAGTTAATTATAAAAAAATATGAAAATTTTGAAAGAAAATAATAATAATAATATTATTATTATTATTATTTAAATATAGACTTATAATTTTTAATAAATTAATATATACGGGGTGGATCGAGATTCTTTGGGTTGGAACATGGTCAACTGCCCTGATCCTATTTTTAAATTCAGATCAAAAATTTTGACTCATCATTATACCTTAGTAAAAAAAACGTTAATTTTATCTGATTAAAAATAGGTTAAATTAGGTACAGGTCACGGATTTAACCCACCTCACTTCTTACCCTACCTTATAAGAGGATTAAGGCCCAATCCGCGTCCAGATAAGCAATCAGCCTCTTTTGATGGTGCAGGTATACATTGTTTGCTGAGAATAAATCTAGCACATTTATTCACCGATCACTCACTCACTCCGCTGATCGTGGGCCACATTTTCTCCTCCAGCTATAGTTAGCCGTGTACAGTGCCTGACACAAGTGAAGTTGACTGCCACGTGACATCCTGCACTGCACAGCAAACCATTTCACCAATTCTAGCCACATTTATGGTAAATATAGGAGGCACCCCAGCCGCTGCAATTTGCCATTTTCTTACCCATCTTTAACGCGAGGAGGGCCATTGTCATTGCCGCCTCCTCCTGCGGTCCACCCATCTGCCATCCAACACATTTGCATCATGCTTCTTCACGTGAACCTTGCCCCCACAACATTTCAACTTCACCACCTCCTCCTACGGGGGCGTCCCTCTGTACTAGGGGTGGGAATCGGAATGAGTCTTATCGGGTCAGGGTTTGCTCAACCTGACCCTACTTTTTAAATTTTCAGTTTGATCCTATTTTTATATGAGATTAGGACAAAGTCGGTTTAACCTTTGCTTTTTTTTTTAATAGGTCCCGGGATAAACTTCGGATTGATATTAGACCAGTTGTGGGATAGCGGATTGGATAAAAAATGCTGGTCAAATAAGATGATTTCTAGAATTTATATACCTATTAAACATAAAGATACATCTATACTAAATTTAAATATTTATATGCTTTAATATTTTACTAATTATTAAAAACACATCATTACTAAAACAAAACATGAGAAAATAGAGTATAAATTTATTAAAATAGATTAATATACAATTATATGTAATATCAAAATATATATACAATTATACGTAAGAGTTATATATAGGTGGAAATTCCTCTTATTGGTTCTTATATTGTTTTCTGGATAAATTAATTCTTCCACTGTTGATATACGTAATTATATGTGAAAACTATAAAAGAAAATAATAATAAGATTTAAACATAGACTTATAATTTTTAATAAATCAATATATGCGGGGCGAGTCAAGTCGAGTAGGGACATGGTCGACCCACCCAGATCTTATTTTTTTTTAATTGATTCAAAATTTCTGACATATCCCTATACTGGGTCAAAAAGACATTAGTTTTACCCATTCAAAAACAGGTCAGGTCAAGGTCGAATCACAGGTCGATCTGCCCCAATTCCCACCCCTACTCTATACAACCCTTGCTTCCAACTTCCAATAGAGCTTCAAGCTAGCTTCAATGTTCCATCAATATCAGTGCCTCAAAAAAAAAGTTCTTATATGCCATCATCACATTTTTCTCAGTCAAATCACATTAAATATTATATGCAGCAAAATAGTAACTAAAAGATAATGTTGTGCAGGAAATTGACAAAAAAAAAAAACTTGCTGCATTTATTAGTATTTGTGGCCGATTTTTTTAGTCATTATGCAATATTACATATCATCTTATATTACAATAATCAAGCTCAATAATCCGTAAATAAGCTCTCATCTCAAAGTCGACTCGTCGAACCCACGTCCATAAGCTGTTTGCCCGCATCCCGACCAACCAAACTACAACCCAATTGGTGCAGCCAACCAACTTCAATTACCCTAATCTCTCATGTATCTCCTCAATTTTTTCTTCCATTTTAACTTTGAAAATAAATATCAAGTATCCTTGATATTGTATATGCTTTATCTAAGATAAAATTTTAGCATACTATAAATTATTTTAACCCGTTTTCTTAGCTCCAAAGCAACATGCTTTTGGAAACCTACCTACTTAGAGTTGGGTCAGGTTTGAATTGATTAAATTGTATAAATAACTTAAATGAAAGGGCTTTTCATTTGTACCTATATGATTGGGTGAAATTCCAAACATATTTTTTAAGTTTTATAAAATTATTAAACACCCTGAAACATTTACATGAAGTTGTAGACTTGTCCCCTCCAATATTGCTAGAGCTGGATTGGTGATCGAACTAGCGAAAAATTGGTTTCTTTTGGACCAGTTTGAATGTGTGAATTCAGCGTTATATATTCATGATTTCATAAACATTTACAATTATTTAAATTTTAATATTCATAACTTCAAAGGCTGGTGCCCCGAACTGATGGGTGTTTAAATGTTGCCTGAACGTTGTCTTCCTTATTTACGGGAGCATCCTCAAGTATCTAATATCGTATGATCTCCCTTGTTTTATATTTGGGAGCTTGTAGTCTTTCTTTTGCAAATTGTAAAAATTGTTACGGAGCTTAATTGTAATATAAGTCAAGATATGATATAAAAGTACACAAAAACTCCAAAAGGTTGAACGTTAAATTGAGAATCTATTATTGTAATAACTAAAATAAGCAAAAAATTAATAAAATCTTTTCAAAGGTACATTAAATAAGCATAAATATACCATATTAAATCAAAGAAAAATAATGTCATCAATTGATTTAAGAGATACAATTTTGACTTTTAAAAAAAAATCTAAACCGATCAGACCTCTCGAGCCGGATTAAACACCAGTGATCCCTTCTGATAGGGTTTCGTGAATGTCAGTTTATTTTAACAAAATGACGACAATGGTCCAATTAGTAACAAATTGATTTTTATTGTCATTATTTCGATTATCAAAATGCTTATTTATATATAATTACATCATGGTATATTTACTAGTTAAATGGTTTTTACATTAATTGCAACAAAATAATGGTTATAAATTATAAGCCTTACTATAATACAAATTAAAATAATTTTTCATCATTTCATCAGAAATTCTAATTGTCATCCACGAAAACCTAACAGAGAAACACACATGTTAGTTCATGACAATATTGTGGGGTGTTCTCTAATTTTGTGAAACTAAAGAACATGCTTACAACTTTAAATATAGATGCAGCCACGACGCCAAAAACAAAAAAAAAAAAAAAAAAAAAAAAAAGAGTAGAGTAAAACGATAGGATGAAAAGCAAAACAAGTCTTTGACAATACCTCTCTAAAAAAAAATGATTATTAGGAAATGCTACGTTCTTTGATTTTGCCAGTGGGAGAAGAAACGTAGATATATAGTGCACTCCCAGTGGGGCCCTGATAAAATTAGTGCATTCGTGCAATGATGATTGAAGGCTATTCAATAAAACCATCTGTTTTTCGGTTCGGCCTAATAGATGAAAAATGGAGTTTTCAATGCGCTGCCTAATACCATAAATGCACTGAAAACCTTCAATCATTCTCTCCGCCGTTTCTCCTCTGTTTGTAACCGTTTCTTTTTATGATGTCACCCTTTTGACAATTGAACGAGCACAATTCGAATAACGTCACGGTATATATTCAATTTTATTACTTTTATTTTGTTTTTCCAAATAACGGGCTTTTTTTTATTGATTTGTACAAATTATAGCTCATTTGATATTCTAATCAAGATCAATGATCCTACATGGGATACAACAAGCTCACACTTATTTATACAAGAGACCACATGCATTCTCTTTACTGTCAAAAGAGAGGCCAAATGCTCCCACTTAGGTTATGGGGGTTCGACGTCTCCATGAGGTAGCCTATGTCATTATCACTGAGCAACGTCTTAGTAGCAATTAAGAAGCTTCTTTCCTTTACCAAATTCAATTTCTATAAAACATTCTACTTTTATCATTACCAATATTTTCAATATATTCTTCCTGCAGATGGGATCCATTTAATAATAAAAATCAAAATCATACCATCCACTACATTTAGAATTATTTATTTAACTTGAACGCAAAGTTCCATCAAAATCAAGTATGTGCATTGCCAAATGTAAGAAAGGCATGAAATCATTGCAACAAAATTGTTTGGTATGTATTAATTTTAAAATTATTAGGTCAACATCTAAACCTTCTAAAGCATCAATCTTGTGTAGATAAATAATTCCGAGAAGTATTATAACATTCTAATTTAATACATGTAAATGTATTTAAGTATTTTTCATAATCAACATATGGAAGTCTATATTTTTGAGCAGGTATGGACCACCAAAAACTTAAATTAGATTAATTTTTAACATCATGATGAATACATAAACTTCTTAGAACATTCTAATCTAATATATGTAAATTTATTTAAGTATTTTTCATAATCAACATATGGAAGTCTATACTTTTGAGCAGGTATGGACCACCAAAAACTTAAATTAGATTAATTTTTAACATCATGTAATTTCAAACCATATGACTGCTGTAATTTTCATTTCATCATACTTGAGAGAAGCATTTGTAGCCAACTAAACCCTAACCCTACTATATCCCTTCAATATATTATCTTTTATTTATATTTTGATGAAATATCTTATATTTATTTTAACTCTATCCACTTTGGAGCTTGTATGATTCCTTTATTATTAATAATTTTTCCATTCAATTCTATTATCCAAGGAAAACAAAGTCTACCCATGGGAGCCTAAAGCCATCTTATACATTTGCCTCCCTTTTTAAAAATTTTTATAATTTCTAACTCATAACAATTCATTTTGCAAAAAAAAAAAAAAAAAAAAAAAATTATATATGAACTTTATTTGTAATATTGAGCACTTCCTACTTATTGACTATGATAAGATTCCGAGTTAGGGTCAACATATTACTCGACTAACCCAACCTAATTTATGTGGATAAGAATTGAGGTTTTTCAATTTTAACAATGTTTGTATGACTCATTTAACTACTTATAAATAAATCGGTCATAGTTAGGTTAACCTAATCCAACCTCTCAATCTTATAATTCAATATAGTTACTTATCAACCATGTTTGAAATAGGGTCAAGAATTTGTCTTGTTTAATGTAAGTGATATATTAAAAAAATGTACATAAATATCAAGATCGATCTTTTAAATTTGAGTAAACCATTAATATTAGAAATCTTCATTAAGAGTTATACTTTAAATAGTTTATCATTTCATTTTTATTCAACTTGTTGGCAATCCGTTGGCAAACTTATGAAAAATCACTCTATGCCAAATAGACTTTTGTTTAGCTAATCATGATAACTCTACTTAGGGATGCAACTTGGGCTCGTGAAACTCGAACTCACTTCAACTCTAACTCTAATCCTATTTATAAATTATTAATTATAACCTTATATGTAAAACCTTATTTCTAATCTTATTTGTGGAATTGGATTCGATTTGAGTTTTGGATTGTGATTTAAGTTAATGAATTTACATTTTATTTAAGACCGATAAGTTTAGAATTTCATATGAATATATAAACAAATCATGTAAGCAAACATAATAATACATATTCAAATTACATTTTTTTAAAAAATATAGTAATATAAAGAATGTTTCTAGAAAAAATTTAACATCGAAAAAGATAAAGAAAGAAATTAATGAACATTAAAGTAAATGATGGAAATATAGAGATATATAAATGAAAATAATTACTTTATTTATAATATAATTACAATATGACAAACATGTATTCAAACATAATATAATTTCATATGAATATATAAACAAATCATGTAAGAAAACATAATAACGCATATTCAAATTACATTTTTTTAAAAAAATATAGTAGTATAAAGAATGTTTCTAGAAAAAATTTAACATCGAAAAATATAAAGAAAGAAAATTAATGAAAATTAAAGTAAATTATAGAAATATAAAGATAAATATAAATGAAAATAATTACTTTATTTATAATATAATTACAATATGACAAACATGTATTCAAACATAAATATAAATAACATAAAATGCACAAATATAAAGAAATATTGTTTAGATATTGTGTATATAATACGTTTTATAACAAATATAAAATGAAAAATCGGGCTTGAATTCTTCATGTTCAGAAACCTAAATCTATCATATTTATAAATCAAATTTTTTGACCTGGGTTCTTCTAGCTCAGGTTATAAAAAACGAGTTCTAATATTATTGGAATTTGGATTCAAGCCAAGTCAAGCTCAACTTGACCTAAGTTACACTCTTAGCTTTACTTGATTTTGCACCCTCGCCCAAGTTGACAAATAAAATGTTTGACTTCTGCTATTAACCTTGATGACGTCGGTACTATGTAGGGGATGCTTCTCAAAAGAAAAATTTACAAATGAGAGTATTTATAAAAATAAAGAAAATCAATAGTATTAACCTTCTTTCAAAAAAAAGGTCTCAACATAAAACTTGCAAAAAATAATAAAAACAATAGAAGGAAGAGAATTTTGCTTGAAATTCATTTCCAGTCAATTATGTATTGTTAGCCATGCCCTGTATGAAGAAGGGACTCGGCTGGACCTAGTTTTCCCCCTAGACACCCAAATTAGTATTTCTCAGTCGCAATTTTGAATTCCTACACGAAAAAGCAGCATGGCTAAACGAAAATATTACAAAGTTAGTCCAAACGGTTCCCTTAAAAAGTAAAAATGAATAGGATAAAAAGTGGAAAATTCTGGACCACCAAAATCCAAAGAACACCATTGAAATCGCATCGGTTATCTCCGAATGCGAACGTATTACTATTTTCAGGCCACCCATTTAAATCTCAACCTCCGTGGCATATTTATGTGGTCGTCTAAATATTGAAAAAACCAAACGAAGAGGAGATTCCAATGAGAAACTTCATTTTCTCAGGATTTAGTTTAACGCTACTGATCATTACGGCCGGTCATAAATGGCCTAAAATATAATTTTTTTATTTTTTATTTATGCCAACAAAAAATTAATTATTTTTATTAAGCCAACGATTTTAAAAGTCTTTGATCCATGCCAACGTTTTTTAAAATCGATTTTCTCTATGCTAATATTAACATTTGTAGTTATATATAAAAGTTAAATGAGTTACGTATGGATAAAAATACCCCCAAATCTAACTGCAGCTGTTAGCATTAGCATAAAAGAAATTGATTTTAAAAGACATTGACATGAATATAAATAATTTCGACTTTTGTTGGTATAAATGCTAATGCCCCTTTTAATGAAACTATTAATCTAAGTATACTTAATCTATAAATAAAATTTTAGCATTTTTGGAAATGGTATATATGTTTGTTTGAATTTTTTTTAATACAGAATTATTTAAAGTATTTGCAAACCACCCCCCCCCCCCCAAAAAAAAAAAAAAAAAAAAAAAAAAAAAACCTCTCTTCCTCTAAGAAAATTATTAGCCGATATGCATGCACATATAGTTGACTAATAATGTTTATTCGTTTATAAAATTGCAAATATGCCACGTTTTTAAAGAATTTTATTTTCTTTTAGAAATTCTAATTCCAAATTGTAAATGCACGCACATTTTTCATGGCTGATTCGTAGTAGTTGTTGGCCGTAGTTGATTTATGGTAGATTTTAAACTCAAACATATATATGATCGATGCAAATCTTGTTGTTTTCATCAGAAAAAAAATGATTGTGATTTTGGGAACCCTAATGGTGCTGGCATAGTTGCAACGTAAGAATTTAAAATCTTTTAAATAAAACTGGTTGAAATCCTAGCTAGCTTATAAAATGTAAGAGGATAGTCTTCATATTGGAGGTGTAAGAAAGCTCAATTGGTGTGGTGAATCATAACGATTTGAGAGACATCCTAAATCAGTTAGCCAGCAGCGGGGATAACCAAAAACTCACTCTCTTTTTATTAATCTACTAGAGGCTATTGAGTCTGAGGAAATCAACTATGATACAAACTGCATGGCCGAATGATCATTACCGGTGATTTCCGACCGGTCAAATTTTTTTTTTTTTTTTTGAAAAATATTTTTATAAACATGTCTGTATTTAAAAATCCAAAATAAATATATATATACATATCCAAAAATGGTAAAACTTGGTTTATAGATTAAATATAACTAGATTAACATGTTTATAAAAATATTTTTCAAAAAATATATATATATCTTTTTTGACCGGTCGGAAATCACCGGTAATGATCGGTGCATTTATTTTACTTTTTAAAAAAATTTGTATGACCCTCTGAGAATATTTGAAATTTTTTTTGATGAAAAGTATGTGATTTTCGTTTACTGAGAATATTCGAAACTTATATCAAACTGCATGAGTATATTTACAATTGTATAAATCATTGAATAGAGTAGCAATATTAGTTAAAATTATGTAGGTGTATTTGCATAACCCCTCAACAAGATTACTGTCAATGCAATCTATTGCTTTTTAATCCGAATCTAATATTGAATTTTATGAAGTTGGTTTAGTTTTGAGTATAGATTTTAAACAGCGGTTTATAATTTAGTATGGGAATTCATTTTTCCCTCTTTGAATTAGGACTGGATTGACCCAAGATATAACCAAATCAATTCTTGTGCTAGGCATACAATGTTTTTAGAACAAAATTCCTTAATTAGACTACAGCAAGTTCAACGTTTGGCATTTTATTCATCAGAAAATGACCAACAATGTTCTGATAATTAAGTTAGTGGGTTTTGTTTCAATGCATCCTGATAGAATTTCTATTTTTATTATTTTTAATTTTTTTTATAAAACTCTTAATCTAGGTGAATTTAAATTATGTATTAAGTTTTATCATCTTTGACAATTTATATATATTTGATTTTTAAAAATACGGGTATTTTAGTCATTTAGAAGTAGCAAACCCACTCCTATTTTTAAAAATAAAAAATATATACATACATATTTTCAAAATTGGTAAATTTTAATTTATAGATTAAGGATTTTATAAAAAAAATTTTAAAAATGAAAATTCTAGCCGGATTCATTAAAATTTCAATGTATCAGATTGCATTGAAATATTCTCCAAGAATTTGGTGTAAGAAGTATTATGGCAATTCGCATGGAATTCATCCTCGTTTCAGTCCCACCTAAACAGATGTATTCTAGATGAAAATTTTATTAATTTCGGCGATCCCACCGTCATATGCATATAATAGGGATTTTTGCAAAATATGCAGACCTGTTAAGTATGCATAATTGTGCATTGACATTTTGCAAAATAAACTTTCTAGATTTGAAATCTAATTTGCAAAACAAAGATTGCACGCATAGCTAGGTAAGATTCAAACATTTTTTTTATAATGAGAATCAAACATTAGACAAGTATCAAAAGAAAAAAGAAAAAAGATGATACTCGTTGGCTGTGTTCTAATGAAAGCAGCTTTTATTTTCTTTTCACTTAAAAAGAAAAACCACATTCAGTAGAGTCAGGACTTTTGGTAGCGGGATCAAATTTTATATTTAAGAATGTTATTTTATTTAAAGGTTTTCTCTTCTGAAAATGGGTGCAATTTACTCTTTGACTTTCTTATTTATTTATTTATTTATTATTTTAGATTCAAGTTCTGCATTGTGCATAAAATTGTTTTTTAGACTAAATATAAAAAACAACTTAATTGAAAGTTTTTATAATTTGTAATATTCTGAATTATGATTTTCGTGTATCATACAAAAATTCAATTAAATTGGTTTTTCATGTCATATAAATATTCAAGAAGAAGAATGTATGATACATGGTTTGGATCTTTAAAAAATCAAAAAAGTTGAGAAACCAAAGTGTTACGTATTGCTTACTATCCAAAAAAAGTGTTACATGTTGCACCTGGTTTTATAGCAACATAGCCCTTATTTTAAAATAAAATGCAATTTTATTACATTCTTTTAAGTAAATTTTCATCTCAATTATATAGCTTAAGATAATTTCAAAGAGGTTTGATTAAAAGCAATTTCTTAGATCCACACATGAAAATATAAAATACTCAACCCTTCTTTATTCTGTTTAATTTCTTTCTTGAGAATTATTCTCACATCGCTAGTTGGCACATAGAGCACTTGATTGATATATGTGAGAATAATTTTTCAAACTTGGCTAGTTATTTTGAGATAAAATTGACCTATTTCAATATAATATCAACGCTAGGTCCAAGTTCACTCGTATTTATCCCCTTTACAAAGTGTAAAATGTTCTCCAATGACCCATTCCATTATGTTCCCCAATGAAGTATGCAATCTATATAATTACGTGCTCTTTTTAAAAAACTCGGAGAAGAGAGAAGGCACAAAAGGCAAGAAATGAACACTGTCGAGTTGATATTTAGAAGAAAACTTATGTGATTCTCATATTTGTTCCAGTAACCCCTCCACGAGTACGCCAATTAGGTAAGTGAAAATTTTCATGCTTTATTGTTGAAGATTCAATAAGAATTTTAAGTTTTTATAATTCATCCACTTTTTTTCAAACTCCATAGATTTGCTAGATTTACAAAAAGAAGAGTATCGGGCGAATCTATATTAAACAATAAACCCAGATATGTGCCCGGAAAAAAATTTCAGGTTCATTTGTGCAGTTTCCGCAACTGCTGAATGTTGACAAAGACAGGTGAAAATGGATAGAGAAGGAAGAAGAAGAACTGTAGCAATTGACTTTTTGATGAAAATTTACAGAAAACACTCCAGGAATTTATGATTTTGCAAAAAGGTACCTATTTGAAGAAATTATAGAAAAATTCAAATTTTGTTAGAAAATTTGCAGGAGATATTTTTAAAAAGATTATTACAAAATAACCTCTTGACTTGTGAAAGAATTTCATAAGAAAAGTTGTAGAAAAATTATGAAAAAGCCCCTTTCAAATGAAATAGTTTGCAAAAATGTCTTATATTAGCGAGGAATTCACAAAAGAAATAGAAAAATATAATTTTCACTAAATAAAATTATGACATATGTTGGAGAGGTCATAAATGAGAATTTAAATGATACTTATAAAAAAATAATAATGTGAAATAATGAACATGTTGTGATGAAATTAGGAAGAGAGACTTGAGACTACTTCAAGAGATTAAAAAAGAAGTTTAAAGCCTTCTTAGAGGTAAGTAAATTTTTACCAAATCATGACTTTAGAAAAAAAATATTGTGTTGAATATTATGATTTGCTATAAAGTGTGATTATTCACTAAGTTTAGAATTTTCTTTCAAGTTGGTTTATTTAAACATAAGTATGATTATTTTAAAGTTTTCTTAATCATGTTAAGCAATTAATCTAAGTGGTGCATTGATCATAATGCATGAGCATGATGCATATTTGGGTTTGCTGCCAAAAAGTAAAAGTAGTATGGTAGTACCTAAGTAGCGACCTCAGGACTACCAAAGAAGATGAATTAGCTCACGAATGTGTAGCACGGCTGCACAAGAGCACAGTAGATGACAATACCTATAGTGTGAATGCATAATTTAAAATTGACATATGCGCGCACATGTATCAAGATGTTTTAAATTTTTCATTACTACAATTTGTTATGCATAAAAGATAATATAGATGTTGTCTTTGTTGTTGAAAAATCAAAATGATTGCAAAATAAATTTAGTAAAAATATATTTTTACTTACTAAGCTTTCAGCTCACATAGTTTTGTTTTCAGTGGAAAAACAGGAGTATAATGCTAAATTAGAGTTATTGTTAATATGGCAAAAAGGTGAAACTAGCAGAACAAATGACAAAGAAGTTTAGAGTTGTTGAATTTTCATATAATGGTTGTATTGATAATGAACACCAAATATGTACAATAACTCCATGAGGAGTAGACTTAAGATGTATTAATTAGGATTTTTATGATTTTGCATCTTGGTATCTATTTCTATCTTGAGAAATTTTATTCACCGCGGTATTCCCAGCTTTGACATAGTAAACCACGTTTATGACACCCTAAGGGTGGGATGTTACACAAGTAATACAAAGTAGAAGAAAAAACCTTGCTTAAGAAGCTTAGTGTTGGCGCTGGTTTAGGTAACCTCTTCTTTTGTTCTCTCCTTTGCCTTATATAGTCTCATTGTTCACTTCTTTTTCGTCATCTCCGTCTATTCTATTATAATTGTGAGATTAGATTCAATGTTATCCCCCATGTATTTTGTTAAGGTGTGAGTGGAGGTTTTACAAGTTAATGATATTTATAGAGGACGTGGTGATAAGTTATAGGTTGAGTAGGAGATTAGGATCCCACACATTAAGCATCATGGCAAATAGAGTTATATACCTGCCAAAAACACTCTCCCATGGTCCACAGGGTGTTATGACCTACATGTGATCCATCATGTGGATTAGATACTAGAAGAATGCTAGCAACTATCGCGAGTATTAAGAATCATGTTTGTTCCACAAATATTCATTTGATACCTCCTGCGAATAGGTATATGGTACAAAGTGGTATCAGGTGTGGAAGCGATAGAAGGTCTTGTTATCACAATATATTCTTTTAAGTAAAACTTTCGACTTAATTATATAACTTAAAATAACTTTAAAGAGTTATTTTTTTGAAAAATAACTTTAAAGAGGTTTTGACAGGGAGCAATTTCTTAGATCCACCCACAAACATATATAACATTAAACTCTTTTTTATTCAGTTTTATTTCTTTCTTGGGAATCATTCTCATATTGCTAACTAGCACGTAGAGCTCTTGGTTTATATATGTGAGAATAAGTTTCTAACTTGGCTAGTCATTTTGAGATAGAATTAATCTATTTCGATATGATATCAGAGAAAAATTTAAGTTTATATGTGTTTTTCCTCATTTATGATATAACGTATCCACATCTCTTGCCCAAGACATAAATGATATGTTAGCATGAGTATAAACAAGTTTTACAGTGGCTTGGCTTGTAGAGTTCGTGGTCTATATGCATATAAATAGGCTTATTAACTTGACTAATCATTTTGATAAAACTATCAAATTTCAACAAATCCTACCCGTGATAATTAAGATTCCAGTCACATCAATAAATTAGAGGGCGTGCATGCATGTTATGATAACACTGGTACATTTCAACAAATCCTACCATGATAATTAAGATTCGAACAACACTAATTAATTAAAGTGTGTGCGCGGATGTTATGTTCTCTAATCAAACTGGCCTTTCTCTTTCCCTTTGCGTTTGGTGCAACCCCCTGTTCTAGAAATAGCCCGGAGATCTTTAAATGCTTTCCTTTTCAACTGATGGAAAAAGTGCACCTTTCGGCAGGCACTGATAACAACTGATCCCCCCTCACTAGCTCCAAGTGGTCCAACTCCAAGCACAGAGAGAAAATGATGATGAGTAAAACTGAAAAGTAATTACTCCAAATTAATGGAAGATAAGTGGATTTAAGTCATATTACAAAATCTAGTTTGACAAAGTCATTGAGAGCTCCAATTCATGAGCATCACAGAGTACATGTTAATGTTGCTCATCTGTTTACATCTTCATAACACATCGCGACAGAGGGGATTGGTACTAGCAGACATCAATGACTCATCCCTTGGACCCGCCATTGAAAATGGATTGAATTGTTTGGTGTCCTCAATGAAAATTCATGTGGAGAGACAGGCAAAAATCATCAAAAATTATTTTTTTGATTGGTATCTAATTAAATATTACATTATCTCAACCTCTATTATAATGAAGTTCTAAGACATTCTTATAAGTTCCTAACAATATTCTGTAAACAACTGACCAATATTTCGAACCGGTGAACGCTCCCATATAAATATGGGAAGAATACGCCACCACTAGAGTTCCACCTGCAAAGCTGCTGCAAAAGAGACTTGAACCAACGATGCCTCTGAAACGGGCTGGCCATTATTTGCCTCAGTGACATCATCAAAAGTTATTAATTACTTAATTAGATGAATTGACCAAAGCTTGGATTGAAGGGTTTAATTTCCTACTGAATCTTCGTTTCATTTTTGAGTGGAATGCCATGAACACTAGTACCGTTCAGAGGCCTTGAGTTTAATTTAATACCCCCCTGGGAGCCATCAATTCAAGCAGATCTAATCATCGAGAAACAAGACCTAAATGTATAAACTTCAACCTCCACGAATGCTTATACAAGCAGAGATTAGCACAAACTAATTTGAAAATTAGTTTTATAATACGATGTTAACGTCTAAGCACGAATATCAAACGAAGTGAATGGAAGCACTTTTCTGCCTTGAGAAATATTGATGTGTGTTTAAGAAGATGTAAAAGTAAAAGTGCAAAAATAGAAATCATAAAAAATTTGAAAAAAAAAATGTCGGAGTGACATAATATGATAAGGATATAAAAGGAACAAAGTTAAAATACATGGGATAATTATATGAAAAAATGATTGGAATGTAAAGACAATAATAAAAAAAGTATTATAATTAAATAGTTAAGATACCAAATTATATCAAAAGCTATGTACGAAGAACTGGTAATTTTTTAAAAAACTTTTGCATGATCAAAAGGAACATGGATTTTCATTAAAAAAAAAAAAGGAACATGTATAAAATCATGCCCGCTTTAAATGTTGTTATTAAAATTTCATTGCAATGGTTCCAAAGATGATTACTATGTGGATATCATTTATAATTCTATGTAATCGGAAAGAAATTTCCCAACAGTAATATGGGATGCAATTAACCTAATTAACTATGATTTTGATAGACATTTGCCATCAAGTCCCCCTTCCCAATTTTTCCTACCGAAAATTGGGAAGAAAACAATCAGGGAAATGGAGGCTCCCATTTATGCACAATGCAACATCATTTTAGATGCTAAAAATTCCTCTAAACGACATGACATGGTAACTAGTCTGCTACATGGAAGAATGGATCCCATGGGACTTGCCCCATCATATTTAGCTAGCTTGTAGGATTTGAATAAGGAAATATTGCATCAGTACAGGAGAAACTGGCCCGTAAAAGCGCAATCTGGTAGAAACTGTTTCTTCTTTTATTTTTCTTTTTCTCAATTAGGATCGAATCAAGAGTTGTACCTGGTTGGATTCCCAACAGCTCCCTCCTTACCTTGTCATTAATCAGTTCTTTTTAAAAATGTTTTGCAATAAAATGATTCGAGATTAGAAGTATCAAAATTTCCCAACAAATGCATCAACCAAACTGGTCATGCATACATGAATCTTCTTCTTGTTTTCTTTTTTTTTTTGAATTACATTATATTACAGTGGAGAACAAAATTCAGCTGGCACCCGGAGCCGGAATCAACACTCTCACACCCACATGTTATATTACTGGGCTATGCTCTGGTTGACATGCACGCACAAAATTAAGATGGATAACAACAAGTCAAGGTATTCTTGAAATGATGGATTTGTTAGCTTTCCAAGTCTGTATGTATAATATGAGGTGCAGGGACGAGGCGAAATGAACCATTAACAGGTAAAAAAACAAGGTGTAAAGAACGTGGATAGGAAAGATAGAAATTGATACCCTGGTATTGGAAGAAACAAGACGTGGCTGAAAAGCCTTCTGACATGCACCCATGATGGACGGAAGTACTTCAGATTGATTCCATCAGCTGCCAGCCGAGGAGGAAAAAACCAACATTTCAATGTTAATTAGCCTGAAAGATCCAAACAACATGGATCTGGTTGGTTAGAAAGATCTAATCGGCTACAAATTTATATACATATAAATATATATATATATATAGATATTGACAGGCTATTAATTAATTACGTGATGGGCTAGCAAACATAAGCTCAATACAAGAAAATTATTTTTATTACAATCATGTATTTATAGCAAAATATAAATTTAGCCGTAAATAATGGTAAGTACAGCCTACTTAAAAATGGTAACTGCCAATCCTTGATAGTATTTGCAGCCAAACAAAAATCTATACGTATGTTATATGCAGCAATTCTTAAAAAATGACTGCATTTGTTAATGTGCATATATATATATATGAGAGCTGTTCCGGTGCAGTGACGCTGCACCGGAACAGCGGTACAGTGGGCCCAAAATGGGTCCCACATGATCATGAAATCATGATCTACTTCACCCATTGTATTTAGAATAATTTATTCTATTACCACACCAATTTTCATCCCAATCAGATATGTATATGGGCCCCATCTGAAAATGGTACAAATCCAACGTAATAAAATAGTTTGATGTAAATAACAACTTTAAAGTATTTGATTGGGATGAAAATTGGTATGGTAATAGAATACATTATTCTAAATATAATAGGTGGAGTAGATCATGATTTCATGATCATGTGGGGCCCATTTTGGGCCCACTGCACCGCTGTTCCGGTGCAGTGACGCTGCACCAGAACAGAATCCTATATATATATGTGTGTGTGTGTGTGTGTATGTATATACATACATATATATATATGTATGTGAATATAACGACACATATGTTGCCGAATATGTAAACCCATTTATTAGCTACATGTACTTTTTTTGAAGAAAGGATTAGTTATATATATTTGTTTGCAAATAAATTAATGTTATATGTAGTTAAATTAATTACGCACAGTTTTTTAATTACTCACCATTAATTTCACTTTCTAATTAAATCAAATTAATTATTGTATTCGTTTGTTTGTAAAGTGCGATTAAATGAATATATTAAGAAGCCTAATTGGTTATTTCGTTGGGGCAAGATCTCTGATAAAAGAATTTGACCTAGAAATATATATTGTTTTTTATGAAATATAATTAGGGTTGATACGGATTTCAGCGGAAACATACAAAAAATAAGATATGATTAAAAAATAGTAGCGCGATCGAATATAAGACACCAAGATTTAATTAGAAAACCTTTTAACATAGAAAGTAAAAACTACATGAGTAAGATAAAAAGCTACTATAATAAACAGGTTACAAAGATAATATAAGAATATCTCACACATATTCTCTAGATGTCATACACACGTCCCAAATAAGAATACTCTGATAATCTTTTTTTATAAGAACACTCAGATAAATCTCTTTTTTTTACATCCCAATAAGATACATCTTAAGGTTCCACCGAATTCCTAACCATTACACTTATAAATAGAACTCCTATAATCTCTTATGCAAAACCAATACGCAATCTTGAAGTCACAGTACTAAAATACACATAATACAAAACACCTAATATTGTTGACCTAGAGAAAGCTGCTAGCTCTATAGCTAGTCCATAATTAAAAGGGCTACCGTTAACATCATGAATTAAACATTATTGGAAGATTGTAATTTTACATGCCCTTTAAGATCTGAGTTTTGCATTAAAAAAACGGCATTATTCATAACCGGTAGTTTACTCGGTTCCGATCGCAAGCCCCAATTAATGCTCCCGTTCACAAGATCTTTTTTTTTTTTTTTTTGAAACTAATATGCAGGCCCAAATACAAATAATATATTTTTGAATTTCTAAAATGAAAAAGTCAATAACTTTTCCATTTTAGAAATTCAAAAAATATATTATCAAATTCAAAATTTTAAAATTACAAATATAAATGGTTTATAAGTGGACTTGCATATTGATGACAAAAAGCAATATATATACATAGCTATCGGGGCAAGAGGATGGAAGTTCAGTGCCCCGGGGAGCATGCGATTGAAAACATTGTTTATTTATTGTTAAAATTGATTTATTAGAAAATAATAGATCATTAGATAGATTGCAATTGTACTATGTGCGCAAAAAATTACTTAATTAGAGGCTAATTTACGGAAAATCAAATGAAGCTAACTAAATTAATTAGAGAGGGATATTATTAGTGGCCACGTGTATGTTTACAGAGTTTACAGAGTTATTACCCTTATTTTCATTTTTGACCACGCACTTATAAAATGGAAAAAATATGGCTATATATCTTCACAATACTTTGAAACTTAATTAATCTCGCATTTTGTCAAGTAAAGAATGATTTTTATTGAATGGTGTTACAGGATATGCGCCAATAACTTATTTTTTATCTAGGTAGAAGTTTTAGTTAAGAATATTTTGTTTAAAAAAGCAGGCAACACTTGAATTTGAAAATATTGCGGAGGTGTTAGTATTTTCCATTGCATAATTGTGATATATTTATAGAAATAAGATATATAGAAGCTGGACTATATATAGAGAGAGCAAAAAAATCTTCTATGCAACCCATTGCACCATGCAGTCGGTTGTTTTTGTTTTATTTTTTAATATTTTATTTTAAATCCACATCATTCATTATATTTTACTCCATTGTTAATAAGATTAATGATAATTATATTTTTAAAATTATTAATTATAAAAGTTTTCAAATCAGTTAATTTTTGTATACAGGATAAATAAATAGTTTTAAATACAATGGATTGAATAAATATAAAAAAATAAAAATAAAAAATCAAGTTGTTGTAAAATACAACCAATTGCATAGAAGAATTTCTGAAATATGTATGTGAGTAATTCTGATATATAATGGGTTGTTTTTAATTTTTAACTTTTAACAATCAAATATTCAATCCAAGTCCTACTTCATATTTCTCTCTGTTCATATTTATATGACATGAAAATTATGTTAATCCACAACAAGTGTAAATGCATGCATTAAGAATTTTGTAATTATATTTTTAAAATTTTAATTCTAAAAGTTTTTAATCATTTCTAATACATAAGCAAATTAATAATTTTAAACTCAATACAATGCTTTGGATCTTTCAAACAAATTTTTAAATGGGAGTAGTAGCATACAACTAATTGCACGGGAGAGACCGTCTCTATCTATATGAAAAATCAGAGTAAAATAAAAATGTAAAATGTATGGCCATATTTGAAATTAACCCTTATTCGCACGAGGTAATGTGTTGATATGGCTCTGAGCCATTGGAAAAGAGCCACATGCAGAGATGGTTAAACCTGGGACGCAACTGTGGCACAGCTGGCATGGTTGCCTGCCAAAGTACTCACGTCATGTGGTCATTTATGAATTGCGGATGAATATGTGGCTTCAAAATGACAATGACCATCGTCTAACCATCAGAGGCCACATTTGCTGAAATATATATATATTCATATATAAATGATGAAAAATACTTAAATTTATTTATACATACACTATATTGTAATAATATTTTATACAATTATTTATCCGGATAGTAATGATATTTTTAGATGATTTTAGTGTTAAAAATATAACTTTAAACATAATATTTTTCACCCATTTTATTATATTTATTTTATGCATTTGTATATTACCAAAAAATATTTGGTCAACAACCCCACCAAGATTCACATGGTTTGACTTTATCTATTGCAAAAGAGACTACATTGTGAGCTACTGAATTACTTGTTTGTAGGATGTGGAGGAAACATATTGATGAGAAAGATAGTACTTGGGCCTTAATGTGTTGAAGAAGAGTACCCATTGGAGACAAAAATGAGCACTTGTCATTTAAAGCTTTCACTAACAATAGTGAATCACTTTCCACTTCAAGGTGTTTATTTCCCCATTCAACACCAAAGCTCATTGTCATTACCTCCATGGTTAGGGGAGTCCCTTATCCTTTCTACCTTTCAGCATTTTGCACCCAAAAACTGCCCATGGAATCTCTCATCACAACCCCACACCCCATGCAATCTCTATTCCTACCTCTTCGCCCATCCATGTTGTTGGGATTTTAGGCTATCCCCTTTTGTGTAGATTAAACAGGAATAATTAATCTCAGACAATAAATATCACAAATAATAAACAATCAAACCCACTGAAAAACACACCACAATTTTACGTGGAAAACCCCTCTTTAATAAAGGGGAAAAACCACGGGACCCAGTCCAGGTAAAACTTCCACTATAGAATAATGGGATTACAAAGCAATGTCTTCTCTAGTCAAAACTAGAGGATTTCATCATCACAATAAGGATGGATTTCAACATAGAAATTAACTAAAGGATGGATCTCACCCAATCTGAGATAACGACAGAATTTTCTCTCTTAATGGCCGGAAGAGATGACTGCCGTAGAAGCCCTGAGCATGTGAGGATAGAATCCTCTTCTGTCCGTCGGAGCTGCTGCTGCTTCTCTGAAAACCGAGACAGAAAGAGAAAACCGAGACAGAAAGAGAAAGACGACGACGGATTGCTGCTAAGAGGAGAAGAGCCGTTGTGATGTATATAACTCTCTCTCTCTCACCTTTTTCTTCTCCCGCACCGAAAGCAAAGGAAAAGACAAAAGGGCAGGTGAGCATTTTTCAACGATGCAAAATGGGTGGTCCCCACCCGCTTTGTCTTCACGTGGGAGGAAACCACCTAACAAATCTCCCCTTTCCGACTACGTGGAGGGCTCTAGCAAACTTGTCATCTCTCTGCATACCCTTAGCTTTTCGCTAGTTACAGTTTTAGTCATCATATCTGATCCGTTGTCATCTGTGTGAATTTTCTCAAGTTGCAACATCTTCAACTCTAATATATCATGAATCCAACAATAACGCACCTGAATATGCTTAGATCTTGAATGAAAAGTAGGATTCTTACTGAGATGAATAGCACTCTGACTGTCACAGTATATAATATACTTATCCTGATTCATTCCCAATTCTTTGAGAAATTTCTTCATCCATAGAAGCTCTTTGCTTGCTTCTGTTATAGCAATATACTCTGCCTCAGTAGTAGACAATGCAACACACTTCTGCAATTTAGATTGCCATGACATTGCTCCCCCTGCAAATGTTACCAAGTAACCTGAAGTGGACTTTCTGGTATCTACATCACCAGCCCAGTCCGCATCTGTGTAAACTTTAAGCTCAGGTCTATCAGAACCAAAACATAAACAGGCTTTGGAGGTACCTTTGAGATATCTGAGGATCCATTTCACTGCTTCCCAATGCTCTTTTCCTGGATTTGAAAGAAACCGACTCACTACACCAACTGCGAAGGCGATGTCTGGTCTTGTGCACACCATTGCATACATTAAGCTACCGACAGCAGATGAATAAGGAATTATTTTCATCTGTTCTTTCTCTTCTTCGCTTGTAGGACATTGATGAGAGCCTAACTTGAAATGACCTGCAAGTGGAGTACAAACAGGTTTCGCCTCGCCCATGTTGAACCTTTCTAACACCCTTTTAATATAGCTTTCTTGAGATAGCCAAAGCCTTTTGTTCTTCCTATCACGAATAATTTTCATGCCAAGTATTCTGTTAGCCGGTCCCAAATCCTTCATAGAAAAGGATTTACTCAACTGCAATTTTAATCTCTGAACCTTGTTAGCATCATGACCAACAATCAACATATCATCCACATATAACAAAAGGATAATAAAATCATTAGTGGAGAATTTTCTAATAAATACACATGGATCAGACATAGTTTTACTATACCCGTGTTGTCTCATAAAGAACTGAAATTTTGTGTACCATTGTCTTGGTGCCTGCTTAAGTCCATATAGGCTCTTTGTTAATTTGCACACTAAATCCTCCTTTCCTTTGACCTTGTAACCTTCAGGCTGCTCCATATATACCTCTTCCTCCAAATCACCATGAAGAAATGCTGTCTTTACATCAAGCTGCTCAATCTCCAGATCCAAGCTAGCTGCTAGGCTTAGAACAACTCTGACTGAATTCATCTTCACCACGGGTGAGAAGATCTCATGAAAGTCAATACCTCTTGTTTGACCAAATCCCTTCACAACCAATCTTGCCTTGTATTTTGGCCGTGAGCTATTTTCATCTGCTTTCAATCTGAAAACCCACTTGTTCTTGAGTGCTCTTTTGCCTGCAGGTAATCTTACTAATTCATACGTATGGTTTTCATGCAAGGAATTCATCTCTTCTTGCATGGCGTCCATCCATTCTTCACTGCATTCATGGGACACTGCCTCCTGATAACTTTGAGGTTCACCTTCATCAGTAAGCATCACATATTCATGAGGAGGATACTTTTCTGATGGCCGACGTTGTCTTACAGACCTTCTCAATTGATTTTCAACTAACGGATGTGGAGCAGCTTGCTCATTTGGTTGCTCTGGTGTAGCGTTTGGTATATCTCCCCCATTTCCTGTATGCACAATAGGTGGAGTACATGAACTCAAATCAACAGGGTCTTCTACAGGAGACTTTGCTTTTTCAATTTTCTCAAAGTCTTCGATTGTTTGATCTTCAAAGAAGATTACATCCCTGCTTCTGATAATCTTCTTGTCAATAAGATCCCATAATCTATAACCAAATTCTTCATGTGCATAGCCGAGGAAGATACATTGTTTAGTTTTACTGTCCAACTTGGATCTTTCATCCTTAGAAATGTGAACAAATGCCCTGCAACCAAATACCCGTAAGTGTTCATAGGAAATATCTTTTCCTCTCCATACCTTTTCTGGAATCTCACCGTCCAAAGGAGCTGAAGGAGATAGGTTAATCAAATCAACTGCAGTTCTCATTGCCTCACCCCAGAAGGACTTTGATAATTTTGCATGAGAGAGCATACACCTGACTTTTTCGCAAATACTTCTGTTCATTCTCTCTGCCACACCGTTCTGTTGAGGCGTCTTGGGAACTGTCTTCTCAAGTCTGATACCACGTTCACTGCAGTATCTTTCAAACGGTCCTCTGTATTCACCACCATTGTCGGCACGAACGCATTTTAATCTCTTTCCTGTTTCTCTTTCAACACTAGTTTGGAAGTGCTTGAAGATACTTAGAACCTCATCTTTGGCCTTTATTGCATAAGCCCATACTTTCCTGGAATGATCATCAATGAAAGTAACAAAGTATATAGCACCACCAAGAGTTCTATCACCCATAGAACACACATCAGTATGCACCAGATCAAGTAAATCATGTTTCTATGTGGAGGGAATTTATGAAATGCAACTCTATGTTGTTTTCCAACTAAACAATTAATGCATGATTTTAGAGGTAAACCTTTAGGCAAATATTGCTTTTTAGCAAGAATATTCAAACCTTTCTCGCTCATGTGACCAAGTCGCTTGTGCCATAGCTCTGAGGAGGATTCATGCTCCACTGCATTCACTTCTCCCTTAGCAATCTTCATATAAGATCTGTAAAGAGTGTCAGTCTTATTTCCCTTAGCGAAAATAAGAGAACCTTTCGTCAGTTTCCATTTACTACCACCAAATTGATGACAGTATCCATCATTGTCTAACTGTCCTGCAGAGATTAAATTGAATCGAAGTTCTGGAACATGCTTGACACTTTTCAACACCAGTTTGCATCCCATGTCTGTCTCTAGCCAAACATCACCAATACCTTGAATCTTGCATCTGCCATCATTTCCCATCCTTACATAGCCAAAATCTCCGCTAGTGTAAGATGAGAAGAACTCTTTACATGGAGTAACGTGTGAAGAAGCTGCAGAATCTATTACCCATGTAGGCACATCATTGGCAAAGCAATTAACATCACAAGCTATGACAACGTCATCTTCAAATGCAACTGCTGCTTTTTCTGTGTCATCTTTCTTTTCTTCATTTTTCTTTTTATATTCTTCTTCTCTTTTCAACTTTCTGCATTCTCTAATTACATGTCCAGGCTTACCACAATGATAGCATTTGACTCATCTTGACTTTGATCTCCTTCTCGATTTATCATGATTCCATTTAGACTTGTCACGATCATTATTATTGCGAGAATATCTATGCTGATTTCTCCCTCTGTTTTCTATAACTAGTGCTTCAGAATTGGCGGATGTACCTTGTTCTCTCCGTCTTGCCTCTTCATTAAACATGCTGTCTTTCACCACATCCATTGATACAACACCATTAGGAGCAGAGTTACTGAGTGAAATTACCAAGGTTTCCCAACTATCTGGCAAAGAACTCAACAAAAGTAATGCCTGCACTTCATCAGCAAATGTAATTTTCATGCTGGATAAATCATTTAAAGCTTCTTGAAAATTGCTCAAATGCTCAGCAACTTTTTTTCCATCTTTATACTTCATATTAACAAGCCTTTTAATTAGAAAAGCCTTATTTACAGCTGATTTGCGTTCATATAGGCTTTCTAATGTTTCCCATAACTTGAATGCATCAGTTTCCTTAGCAACATGGTGAAAAACACTCTGATCAACCCATTGTCGGATATGCCCAACCACTTTTCTATTTAACACATCCCAATCATCTTGAGTTTTATCCACGGGCTTCACTCCTTTCACTTTAATAGGTAGGTAAAGTTCTTTGCAATACAAAATATCTTCCATCCTTGTTTTCCATATTGAGTAATTTGATGATGTGAGTTTGACCATTGTGAATGAAGTTTCTTCCATCTAATCCACACAAGAAATTATGCAAAAAACAGACCAGGCTCTGATACCACTTGTTGGGATTTTAGGCTATCCCCTTTTGTGTAGATTAAACAGGAATAATTAACTTCAGACAATAAATATCACAAATAATAAACAATCAAACCCACTGAAAAACACACCACAATTTTACGTGGAAAACCCCTCTTTAATAAAGGGGAAAAACCACGGGACCCAGTCCAGGTAAAACTTCCACTATAGAATAATGGGATTACAATGCAATGTCTTCTCTAGTCAAAACTAGAGGATTTCATCATCACAATAAGGATGGATTTCAACACATGTTTATCTTGTGGTTTCCCATTTTCTGTTTTCCCCATCTAGGGACCAACGCTCTCCCCAACATACTTGTGAGTCTCAACTTGTTTGCTTCCTTGAATACATCTTTATATTGCCTACACCATTCCAAATAATCTGGCTGAATTCCACATTCTCTCACCTGGTTTCTTATAAACCATATCCGCTGGCACATCAGAATGTACAGAGTTAGATCATCGCCATCTTATCCCCCCTATCTCAAGATTCATTTAATAGCATGCATTGGGGACCAGAAGTTTTTGTAAGCTATCAGCTTCCTCCTCAGATTCATGACTTTTTCACCCAAAAAAAAATGCAAGGAGTCTTCTCTGGCCTGTCCGTACAACACATGTTGGTTCGATCTCCGTACCTCTCTGATTCAAATTCATCTTTGTTGGTAGCACATTCTTGGCTAGTTTCCAGCCGAAGATTTTGATTTTGCTTGGTAAATTAAAGGAGTCTTTCATATCTTCTTGAGCATTGAAAATGAAAGAATTTTTATATTAATATAAATGATGCCAAATCAAATAAATGAGTGTATTTTTCATCAACACAAGAATATTAAAAATTAAAACAGTTACATAGAAGTAGAGTTTCGAACAAGTAAAACCAGTATATAATAAGTCCATATTATTATACTTTATAAATGATTTTTAAATTCTAGCATCTATGACAGTAAATTTCAAGAAGTTTTTCATCTAAGAATTCTCAAAAAAAAAATTATCTATGATAACGGCATCAGTCTCCATCAAATAGCCGCTAAATACTCCATAGTTAACCTGCTACTCAGAAAGTAAGGCGCCCAACAAATCTGGCATCAGAGAGCGATTTGTCAAGCGTTTTGTGATTTTTGACGAAATTATAAGCATTTTTGCATAGTTTTGCTGAAATTGTTAGGCACATATTATAGAGTAACGATCTTCTCAGAATCAGCCGGCCATATTATAACGGGCACTAAAAATTCCATGGAAATGATGAAAATGCTCTTCTGAATAAAAATTTTCTATTTTAAAGATATTTCTATTATAATATTAAAAGATTAATTTTTAAACTTATTTATCATAGAAAAATTTTCGAAATCTAACTGACATATAATTAATCTATTTAATGTGAAGAATGTTTTTTAAAATAAATTTTTTATATTTTAAAAGTATTTTGTTGTAATTTTTATTTAATAAATATATATTTGGTACTTTAGTATTTTATAATATTTTTAAATAATAATTTTATTTTTTTTACGGGAATTTTCATCATTTTAATAAAAAAATTTAAGTTATTAACATGCCCCTAACATAAGTGATGTGCCTTCAATTTCAACTAAATCATGTGGGCACATTTGCAATTTCATCGAAAATCATGATATACTTGCAAATTCACACAAAACAATGTAGGAGTTAATGCAAAAATCCCCATTTTAATTTTTAAGGTATTGTCTGCTTTTTTGACACACAAGTTTAGCTTAATTACGAAAATCGAGGACAAGCAATTGATAAATAGTATAATTTTTAAAATTTTTAATGTATGCTTTTGACACACAAGCTAATTAGCTTATTACCGTAATTGCAGATTAAGCAATTGCCCCTCAAAACTTTTAAAAGATATAAAAAAAAATTAAATTTTCTAAATTATAATTAATTTTAAATTAAAAAATTACAAATTCAAATATTTTTTTTTTTCCCTACGAATAGAATCCTCCTGGTCCCTCCCCCGCACGGTCAAAAGTGTCATTAATTTCCTGAAGGGCCCATTACTAGAAACAAGACGACTGAAAATCATAAAAGAGAAAATTCAGAAAATGAGGCGGTTAAAATAAGGAATTGAGGACTCATTAAATGCAGCAAATCATGAAGGATAACTTTTTTCCAATTATAACCAGACACGGTTGTTACCGTCTTAACTGCCGAAACATAACGTCTATTAATGACGGAAGATTAGAATATTAAACATTCCCATAGCAAAACGTTTGGGATTCCATTTGGCGTGCTTAAGAATTACTTTAAATTAAATGACTTCATTTATCGTTACTGTAAAATTTCAGAATATTATCTAACTAAATGATGATTTAATCGAAGTAATTGATCTGATCATTATAGTTTTTGAAGTAAAGACATGATTCTATTAGTGCTGGCCCATGTGAAAAAATTCATTTAGAAAAATTTTTTACTTTTTCCCCTATAAATTTATTAAAATAAATGTATTTAATATATAAATCAAGTTTTACAATTCGTAAATACGTATATGTATTTTTTTAGATTTTTAAACACATGGGCATTAAGGTGTATTAAGTAAGTCATTACTTAGCTCTAATTCACAGTATCATTTCTCATATAGATATCGGTAAGAATCAATTAAAGCCATGCAATGGTATCTTTAAATATTATTTCAACTAATTTTAGTTGCTATCGCCAATCGGGTCGTTAGTTGTAGACATGGTCGGATGGCTTGCCCACATGGTTTCAACCCCCATATGGGGCAAAATTTTTGGGGTGGGAGTTTACTAGCTTAATCTCCTATGAAGATAAGAGAAGAGATTGTTGTCTTTCTTGATGATAGATGGAAACTTGTTATCTTCCGTGTGAATTAGCTTGATTATAATATCATATATCAATTTGACAAGTGCCAATAAAAAATTAATGGCTATCAACTTTGACTTTTATCTATAACTCGGACACACTATTGTCAACAAGGATGTTTTCTCAAAATAAAATTTACAGGGCATTTTCACAAATTTATAATTATAGCGTAAAAATTACGTATCTACAAACAGATAGGAATGCTGGGCGATGATATCAAAAAAAAAAACAAAGAGAATGCTGGGCTAATTTTCTGTTGTTGATAAGGAAGAAAGGGCATTTACAGGTCATGCATGTGGTTAAATTGGAAATAGACCATGATGAAGTTGACAATGAAAAAGCTCGCGTGGGTTAGTGCCTTTTAAATTTCTCCTTTTCCTTTCTTGGTATTAAAGTTTCTTGACAAAATCAATACAGATAGCAAAGCCAAAATGGGTTCACCAATCAAGCAAAAAGGATCCAGTTTTTGGCGACATGATCCATCAAGTAGGATCAAGCTGTCAAGAATCAAATCTAGTTTTTATTAAAAAATAGATGGATGACTATATATGGCTCATAAATCTTTAAAAATGAGCATTACACTGATGCTAGTTTTAAGAGGAGAGTTAGATGAGGACTACCACTCAATCAAAAAGATAAGAATTAATGATGATGAAGCAATGCATGTGGTGGATCCTCAATTTGGATCGGCATCAAGATCAATAATTTCTCAATTAGGACAATGGAGATAATTTGTTGTACACATGTTCCAAGCCATATAAGATTGTTGGATTGAATTTGTATCATCATTCTCAAGAACAGTTTTTCAATTTTCAATACAATTTTATCCATTCCCGATACAACTTTATTCATTTTCAATACATATCATTACATTCTCATCCCAGATACAGATTCAATTCAAGAAACTTGTATAGTTTGAAACAGACTTTTTAATCCAGATTGATCGTGGCTAACCCCTCTATAAGGAAATGTAACTGTAGCCTAACAAACTAAAGAACTAGCAAACTCTTTTATAAAATTAGTACTCTATATGTATTTAATTTATATACCAAATTTTACCAAATTTGGAAACGTATATATATTTTTTAAATTTCAAATTTTTTTTTGATGGAAATTTCAAATTTTAGTCATTTTTAATCCTTTAAAATGACTAAAATATCCTCATGTTTATTCAAAAAAAATCCTTTCGTTTAGAATTCAAAAAATCTATGCATCTCCAAAATGAGCAAAATTATATGATTTAAGTACATCTAGATTAAAAATTTTAAAAATTTTAAAAATAAAGAAAAAAATTTTACACCTGAGTGCATGGGAAGCCCAATGCATTTAGGTGGCGATCTAACTCTGCCAACAATCCCTTGTCATTCTCTCCACCCATATGTTTGGCATGAGGTAAAAGTGTGCTAAATTTTTTAATAAAAAATTCTCATCTCATTTTGTATACTTTTTTATATAATGTGATATCTTAACTACTTAATGTCTACTTTTCAATCATTACCAATATATTCTAATTATTTTCAAATTTTTTTATATAACTAGCCTATCTATTTTTTATATTATCTTTGTATATAATCCTTACCTCTACCATATCACATTTTTCTTTCACTTTTATAATTTTTCAACTTTTTACGTCAAACCAAATGCAACTTTAATCATCCTTATTTTGGGCTCTAGCTAGCCCCATAGACCTCCTGAATCACTTATCTCCTAACAGCTATCAACATGATATATAATAGGTACATAATAGGATTTTTATTAAAAAATTAAAAGAAAATCAGAGGGCCTAATTTTTACAATTCCGACCTCTTGCTAACCTGCGCAATCAAAAAATATATTTTATTCAAATCTTTTTTTCTTTTTCATTTCGATACATGCTTAATTGAAAGAAGCCAGATCAATCATTTGGGGCTAAACAAGCCCAAAACTCTCAATATAATGGATAGGTTAAAAAACAAAAAAACAAAAACAAAATCTGATCTAAAATGGCTAAAAAGACGCTTTTGTTGAGTGAAAATAAGGGGGGGGAAAAGCACTTTTTGTCTAAGACCGCTTCGTAATATATAATGTGAAGCGATCGAGTGTTACATGCAACACAATGTGTGAAAACCATCAAATGGGCCCCACAGTGATCTTAAAATTAAAATTTTGTCTGCCTATTGAATTTATAATTATTTTTATTAGGAAACCAAATTTTATCAAAATAAAAGATATGCATGGCACAATTTTATAAAGGTGTAAAGTCAACAATATATATATCAATTTCTTTTTTGATTGATACATTTGTGGTCCCCAAACCCCACACAAAAAACCAAAAGATCAACTAGGGAGGGGTCACCCACACCCAAACTCACTTAGAGGTGCAACTCAGGCTCATGAAACTCGGGTTTACCTCAACCCTAACCCTAACTCTATTTATAAAACATCGACTCTAACCCTAACTCTAACCCTATGTATAAAACTTAAACCCCTAACCCTATTTTTTAAAATCGGGTTCAGGTTGGGTTTTGGGTTGGAATTTAGGTTGCTAAATTTACATTTTATTTAAAAGTGGTAGGTTTAAAATTTTATATACATGTATAATAATAACAAATCATATAAATAAACATAATAATATATAGTCAAACTACATATTTTTAAAAAATATAATGATATAAAGAAAAAGAATGATCCTATTAGCCCGAGCTAAGCAAATGTCCCGCTTAACCCACCTCAAAAAACTCATTTACAATAATTTTTTTTATTTTTCTCTTCATACACTTATTTAGCTAAGTATATTTAACATATAAACTACCATTTTTGAATATGTGTATATATTTTTTTGAGATTTTTAATCATCTGTGTATATATGTATTTAAAATACCTTTATCTTTAAAAATCTAAAAAAATATATAAACATATCTAAAAATTATAAAAATTATTTTATATGTTAAATACACTTAGATAAATAAGTGTATGAAGAAAAAATAAAAAAATTATTGTAAATAAATTTTTTAAAATAGGCTAAGTGGGATATTTGCTTAGCCCGGGCTAATAGAATCATTCATCTATAAAGAATATCTTTAGAAAAAATTTAACATAAAACACCAAGATAAATGAAGAAGATTATAGAAATAAAAGATAAATATAAATGAAAATAATATACTTTATTTATAACATAATTACAATATGTCAAACATGTGTTTATAAATATAAATAACATAAATACAAAAAAAATATAAACAAATATTGTTTAGATATTATATATATAATATATTTCATAATACATATAAAATAGAAATCGGGTTCGGGTTCACATGAACCCTAACCCTAACAAATCGGGTTCACCGAGTCCGGGTTCTTTGGGCTCGGGTTATAGGAAAGCGAGTTCTGACACCGTTAGAAATCGGGTTCAGGCTCAACCCGGCCCAAGTTGCACCCCTAAACTCACTAACAACATAGTGTCCCTGATCAAGATGCCTGAATACATGATGGGGTTTCACCCGTCCATAATTTTTTTATCAATTTCAAAATTATTAACTATTAATCAACAGTTTACATATTAATTTCACATACAAATTGTCTAAAACATAATTACTATATATATATATATATATGAAGACTTTATAAAGTAGTGTAACATTTTAATATATCTATGGATAGATTTAAGTATTTTTCATAATTTATATATAATTATAAAACAAATATAGCCCATCCAAGATTACTATTGAATTGATTTTTGGTATTATGCTAAAATATCATAATCAAAGTAGAACCAATTTAATCGATTCACATAGTATGTTAAGGAGGTAGTGTACCACTATCATTCCTGTTTGAAAGGATTTAAGAATCTTGAATGAGATGTAAAAATAGGATGAGAATGTAATGATATGTATTGAGTGTGCTTAGTAAATAGTAAAAAATATTAAATTAGAACTTTTCACTCACCGTATTTATCCTATTTTATAATCATTTCTTCACATTATTCTATCCCTATTTTTCAATCATTTTTACACAATTACCTGTGTAACTAACATATCTATTTTAACTTTATTCTCTTTACTCTTTATCATTATACCTACCATATCACATCATTTTCTTTCAATTTAACAACTTTTCTACAAAAAAAATTTTCATCTCAAAGTTTTTTAATTTCCCAAACACACCCTAAAAATTTGGAAAGTATCTACTCAAAAAAAAAACGTAAAAGGTCTGTATTGAAACTGCGGCTGTGAGTGTTCGGTTCAATATGGAGGGGATCATCATGGAGATCAAGACGGGTATATTTTACTAATAATTTACCCAAGAGTAATTAGCCAACACACCATTTGGCCAATTTGGCAACTGAGAGCAGCAACCAATGTGGTGAATGGTGGGATCGTTCCGCATACTGCATTTTACCTCTCCTTTGTAAAGTCCAAGTTCTGCTGGTGAATGTTTAATGAAATAAACTTAGCCTCTCCCACCTATTCATTTCTGTGTCCAAACTGCATCAGAAGATAGGATGGAGTCAACATAGAGGCTACAATTTGAACTCTCAAAAAAATTGTGTTGACTTTGGAAATTGTAAAAGTTGTCTTAAGAATGAGGATCATGTTCTATTCAAGAATCTTAGAATATATTTGAGAAGTGATAAAATTTTTGATGAAAAGTTTTGGTATAAAAATTTTTTAAATAAGAGAAAATAATGTGATATAATATGGGTCATGATGATAAGTAAAAAGAATAATGTTAAAACAGATAGATTAGATATATGGATAATTGTATAGAAATGATTGAAAAGTAAGATAGTTGTATAAGAAAAAGTAAAAAAATATGATAGTTACGAAGTGTAAAAAGTTTTAGTTTAAAAAAATTTTGGTGTAAATAAACACCCCCTTAAATCCTTCAGAATACCCTTGAAAGTTTCAAAGGCTGTCTTTGAAAATTGAAAAATCTTGAGAATAAGGACCATATTCCATTTAAGGATCTTGGATCCTTTAAAACACCCTTGTAAGTTTCAAATATCTCGTGTTTCACGTACATCTGGGCAGCAGAGTTCCTGCCTTAGTCATGAGACATTCAGGTTTCGAATCACGGTTTGGAGAGTTTGCCTTCTATATCAATAACAACGTCTTTACCCCTTTTGAGTAAGTTTGGAAAATATTTATTTGAGATACATGAGTTGTAAATATAAGACATCAAAAAAAAAAAGTTTCAAATGCATAAATTATTTCCACTGGCATAGCTATGCGGAAATGTGGAGTTGATTCGGGTAATTTCCCTGAATTTTTGAAAATTAGAATATTCCCCTCACCAAAATCAAAAATTATTTTAGAAGTTACAATTTTCTTTTACATTTAAAGTAAACTAAAGCTTAAAACTACAAAAACAAGAATTTGAGGATCCTGACTGATAATTAAGAAAGGGACTAAGAAAAACACGTGATAGATGTAAGCTCTTAAAATTATTTCAAAAGTTACAGTTTAGCTTGACATGATTACTTATTTCATACGTATGTAATCCTGAACGTTTATGGAGAAAAATCACTGAGTGATTATAGTAAGAAGGGTGACCTATCAAAAATCTCATTTGACTGAAATTTAAAAGCTTCAATTATTAAATGATAAGTAGTTGACGTTAGTGTGTAATGGTTTACAGGATGGGAGGTTCAAGGTTCGAAGTTGTGTTAAGGCTCTTACTTTATTTACCCCTCCTCAAAAATCGTCCGTCATAAATTGTCTAATCATCCAAGAAGGTAACACAATAAAAAAAAACATATTATTTTCAAGCATAGTCATGCCAACGATGCCTAACGCTTGTGTAAAAACAAATTCCTACATATTTTTATAAAACTCTTATTCTAAGTATATTTAATTCGTAAACTAAGTTTTACCACTTTCACTACGTGGAAATATGCTCACTTCTGAATTGGAACTCAAAAATTCACCCGCACCCCCATTAAATTCTTCCTTCTGTATTCGACCCGGAAATTCACGCACACACCCTTCATGTGAAACTATAGTTCTCATGTGTTTGAAATTTCAATTATATATACCTCCAAAAAATGTTACAATTTAGTTTATCCAGTGAATACACTTAGAATGATTTAAAAAATAAAAATATATATGTTTTCCGACCAGTTGGAATGGCTGCCATTTCGTCGGAAATGATTATCAGCCAGTGTTATATAGCTAATAGCTCTATATAATATAATTTATGGTAGGCCACATGCCAGAACTTGATCGCCAGGCTCAAATTCGAGTTGGCTGTATCCAATTCAATTGAATCCGTTCCTTTATCTGATTTAGATTAATTCAATTCACAGTTAGTAAAGCTAATTCGACTTTTTTTAGCATAGTTCCCAAAAGAATTTTTTTGAAATGTTTTGCATTTTTTGCAAATGACCTCCTAAGATTTCGCATCTTAAGTATCGATTTATCAAATGAACCCAGACCACTTTTGAACTTTTGGTAAATTCCCTGATGACTAACATCCGTTGAAAATAAAGAATGTCTGGCCAGTTGTAGTTTGGAAGAGGATCCTTTTGTTCTTTACAACAATTGTCATTTTTGACATTTTTATCAAGGAATTAATCATCAGTAAAGAGCAATGTATGATTATTAATTTGAACCAATGATAATTGTTAGAGGGGAAAAAGTGAAGGTTATGGGATATAAATTGCATTCGGGGAGTCATTCAATATAAATTGTGAAAATTTTGTGCGGTTATTTGGAAAAAGCTATCGATTCTAAAAGCTGGGTTTTTGCAGAGCTTGGGCCAGCCGACAAGTTCGAGCCTAGCAAAAGCCCGTCATCGCATTGCACCATAGGTGGATATATAGATCTATATGGAGTTTCAAGGGAATTTTCTTTTCTTGCTGTAGTTGGAAAGATGAGAGAGAGAAAGAGAGAGAGAGAGAGAGAGAGAGAGAGAGAGAGAGAGAGAGAGAGAGAGATTTCTCTTATAATTACCACATAAACGGATTACATTTAGACAGGAAAGGGTCCTTGTATATACAGCATATACAGAAAGAAAGCCTTTACAGGATGCAAATATAATAAAATTACAAAGGATGCTTTAATTAGCGTTTCTTTGGCTCATAACTCCTAGCTTCCTTTTGAGCCTGCACATACCCATGTATCACCAAAACATTATCAATTTGTTCCTTTTTTTTGAATAAGAAAAAAAAAATGCCCAAATAAACATAGAGCAGCTGATGAATGCATGTGAGAGTGGATGAATTGATGAGAAATCACATGCACTTACCGCATTGACAACCTTGTCAAAGGCCTCAATTCCATGTGTTTCAACAAAGCGCTCCACGGACTTGCGGGCATCTAAGCTCATCATCTGCAGGGCCCTCTTATAACTCTCTGGGTACCCTCGATTGACACTGAAATTTCCGATCTTCACGTATCTTCTCACCCAATTCCCATAGATGTATGCAGCTCCATTGAAAATGGGCAGCACCAACCACATGCAAAATAGCAGTTTCAGGTATGGCCACACTGGGAACCTGCATTCATGCATCAATTCGTGGTAGTTCAAATCCATGTCAGATATATCTCTCCCATCAGTTTCATTGATTTCCAAGGCCAAATCATCGCCACCCACAACTTAGAAATGTTAATTTTCTCAATGGCTTTCTAATTAGTGTTGGGGTATTCTGACGATGATGGGCATGATGATATAAAGATAGATAGATATTAATAGCCAAACCAGAAGCCTATTTATGATGTGCTTGACTAAGGTTCAAAAACATTTCTTCTTTGTTTTTCCCATCCTTTTCTCATGTGATCATGAAATTTTATTTCTTCTACAAAAAAAAACAATAATTTCACTTTTTTCTCATTATTGTTTATATTTGCACACTTCCACTTTTTCATTTCCTTCTCTTTATCTGCAGAAAAAGCCTTAAATCAGTTTTCCAAACCTATAATTATAGTAATCAATTCTTACCATGCTAAGAATTTCCAACAGGATAGCTCAAACAGAGTGATGAAGGAATACAGCACCCAGTATGTGAGCCATTGCTGATCATCTAGCGATGAAGGGCTCTCGATAGCTCTCACTGACGCGTATCTGTGATCCAATTTAATATTAGAAACAGAGCAAAAAAGAGAAAAATAAATAATAAGGAGATGGGGAAGAGACATGTTGATAGATGAAGCACACTTACAGGGGATAGAGTAGCATCACTCCAGGCCTGGCACATAACCAAATTGGTGGTGTTAAAAACAGACTTCTTAAAAACATGCATGCAACAACATGTTGTTGGTTGCACGCATAGAAGAAACATGCCAAGAAATTACTTTAAAAAGGCAGTAATAACATTGTCATACATACCCAATAAAAGTATCAAAATGTCTGGTGAGAGCTCCAAAAATACCCATGTTGGTTGGGGGATCTCGGTATTTTCCAATCAATGGATTTGCAAATTGAGGGGGTGAGGATGGTTGCAAGAGAAGAAGGATGGAAAGCATATATAAAAGAGTTCGAAAGGTGGGCATACGAAGAAAGGCATTCCCATTGAAGTCGTCAAAGCCTGCCTTTCTCTCATAGCAAGGCAAAGCAAGGGGAGATTGATTTCAGAATCTCAAGAATTAAAGAAATGGATCTGGATGCGTCCCTCCCACCTATAATTTCCAATGCCCTTTTTACAAATAATATATGCATCCATCCAACTGTCTCCCAGGTTCGTTTGATTGAAGGCCAGTGACAATCAAACAGATCCAGACCGTTTATCGGATGGGCCGTGGGTTTTGGATCCACCGGATAAACGCCTCATCTAAGTTATTCTCAAGTGAGTAAATGGTTGTGACCCACATGATTGATGGGTTGGATCTTTAACACCAACATACCCCACAAAAAGACACTTTTGGCTAGAATGCCTTGCAGAAGCTCATGGAGAATAATTTGAGAGAAGCATCCTGCCTTTGCGTATTTTCCTCAGATCAAGATTATTTTTTATGCCATCAGTTATGTATCAAATAACCGAAGGAAAAGAACTCCGAATTGGTTCCATTTCTCTCCTCTTTCTTTTTTTTTTTTTTTCCTGCCTCCTTTGAGTCCTGTGTCATAATATTGCTTCCGAACAACAGTTGTTCAAACAAACAAAAAGAATGGAAAAGACAATTTTTAATACATTTTGAATCGAAGTTTAGCTTTTAGTAGAAGGCCACGCCTAGAAAAAAAGAATTAAAAACAAGCATTTTGTTCCTAAAACGTGGAAAATTTTAAATTAAAGGGAATTCGTTTTCAACTTTCTAAGATGGTTGGGACGCTGGGAATAGCGCTAATTGCCTTAAATGGAGAAGGAAAAAGTCTATCTAAAACTCAACAAAATGACATCAGAAACATCAACTTAATGACTTATAGGGACTATTAAGAAAATGGATTTTTAGCGACGGCGAAATTTGTTGCCATATGTAATGTTAATATAGAAAGTTCTTTTTACGGTAAAAGAGCGTGTGTATGGTAATCTACTCTATCCATTTAGCAACATTTGTATTCTTACGAAAACCTCATCATTTCTATAGCATCGTTGCGTACGGCCCCATCTGCAAATATGTAAAATCAACATCTTATAATGTGAAATATCAATTTTAAAATTCTATTTTTAACATATAAACTATCTAAAATATTATTAGTACGTGGATAAATGATATTATAAGAAAGCATATATGAATAAACCTAAGCACTTCATAATTTACACATTAATATATATTTTACATATTAAAGCAAATGCAGCGCATTCTCATGGCACTAAATATAATAAATAAAATAAATTTACTGTCAATCATGCATGAGAAAAAATGGACCAGTTCACCTAAAATTGCTTTTATGGAAGCGAGACCCGTCGCTAAATATGCAACTTTTTGCTAGAATCTGTTGCTAGGAGTTACCTTTTTGCAACATATTTTTAGTTATTACTAAAAGAAAGCTTTTAATGATAAAGATTATAACTAATTAATTTCTTTTACAACAAAAAGTATCAAATATCGCTAAAAGACATGCAAAATGTTGATTTTCTTGTAACGAGTTGTGAAAAAATCCATCAGCCTAATCCACAGCAAAAGGTCGTTTCTACCGAAACATGTTCTCGGAACGTCAATGAAGAAAGTTTCCTCAATTGCGAAGAAGCTCAAGGCATTTTCTCCTCGTTTCTGTTGCAACTGGGAAAGCCTCGGGCAAACATTTCCGGCTTTAATCTGCGTCTCAGCAAGGGAGATTAATGTAGGATGCATCGATTAAGGCATCCACATTACCTGGAAACGCACAGCTCCACCACTGATTTGGAACAAACTAAAACATTCCACCGCCACGTTATTCTAGCAGCAGGATACATGGGTGCGAGTCTCAAACCTCTTGATAATTTCCAGCTAAAAGAGTGCATTGAATAATGAGGGGAAAAAGGAAAAAATTATATTACCAACATTAGCCGAAACACTTATTTTTTCCCCAAAAAAAAATTACATTACCAACATTAACTGAAAAAATCACCCCCCCCCCCCCCCCACCGAAAAAAAAAAAAAAAAACCCACGTTCAAAGCTATTTATACACATCTCTTTTCGTTTTATCGCATAATTTTTCTTTTTGCAAGCTAAAACATTGTATAGCCACCATAACACATGAATAAATGTACATCGGGATAAAAAATTTCAAAACATTGTCAGAAAAAGAAGGGTACGTGCAAGGTAGGACGACAGAGGACAGACGAATGGAAGCTGAAAGCTGCAATGGGCCCTTCATAAGCTGCCAGAACAAGATGAACCTCGGCTGCTAGGATCAGAATGACCTCTTCTGAAAATCGCTTCAAAGCTTGGTAAACAGGGTAGCGTTCTCGTCTGATCAAAAGAAGTCAAAAAGTAGAAGTTAATAGCCAAGCATTAGGGCCCGAGAGCTTCTGATTCACTAATACAGCCTAGCTCACTCCTAAAATGTACATAGGGTCCTCAAATTAATGGCAATTGAGAGACCCTTCTGAAGATTGCACAGGACAACAAAAAACAAGTTGGTCTGCTAATCAAGCAAGTTCTGTGGCTAATCAGATTGTCTGCAGATGTCATTTAACATCCATCGTTTGGGAGTAGGCATGCTCACAAAAAGCAATTAGCCTTGGTTAACTGCAGCTTGTGAACTCGGTGCAAGAGGTCACAAATCCATCTAATTGTAGGTTATCCTTGAAATGGAGGAACAAGGCATTCTAGCAACCTACTGTCAACACCGTCTAAGGTGCAAAGAGCCTATTTGTCCTACCACCCAACAATCTGCAATTGAGGGCACCCAGAAAATTTTCTTCCTCCAAGTACAGGTGAGATGATTTGGGGAATTGTAACTAAAAAAGCAGTCTCAATCAATGATAAATGAACAGATTTTCAATGGAAAGTTCTAAGGTAGCATCATCATGCAAATTATAGTACAATGTTCCCAACCCCATCATTAATTGGCAACTATCTGCAAAGTTGTTGCAAACAAGGTGGTTAACCAATGACAAGTTGTCTCCTGCATGTCTTCCTGATCACATGCATCTTTGCAGAAAAATGCATCCCAGAGGGGAAAAAAAAGATAATAGGCAAAATCTTTTATCTGTTTGGGGGCCTTGGGCATGGGGTTAAAACTATCAATTCCCTAACAAGATACACGCCTCTAAAGATGACTTCTGTTATAACACAAAAAGTTCCCTGACTATTTCACATGCATTTGCAATCACACTTGAGACTCAAGGATGGAGAGGCACCTTCCAACGCCTTCTGCGTGCAAGATGCTGTTCAATGTTAGAAAGCCTACTAATAATTTGTCTGAATGTTGGTCTCTTAGCTGGGTTGTCATCCCAGCATATTTCAATCAACCTGTATCAAAAATGCAGCATAGCTAAGGATTTCTGAGCAAGGAACACCAATCTGTATGAAATACTACCTCTAGAATCATCATTTTTCAAACAAGAATTGTATGAAATAACGTCATCAGGGATAAAATCCGATAACAATGTCAGGTTGTGTTTCCAAAATATAAGACAAATGGAACATCAGAAACCACATACATTCTCAAAAAATCATCAAACAAGTAAACAACAAAAAGAACAATTCGACAATTTAAAAGAATAGGAAATCAAAGAAAATAATAATAAACCCACTGCAGTACCTCTATAACAGTCAACTTGAATCATCAATAGCATATGCAGCAACATGGCTAACTATCAGATCCTTAGAGATATGAGAGTTACTCTTTAGTCAAGCCGAGTTATAGCATCACCCATGGCTAAACACTGGTGCTCAGTCCCTACGAACCCAAGGTATTGTCTCTTAGCCCATGAAATGTTAGCGTATCTATAGTAGCGTCCACTCAAACCCAAGATCAAAGATTTTATTGGTCTTTAAACAAGCATCTCACCAACTGAGACACTAATATTATTGGGCCAAAGAACAATACCTAAATAGCGAGTTGATCTCAATAGTGAAGCACATGGAGGGCTAGGCTAAAGATGCTAAGCCCAATATTGAAGTTCATGAGGGACTAAGTGCCTGACTTTTGTTGTGGATGATATCATAACTTAGCCTAAGGCAGAAGCTCTCGTATCCCCCAAGCATATGACACAAAAAGCAGCTTTTGTTGTCATACCCTCAGGTACTCCCCGATGAGCATGAGAATCTCAACTCTTCCAGGCCCCCCCATGGCTACAATCAACCGTGCTCAAACCCACAATTAGAGCAGTAATTGGTTTTCATTGCCACATCTCGCCAATTAAACTACAGCTCAATTAGCGAGAAGCATGCAAAACTTTGGGTTTTGAGTTTGGAGGTGACTGTGAACATATCAACAATAGAGTGTTGCACCAAGGGACGATATCTGAGTAATATGTCAAGCTCAATAGTAAAGCCCATGGAGTGCCAGGCAAGAGATGCCTAGCCCAGTACTGAAGTCTATGGGAAACTGAATACTGAAGTTTAACCATGGATGATGTCATGACACAACCTAAGTAAAGAAAAACTCCCATATCCCCCAAAAGAGTAGCACTAATACTTCAATAATTTACATCTGTTTGGGACAATAAAAGTAAATGTGGAAAAGTGAGAATGGAAATTTTTTGAAAAAAGTAACAGGGTAATGAAATATGATAGAGGCAATGATTAAGAATAAAGAAAATAAAAATAAAAATTGATAGGATATTTGTATGAAAAATGTGAAAAAATGATTAAAATATAAAAATAACAATAGAAGAAGCAAGGCAGTTGAGCAGTTAATATGTCATCATATCAAAAGATGTATAAGAAAAAGTGGGAAAAAAATTTACTTCAACATATAACAGCCAAGTTCAATCAGCAACTAGCATGTTAGCAGGGAGAAATATTGCTAACAAATATAGTGAGATCATGAAATCAAGCAGATAGGGAAAAGATGCGCATGTTAATTAAAGCATTCATGTATGTATCTAAAAAATAAGTCAAAACGCACACATCATAGATTTGCAACTTACTCTCTTAATCCATAAGGATAGTGTTTATTTGAGGCTTTAAAGGGTGGGCGTACTTTATCAGCATATGCTTTTGGCACTTCTTTTTCTGGTTTGGTAGAAAATGGCGGCGACCCTTCAATCATCTGAAAAGTATCAGACAGTTTCATGATTATACAATGACTAAACAGTGAAATGGACGTCAGGAAGCTCAACACTATCATCCATGTCAATGATTTGCATTCTTGCCACTGCCTATGACATCAGATTATGATAAGCAAACAAGTCATAACCTTGGTCTTCTTTGTACAAAACACGGTCACATCATTATCAATCTCTAGCTATGGTCCAATAAAACAAGAATATCACATTGAGTGGTTGCTACCATTTGACTCAAAGATGAAATTTCTCAATTCATGAGAGATTAAACTACAAGATTCAATTGCAAGAGAAACAAACGGTATCCACGGCAAGATCTACTATGTAAGGTGCATTCGCGGTGTCCAACACAAATCCATCGTGATGATTTCAATCAGCAGTGTTTTACTTTTATAATTTACTAAATGTAGCATATTACATAATTGCAAGTAAAAAAAAAAAAGATCCAATACTCATCATTTTGAGACTTTATCCCAACCAATATTGTCAGCAATATGAGTCGTACTATCCAATTGAAGAAAAGCTAGACTAGAGGTGAGTGAGCTACAGAAAATCAATGGAGCCAGGCTCGATTTCATTAAAAGATTAGCAGCATCCCCCACTTCCAAGAACAGCCCCTTCCAAGCCATCTTCAATTGATCCCACATAACCAACGGTTTCTGACACTTTCTTTGTTGTTGGTTCGACCTAATCTGTCATGGGCTAATAGGAACATTTATACGGAGATATTCCAATCACCATCATAAACATCCTTTCCAGCCTTAACTCTTTTTTGTTGGAACTGTTTGGATAGTAATAATCCACGAATCAAAAGCCTAGGATGATATCAGAATAAAACCACTGCAGAAGATTTATATGAATGAAGGTATGCTTTATGTTGCCTTCAAGAAATACCAATAACACTCCTCTAAAAATCACTTTGTTTTAGAAGCAATAATTTGAGATTTTCTTCAGTAATGATTACTCAATGCCTTTTTCCTCCCTTTTTAAACCAAATATTCAGTTGAAACCAATGTTATCAGAACCATACCAGTACTTAGATTGAACCAATTACACTATTAAATCAAACCATCTTCAACTGCAACACTTATATGATACAATCGTGACGTCATAAAGTATTAATGGTTTTAAAATAGTGTAAACATTTTTCAAAAAAAAAAACTCAAATGATTTACAAATATATTCATGCATGAGTAAATTATATTTCATCAATCTTTTTTATATTTTATTTAAAAAAATTAGAAGTCAAACCAGTCTGACTGGTTTGTCCTGTCCAATCACAATTTATCTGGTTCCTCCTGTTTAATAGAATCAAACCAAACCATGCCAGACCAAACCAGGAGGTATGCTGTTTTAGCCCAGTTTCCCTAACATTGATTGAAACTGTCAGGTGAAACCATCAATCATACAACAAACGGCCCATTAGTCATTTGCAAGCCTTTTTTTTTTATTTTACACATCACAAAAGGATCATCTCTTTGTCCACCCCATTTAACTTTCTAGGTAACAAAAATGACAACTAGATAAACTAGTTAAATATGAAATCACCTTAAACTAGTTAAATATGAAATCAGGTGATGCATATGAAATTCTCTGTATTCCGTTGCTTAATCACCCTCCGACCTTCAGTTTACAAATTAATCTCGCAAAAATAGAAAATGTGTAGGGAAGGAGCATGGAAGCCAACTAATAGATTTAACGACCTGAAAGAAAAAGAGCTAAGAAGAAAAGAAAATTGTGTTCATTTTATGTTCTCACAACTAATTCTTGTAATTCTACATGCAAATAAAAACACAAGAAGAAGAATTGTGATCCAAGAGTACAGCAAAGATGAAGCCTGAATGAGAAGAAAATGGTCTCTAATTCATTTTTCCTAACTGCAAACTTGCATTTGACATATGATATGCCTTTAATGCTGAAGTTTCAGACACTTCCAATTGAGCGACCATCAATAAAGACCGAAGGCTACAATTTTAAATGTAAAATGTTGCAGAGGCAATTTGTTCCCTGTCACAGGCTATATCAATAAGATTTTTCCCCTCATCTAATTATCATTCAAAAATAAGACTTCGTAACTGTAAATTAAATCTACCAGGAATAACAACATGCATTAGAAGGACAATAAATTATGAGTTGGAGCTGAATATGACAACATATCTTAGCATTTCCAAATCCTTAAACAATGAGATGAAATTAGAATGCTCATATCGTTGTGTTCAGGAAATAAAAAAGTTTTACCTCCTGAAGAATTAAAGCAAATGAGAAAACATCCACTTTAGTATCATACTCTTCATTTCTCCAAACTTCTGGGGCAATATACCGACCTGTTCATAAGAAAAAAAATTAGAATATTTAAGAGAAACGTCACGGTATGGATCTCATGGGAAGAACATCTCGACGAATGCAGTAAGCAGGAACACAACTTATCAAGGTCAAATGTCTATCAGTATTTCAATATTTAGTAAAAGGGCAGTGATTCAAAACAACCATTTTTTTCATATTTTCTTGGTGATAGTTTTTGTATCTAAACCATTGATAATATAAATTACATAAATATTCATGATACAAAAAATTAACTTGATTAGCAACTTGCATAAGTTATCGATATCTAACATCATTTGGGAGAGAATAATGACGAATATGTAAGGTTCAAGTTTCCAAATAAATGTCTCCAAAATGTATGATTTTTGATATCATAATCAAATACACATTGATAAATATTATCCTTGGTTTAGATATAAAAAAACAGCACCAAAAAAATATAAAAAGAAACCTCTTCTATTGAATCATTGCCCATAGTAAAAAGTTTCAGCAGAAAAAGGAACTATTATATAGTTAAAAGTCTTGGTAGGAAAAGGATCTAATAAAAAGTGGTGGTTTGCAAATAGCTCTCCACAAAGTCAAGGAAAAATTCAAGCGTTCTTACTGTAGAGATACCAGTACCAAAAATACAATATTTGACACCTCATAATCAAAACCAATAAAGCCAATTATGGTTGCAGAAATTTGTTCAATATCATTTCTATCACAAAAGGATTTCAAAAATACCATGCTGCTCTAAAGTGTTCCCAAACATCTGGATCAGATAAGTAAGAACATGGCAGAATGTGGCAGTGCAGATTTGACTTCCGATTTATACTGATTCCAGATCTTTTTCATCAGTATTAGTGCAATTACATCTATTTGAATGAAACTAACAAGAATACCAAAATCTTCTTGTTTGAAAAGCAAGTCTTCATGAAAATTATGCATGTGAATCTTACAAATGGATAGAAAAAAATAAGCCTTGTGTATTGGAGAAAGAAAAACGCAAAATGAAAACACTAACTTACAAGAATTGTCAAAACACGCTAAAGGTCTATCTTCTTTAATAGTCTTTGCTACCCTCAACAACTGGCTAACTCCAAAGTCTGCAACTTTCAAATGTCCCGAATCATCCCGCAGTATATTTCTGTTATCTTACTCGCAGCACAGCATTGGAAGAAAGACCAAAGTTTAAGACTATTCAGATCGGTAACAGATATTTAATGCAGGTCTAAGATTTCTCTGAGCTTCTACAAGAGTATGAGACAATAAAACATTTTTATCTGAATACTTACGAAGGCTCCAGATCACGGTGAATGATAGCTTCTGGCTTATTCTCGTGCAAATAATTCATTCCCCTGGAACAATACAACATAAGATCAAAAATTAACCAAATAAATAAATATTATGAAGGAAAATAAAGCAAACCAATACAAGCACATGAAAATAGACAGGCATTTGTTTAAAAACAGAAAGAATCAAGCACATATGGACATACCTTGCAATGTCAAGGGCGAATTTAACAGCAAGTGGTGGTCTGAGTTCACCTTTCCTTTTCAAGAATAAGCGAAGATCACCCTGAAACACAATCAGAACTGATGAGGCATAAACTTGGAAAATTAAGGATCATTTGTAGCAAGAAACTATATTGAAAGTGTCTCAATTAACGTTCTAAGAGATGCTGAAATAGTTTTGGTCCATAAAACATAATGGACTTGTATAAGAGGGAGACCCTGTGATCCTTGAGGATGCACCATAGCCTCCTTTGATGGTCTAAAATGTTAGGAGGATGGAATAACCTCACCATCACCAGACCAAGAAAATGAATAACATGAAAATCACATAAGCAAATTCCTTACTACTACTTAGAAAGAATGACTAAAGAATTAATGCAGTGAGTTACCCTTAGAAATCTATTTAACATTAAAAAGCTTCGGTCATTAGCCAATTAAGGGTGTGTTTGTTTGGGGCAAAAAAATGTCAACTAAAACTTTTCAATCCAAAACTTTTCACTCTCCATAACTACTCTATTTTTTAATTATTTTTTCACATTTTCCTATACAAACTACCCTACTTTTCAATCATTTCTACACAACTACCCATACAACTAACCTATCTATTTTAACTTTATTCTCTTTACTCCTCATCATTACTCCTATTATATCACATCATTTTCTATCAATTTGACAACTTCTACTTCAAAAATTTTTTATCAAAAGTTTTACCCCTAACCAAACACACCCTAAGATTCCTAAAGATTGCAGCATACAGAAAGTATAATGATGGAAAGACAAGGAAATAGCAGAACTAGGAAAACAACTACATAACAACCCCACTTATTTTTATAATTGGCCTTTCTTAATCAAAAGGCCTCTACAGAACCGAAATATCAATGTCAGTTAAAACATTTCTGGAAAGGAATGTTAAGGACTCCAATATTGATTGTATACGACCATGACTCCAACAAAGAGTTAAGGGAACAACTTCCGATGTATTCAACCTGAACCCACCAACCCAACCCAATTTAGGTTCTGGATTGGTTTTCTTAGATGTCAATGAAAAGTTAGGATCAAATCAAACCTGCATTGAAATTGGTGATTGGGAAAACAAAAACAAAACCAAAAAAAAAAAAAAAAACTGGGCAAGCCAATATAAATTTTTGCCTTAATTTAAGCAATCATTGTCACAATACATAACACAATTTTGTTTTTACAAGTTTTTGATAAGGAAATTAAAAATGAAGTTTAACAGGGATGATCAATCACCTATTTTGCATAGATGAGTGACTCGGAAGATAATATATTTGTACTAACGTTAGCAGTAGTCCAACCTAGGTTTACATATTCAAAAAATTGAAAACAATTGAAGACTGATATAAAGCTAATCATTACAATCATTGCATAAATGTGCTCAGGGTTGTAGTGATGAGGACTTTCCATCATAAGGTTAGAGTTGGCTTAAATCCATCTGGATGCATACCAACCAAAGTTGCACCCAGATAACATTCTCGTACAACCACCAAACACTCAGTTTTCTTGCTGAATTGGTCATCTTATGGAGCCATTTGTAAACTATATCACTGCTTGGCAACCGACATTTATGTTTACAGCATATCTATGGTGGCCCAAAAAAGCTAAAGTGCTTAACAAGGTTAGATTAATGGATTGTCCTCTTGTAGGTATTAGGGAAGCAAAGAAAGGTAATCATCAAAATCATTAATGATTAAACAAATGTACACTACTGTTAACTGCTCTGAGCAGCTGCAAAATGAAATGCATTGTAACTACGATATTTCATGAAATAAGAATTGTATAATTAATAATGAACAAAATGGTACCTGTCATGATTACTAAACCAAAATGAGCGGATATCAAAAGACAAAGATCCATGCAGTGCATTAACAAGATCTCAAGTCGAATAAAATGTAAACTAGTTATATGTAAAACCTTGGGAAGGTATTCAGTGACAATCATCATTGGAGCACTTTGAGTCACAGCACCAAGAAATTGGACAACGTTTGGATGTCGTATCTTCTGCAGCAAAGCAAGTTCATCTCTAAATGCTCTCCTGTAAATTCAACCAGCTTTCAGAATTTCAAAGCAAGCTAATGGTATGATACAGAAAATATAATCATAAAATTACTGCAGAGATGAATGGAGCACGAGACATGTTTATTGCATAGTCATGCAGTTTCTTCCTTGGACTGGGCCTCTATGTAACAGGCATGCATAGCCATTTTCCTCATACCCCCAGACTCCTCGTCAGTCAGCAGGGAGACATGCCTCACTACAAAGATTACTGTTTTTCCCTCGAAGAGAGCTTAGAAGACCTCAAAAGAATAAAGAAACAAATAGAAGAAACTTCAGGCCCATGCAATGGTGTTTGCATGAGTGTTTGCATAAACTCATTCTAGACAAAGGCTCTAAATAGAACCATTGTTAGGTCCTCCTCATGACTACACAATAACCCTGAAAATCCATATCTGTGTGTGTGAGGGAGAGTGAAGAATAAGAAATAGCCAACCCACACAGTATCCTCATCAGTAATTACATCCAAGCTCAGCCTTTTCACAGCAACTTGTATCCCTCTCCAGAAGGCCGTACGGAATGTTCCCTAGAAGTCGTGTCCATTACATTAAATCCAAAAAGTAACAATAAACGTGTTAAAGGAAAGAAGAAATAACAACAACACAGTTATTTTTCCATCTGCATGAAATGTATATTCAAAAGAAATAGTAGGTTGAGGAACGAGTGAGAACATAAGTTGCCTGGACCACAGTTTGACCTTACAGAGCTACCATTTCATGGGTACGTTTCAAACCAGAAACAATTTCAAAGAGAAGAAAAAATCAAACAGGGACATCAATGATCATCTCTTGTCAATGAACAAGCTTCATAGAGACCATCCATCATAGTTCATAGTATCCTCTTTTAATTTTTATTTAATTTTATTACATAGACATACATATTTGGAAAGCAATTGATTTTGTTAAAAATTGAACTGCCAGCTTTAAAGAAGGGACAAGATGCAGGGCAAAAAGTTCTCACAGTGCTTAACTGCTTGTGACTAAATATGAAAAGTCATATATGAATAACAAAATTAACCTTGTAACATCAAGAAAACAAAGAAGTTACTGCGTATAGGTATTACAGATTCAGTAAAGAACGAAAAAAGGGACCTGCAGGCTGCATTCAATGGCCCCAATGCAGAATCCCAAACAGCATTCAATTTTCTCATCACAAGGTAAAGGGCAACTGCTCTTCAACAGAAAAAATATGGAAAAAAATAAGCAAAAGAAAGAAATGACAGAATTAGTTGCTAGTCATTATATCAGTTCAGTGTTTATCTTTGTTTCCAAATCCTGTTGAGGGATTGTTAGCGATAACACTCTACAATGAGTGGATCATCAAGAAAAGTAAATACAAAATATAATGATATTCAGTGGCCAAGCCAGGACCTTTGGAGAAGTGGGGGAGGGGGCAAACTCACATGAGGGTCCAAACTATGATGATATTAGCAATTCTATTTTTTCCTTGCAACAAAAAGGTTATGTGTTCTGTTATTATGCACTTTAAAGCCAACATCCTCCCATATTCTGCTTACATCTTACTTTTTCTTTTTTTTTCGACCATGCGAATCTCTCTCTCCCCCCTCCCTTCATGTTACCATAGACGTCTAATTTGTGGAATAGGATGCAGGAATAGATGTATTCCAACAGTCAACTTGATACAGAAATCAATACAAAACAATTCATAGCTTGCACTCTGGCCAATACAAGAAAGTTGCATAAGCCACTGCTGAGCACATCTAACTAACCAACACCTTTGCAAAGAAGAAGATAATGCCATTTGCACTCTAGCGTATAGGGCCAGGACACTAAAGATTTCCTCAAAATGAAATGTTTAAAGAATACTAAAAAGGGTAAAAGTTAGCATTGAATAACAATTTATTCACGCCTGGACAGTTTTGATCATCATCAGTTTGGTGAATTGGCATACGAAACCACAAACAGATCCGGCTTATCAAGTACCTTAGTTATATCAACACTGTTTGCAAAATCCAGCTCCCTTGGATCAATCTCATATTCTGGGACTTCACGATCATTTAGAACATACATGGGGGCCATCTGCAAGATTACAACATCAAATGGCGTTAAAAAGAACATACAAAATTAAAACTCCCAAAGAGATTTTTTTTTCAGTTAATAGTAAGTCACAAGCAGGAGCTGGAATTCATAAGATAAATACAACATGCAAACATACCAGTGGCTTTGCACCATGCTCTTCCAAAAGCTTGATTACATCATGGTTTTTGTAATATATTGCATCTGAGAGTGGCTGTTCAAGCAAAGAAAAAATTGACATCAGTGACAACAGTGACAACATACTTGTGGACTTCATACAAAATCAAGAAAATATCAGTGATCAAGCTAAAAAGATAACAAAACTCATGTATAAAAATGTAAATCCATCCATCATACCCCAACCATTCCCCATGATCAAACACCAAACCAACTTCAATTTATAATTATACCTGATTCAATTAAGTACATGATCCCACAAGTAATCAGCATTGATCTATTATCATGTCAGCACTCTGGCTGGCCCAAAGTGCATCATACGACTGATTATACACATTAACGTCATTCTGCATTTCAAGTTCGCCCCTGCCAAGTGAGTGAAACAATCGACAATATGTAAAAACCCGCAATACTGTTATCAACAGCCGATTCACCACTTACTTCTATAACTGAATCTTGGGTTTCATGTTATGCGTCAAGCTAAACTGAATAGATGTGACCAAGTTTGGAGCTATTGTAAACTGTATTGTTTCCACGATATTCTAACTATGACTTAGTTTTCCCAGAGAAAGACATTCATTTTTATTGTGCTTTTTTCACTAGTGAATTCTTAATTCGATTAGCATCCAACGGTACTATTTTCAGCCGTAATTCTTCCAAACAAGGCAAAATAAAAGCATTTAAGCCTTAATACTTCTAACAAGGCAAATAAAATTCAGTGGAACAGTGTAAAAGAATACCGTGCTCCCCCATCGATCCTTCGAATCGACCTCCGCACCCTTCCGGAGCAATAATTCAACCACGTCCTTGCGTCCTTGGCAAGCGGCAACGTGCAAGGCGGTGCGATCATCAATATCCTTGAAATTCACATCGACTCCCTTATTCAACAGCTCCTCAATCCCTTTCACGTCCCCCTCATTCGCGAGATACATGAGACGGATCGTGGACTCAATTGCTTCCGGAACCTCCGCGCCGTCCTCCGTTCCCGCTACCGATTTGTTCTCGCCGTCCGGCGCCATCGACGACTGCTTGCCGAGGAGAAAACGCCCGGCGGACCTGGAGGACTCCATCCCTCTAAGAAAAACCCAAAGCACGAAACAGACGCCTTAAACCCTACTTTCGAGGAAGCAATCACTCTCCAAACACTGGATTTAAAACGCCAGAGATTCTGGCAGGATTTGAAGGACGAAATCTCCGAAAGAAACGATTTTCAGGGGGGTGGATTATCCGAAATTGCCGAAATGCAGCGGAAGGAACCGAAGCTTTCGATGCATGGATTGGAAGAAAGAAAGGCTGCCGGGCTGGGACGTAGCTTTCAGAAAAGAAAGGAAAAGGTCCTTTCTCGTGGAGGGAAGATTTTCTACTCCCGCAGATTCCGGTGGCTGATACGCTGGCGCCAGTTCTCTATTTATTGATAAAGTTCGGTGCCATCGGATGCATGGGATTTTGCGTGGGAATGGAATCCGGCCGAAAATTCAAGGTTCGGATAAGCTTGTTGCGCGTCGATATGTGCAGATCGGACGGCTGACTTTTCTCCTATTCTTGGGCATCGATAGCTGTCGAGGAGCCGGCTAAATGGAAGGTTCCGGGGGCAGGTATTAATTTTTTGAGATGAGACATAGTTGAGATTTGAAGGCGCTTGCGGGGCCGAGACTGCAGGAGTGAATGCTAGCTGGTGTAGAAACGTTCAGGGTCGTTGAGGAATGGGGCGGAACAGGACGAAGGGACACCTGAAAATGACGGCTGATTTTATGAAATCGAAACTTCCCTGTAAAAGCATTGTTATGGATGGGTTCAAACTCATCAAAGAATTTCTATTTTTTGTAATTAAAAATTAAAAGAAATTCACCCGCTTTTTCATAGGTTTTTTTTTTTTATGTATACCCACTTTTTCACAGTTAATATAACTAACAAATCTTATAATCATTTATTCAAATATTTTTGTACAATTATAGTATGTATTTTAATTTTATTCTCTAAGGGTGTGTTTGTTTGGGATATAAACATGTCAACCAAAACTTTTCAATCTAAGGGTGTGTTTGGTTGGAGGTAAAACTTTTGATGAAAAGTTTTTGAGATAGAAGTTGTCACATTGATAGAAAATCATGTGATATAATAGGAGTAATGATGAGAAGTAAAGGGAATAAAGTTAAAATAGATAGGTTAGTTGTATAGATAGTTGTGTAGAAATGATTGAAAGGTAGGGTAGTTTGTATAGGAAAATGTGAAAAAATAATTAAAAAATAGAATAGTTATGGAGAGTGAAAAAATACATTTAAATTTACGTGTTTATAAAAAAAATAAATAAATAAAAAATATATATTATTACTTAACCCGGGCTAATAAAATCACCCCTATTTGTTATCATTATGACATTATTTTTTTTTGTCTTTTCTAATATTCAAATCTAAGATAAATTTGAGGCTGTGAGAAAATAAGTTAAAACAAATTCTATCAAAATATTTATTGGACTAGCCTCTAGTATTTTAAATCAGTAGAAAATGATATGATATTGTAGAGATAATGATGAGGAATAAAAAGAATAAATTTAAAATAAATAGGTTAGTTGTATTGGTAGTTGTGTAGAAATGATTAAAAATTAGTATTGTTGTATAGAAATATGTGTAAAAAATAATTTAAAAAAAAAGTAGTTATGGAGAGTGAAAAGTTTTAATTTGACAACTTTTTCAAGTTGCCAAACACACCCTTAGCATATTTTCTCTCTGACATCTTTTATCTCCTGTTTTTTATGATATATTTTTTCATTAATCGTAGGTCGAAATTTTGTTCCTTCCGCGCTCTGACACACGGACTGACCCCTACGAGTAGCCTCCTCAGGTATGTAAGTACTCGTTGGGGGACATGATCGAGGCTTGGGTGTGTTTGGGAATGAATAAAACTTTTGATGAAAAGTTTTTGAGAGTAAAAGTTGTCAAATGATGTGATATGATAGAGGTAATGATGAGAAGTAAAGATAATAAAGTTAAAATATATAGATTAATTGTATGAGTAGTTGTGTAGAAATGATTGAAAAGTAGGGTAGTTGTATGGAAAAATGTGAAAAAATGATTAAAAAATATAATAATTATAGAGAGTGAAAAGTTTTAGATTGAAAAGTTTTAAGTTGACATTTTTTCCTCACTGCCAAACACACCTTTCGTCTCCATCTCATTGATCGGATGGGTAGCAAGGGCTCGCCCTTGTATCTTCCTAAAGTGACGTTATCCTGCTTGGGAAAAGCTATTTTTTTCCCTCACTATTGTGTACTTTACTTTTATTTTCTTTTCTTTTTTTTTGGGTGAATTTTGTAAATATGCCTATATAAATTACTATTATACTCGTATTTTTCCATTTGTCAAAATTATAAATATGTCACTAAGTTTGTATAAATCTGTAATCGTGCCTCTTAGGGCACGTTTGGTAATGTTTATGGAAAACATGAGATGGAAAATCATGGTAAACGCGGTTTTCGAGATCCATCATCTCACAACCAACCATCATATTTTCCACTTTTACCCCTATATTTCAATCATTTTTCCTATAAATATCTCCTAACAAACCTATTTATTTTAAATTTATCCCTATCATTTTATATCAATCACACAATTCTTTAAGCTAAGTATTACACTTGCATTTTTTTGCATATGCATATTTGTTATTTCATTATTTTATATATTTTTTCTTATATTATTATTTTAGATTATTTTACAAATATACTTACAATATTTGCAAAAAATGTAAGTGTAATACTTACAAATTTACGTAAATTTTGTGAGCATATTTGTAATCTCAGCAAACATAAAGACACAAATATAATATTAATCAAACTTTAAAAGCATATTTACAAAAATCTTTTCTTTTAGAAAATTCGGTCTCTCCGCCAGCAAGCGACAGCTGAAAAACCATCGCGCGCTGGCACCCGCAACTGTTCATCAGCTCCTGCATCTGGCCTTTTCAATTATTGCACCGATTGCTTTCTTTCCGAAGAGTGCTAACATGAAGGCTCGCTGGGTACCAGTAGAATCACTGCCCAGCTAACGGGTAAGAGACTAAAAAACCAATATAACAATTGATCGATCGGGAAAGCATCAGATAAGCACGAAACTATCTGCGTAGCCTAATCTTCGATAATTAGTAATAAACCATATTTAATTTGCGCAGAAGCATGAAAAGAATTTCATTGTGGGTCAGCCCGTGACTTTACGAAAAAAAAAAAGAAACGAATCATTGTGAGGGAATCCAATAGCTGGAAGAGTCACTACCTATCCCCTGTCTTAGGGTGTGGAAGTTGATATTTATAGTTTCGAATTAGATTGTGATTGTGAGAAGGAGGAACTTAACTCCGATTGTGATGGAGACTGCCTGAGAAGGAGAAGCAACGATTTCTAAAACAAATATGAAAGGTCAATTGATATTCACGATCTCCGCCTATATATTCATTTTTGCTCTACCTCAACGGAGTCATTTTCTGAGAAACTCCGTGTAAATTATTCCGGCGAATTTATTCTAATCTCCCTATTTGACGATCTTATTAAAAATCATGTAAAAACAATTTGTATTCCACATAACCATTTGTGCAAGTATTTTAGGATTAAGAAGCACCTGCCCTTTATACAGACGGTGTATTACTCGTCCGTAACCATGAGATGCATCATTCTCGCGGATTACTGCATTTATCCGAGTAATCCGGAAACGTCGAAAATCTCTCTTTCTCCCGCCTCTATCCTTATTAGTACAAATCAAAGCTATCATTTTTATAAGGAAAATGAATTACTTCCACAGAGTATTCCCACGAACATATGAAGTCGCGATCCTCAAAAATCAAGTGTGATTATATTTTCCATACGAGGATGATTTCTTCTAAATTTGACAAATTGATAGAAAGGCTATTAATATCTACTGTTTAGTCATATATTCCTATGCTATTTACAAAATATAAATATGATAATACTAATAATATCTTGTTTACTATTGATATTTGGGCTATGATATAGTGCATCCGGGTGTACTTAGCCTCAATGCGTCCCGGTGTATTTAACTTATTTTTTTATATTTTTTGAAATTTGTTATAAACTATTAATCTAAGTATATTTAACATAAATTACAAAAAATGTCACTGATTTTAAAAATTCAAAAAATATTTACAAATATGCAAAATGGTAAAAATTAGTATACGTATTTTTTTTATAATAATATACATGTTAAATATACTTAGATTAATAACTTAATAAAAAACTTTTCAAAAAATATAAAAGTGGGTTAAATACACTCGGGTGCACGGGGTTAAGTGCACCTGAGTGCATTTGGTCATTCTTATTGATATTTATGAGAAAGTCTTTTTTTTTTTTTTTGGTAGGTTATTTATTAGAAAAACTTTTAATCATGTATAACTTATGAAAAATATTAAGGCTCATGTATAGGAGTGAAACTTGGGTCAAGCTCAACCCAAACACAGCCCGCCGAATCCAAATTAAAACAATGTTAAAACTGCCCATTATAGAACCCGAGCTCGAATTTCTAGGTTTATTCGGGTTAAGCTAAACACGAACCCGAATTATATATAACACATATATTTATATTTATTTTATGCTCCTTATAAATCTAGTTTCATTCCCCTCATATATATTATATTTATTTTATACCATATATAAACATTATTCCTCTTTAAGTTCAATTATATAATATAATATTTTTATATTTTCTTTTAGAAAAAAAGAGTTTGGTTTAGCGGTAATTTCAAAACAAAAAAATGAAACTATTTTTAGAATTTGAGATGTTTTATTTGGTGTTTTAACTTAACTACTTATGTAGGATATTATCATTTGGTCGTTTCAATATGATATCAGTAGTTAGATGTTTATTCTCCTTGAAATAAATTTGTTGTAATTTATTTGACTTAATATTATGATTATTGAATATTTGTTATTATGATTGACATTATAAGATTTTTCTTGTAATTAGATATTAACGTTTATGTATATATTTATGATATTAATATTAAATTTCATAATAGAAAAATAATGTACCTTTTCATTTTCTAAAATAGACTACTAGTCTACTCTTTTATTTTTAGAAATGACTATTAATCAACTTAATATAAAGAGAATGTTTAAATGAGATTTTTCTTATTTACATTTTTAAATACTCTTGAATTTTTACGTGAAAAATAGAAAAATATCATTTTTTATTTTTTTAATAATAGATTTAAAGTTGAATAAGTATAAGATATATAACAAATATATAAAATAATTTCAACCCAAATTCTAGTCCTTAACTCAACTCGGAATTTCAAAAATAGGATTAGTGTTTAGGTTTATAAACAGGGTTAGAGTTAGGGTTGAAATTTTAAAAATAGGATTAGGATTAAGGTTAAGGTAAACCTTAGATTCATGAAATAAAGTTGCACCCCTACTCATGTATAATTTAAATGACTTAGGTGCTAAATTAACAATTTTACAATTGATATATAAATCCAACAATTTGGCTATATTGATTTTATACTTAAATAATATATAAATTTAATTTCTTAATTTATGATGTGTTTAGGAAGTGATAAAAATTTTAATAAAAAGTTTTTGGAAAGTTTTTGAATTGGTAGAAAATGATGTGATATGATAGAGGTAATAATTATGTATAAATGGAATAAATTTAAAATAAATAAGTTAATTGTATGGATAATTGCATATAAATGATTAAAAAAAGAGTAGTTGCATAGAAAAATATGAAAAAATAATTTTAAAACATGATAGTTACGAAGAATAAAAAGTTCTAGATTGAAAAGTTTTAATTTGAAAAGTTTTTGTTAAAAATAAACATACCATAAATAATTCCAAATATAACAAGTATAATGAAATTCATATAATCATAAAGATGGACTCAAATAAGAAACTTTCATTCCATGTAATTAACTTTCGGTAATTTCCACTCCAGACTTCTTAACATGCACTTAGAGGAAGTGGTGTTAACCATCTAGTTATTTGAGTGACAACCTAAATGTAGAAGTTTATTTGCTGATTTGAAGTGTGAAAAACTTTGAAAGGTGTGAGAGTAAAGTAAAACAAAAATAAATAGTATAATTATATGAGGAAAAGATTAGAGTATAAGAGTAAAAATAAAAAAAATAACATCGCCGTGGTAGTTAAGAGATTGACGGGGTGTTTGGCAAAAGCAAAAATCTTTTAAATTAAAATTTTTTAATTTAAAATTTGTTACTTTTTAATCATTTCTACACAACTAACTTATCTATTTTAACTTTATTGTCTCCACTCTTCATCGTTATTCATATCATATCATATTATTTTCTTCTATTTCAACAACTTTTAAGTTAAAAAATTTTCGTCTAAAAATTTTATCACTTTCCAAACACAAATAACATAAGAAATTAAGAATGTGTACCTCTTTCCCACTTTTCTGTATGCCCGGTTACCCAAAGGCAACCGTAGATTTTACAGAGGTTTTTATCAGCTCTTCCCTTTTAATCATCTACATGCGGGAAAAAAATGCATTGTGTTTTGGCAGACACAATAAATAAAATAAGTGATTTCATCCGAAGACATTTTAAAAAGGCGGCCCGACTTTTACGCTGATAATCGAAGTAAAGTATGCCATAATAAGATGACTCTCATAATATGATGACTCTTACATCTCTCCAATCTCTCCGTCTTATGATTCTCTTAGTCAAATGCCGTCCGCAAGTGGGATCACTTTTAATTCCTAGTCAGCATGTGATGAATTTCAAATTATTTTAACTCTCCCTCACGTTTCTCACAACCCTAATTTGGATCTGGTCAAAATTTGATGTTTAATCTGATTATTTAATTGAGGATCGTTCCTTTTATCCAGACTAAGCAAACGACTTGTTTAGCTCACATTAAAAAACTCATTTAGAACTTTTTAAAATTTTTCTTCGTATATTTATTTATATAAGTGTATTTAACCATTTAAAATACTTTTTTAGCTTTTTTCTTTGTATATTTGTTTATCTTAGTATATTTAACATATAAACTAAGTTTTATCGTTTTTAAATATATTTATATATTTTTTGAGATTTTAAAATTAGATATTTAAAAATCTCAATATATATATATATATATATATCAAAAAATGATAAAACTTGCTTTACATGTTAATACATTGAGATAAACAAGTATGCGAATAAAAAGTTAAAAATATATTTTAAACGAATTTTATAAGGTGGGTTAAGCGAGCTATTTGTTTAGCCTAGATTAAAATGATCACTTTTCTGTTTTATTTACTTTATCTTAGCTTTTTGTTGCATAGACATTGATGAATTTCCTCACATAGGGATTTCTTATGGATATATTTTGAAATAAATTGCTTTGATAATTTCTCACATAAGGTGTGTTTGGAAAGTAATAGTATTTTTTATAAAAATTTTCTGTATAAAAATTTTTAAATAAAAGAAAATAGTGTAGCATAATAAGGGTAATATTGCGGAGTAAAGATAATAAAGTTAAGATAAATAGATTACTTGTATAAATAATTGTATAAAAATGATTAAAAAGTAGAATAATTATATAAGAAGATGTAAATAAATAGTTAAATAATAAAATAATTATAAAGAATGAAAAGTTTTCGATTAAAAATTTTATATATTAGTCAAATATTCCCGGATCAAATTAACCTGTGTGTGCGAAACTTGATGCATGCTTGAACCACAATTCATTTTTTTACATATTTATATGGGTCCAAGCATTATGTTTTTATATGGTGCATTTTTTTAATAAAACTTTTCTATTTAAAATTTTTCAACTACAAACGATCCTATTTTATAATTGTCTGTTCACATTTTCCTATCAAATTACTTTATTTTTCTATCATTTTTCTATAATTTTTTATGTGATTAATTATCTATTTTAAACTATATTCATTTTACTTGGGTCATTACCCTTATCATGTTACATCACTTCTCTCATTTGAAAATTTTTTACATCAAAAAATTTTCATTAAAATTTTTATCAAATACCAAATACATCTAGTATTTATATTTTTATATTTTTAAATATTTTTATTCTGAATTTTATAGATAAAAAAGTCATTTCTTATGCACGAACAACAAAAATAGAAAAAACTGCATATATAAAAATATTATGTTTGGGCCCGCCTATGAAATTGAAATTTTTTAAAATTTTTAACATAGGTCAAGGCAAGCAAGTGTGCTGAACCCATGCGGTTTCATTGTGGGTGTGTTTGGGAATGAATAAAATTTTTGATGAATAGTTTTGGAGAGTAAAAGTTGTCAAATGATGTAATATGATAGAGGTAATAATGAGGAGTAAAGAAGATAAAGTTAAAATAGATAGGTTAGTTGTGCGGGTAGTTGTGTAGAAATGATTGAAAAGTATGATAGTTGTATAGGAAAATGTGAAAAAAATAATTAAAAAATATGATAGTTGTAGAGAGTGAAAAGTTTTAAATTAAAAAGTTTTAACTTAGATTTTCTACACGTTGTCAAACACACCCATATATCATCAAGAAGCCATATCTCGATCGTTGTGAGCACTCGGTTCGGCCAATCGTTGATACAGGAAATTCTGATTTCTGATAGAATTTTTTTTTTGATAGAATTTTTTTTTAAAAAAAATTAATCTGAATTGGTATTATACATTTCATGTTACGTATTAAGCCTATTCATTTGGAAGACCCCAACTTCTACTTTAAAGAGACAACAAATTCTCATCAATTTATTAAAAAGGGTTAACTACTTCGACTTATTGTAATGGAGACCAAATGCTACAATTAAAAATTCTGCTCATATCTCAGAGGTGAGATCCAAACCATACACAGCCCACAACGCATGTCCCTTGTGACTGGGGAACTGACCACCCTAGTGTCTAGCTTGGTATTAGACAAGGAGGTATTGGCTCACTTCACACATCTTAGGAGACATAGAAAATTCCTATTTCTGATCAATTTTGTTAGGTGTATTGTATATATATTTTTAGATGGAGTTATAGACCACGATGTTAAACAAATAATGGAGGCTTTCACACTACTACCAATAATGTTATATACAATAAATGAAATAAATTTTGCATTAATCATCATAGTAGACAAATACATAAAATAGAAATGGCACACTTATTTAATGAGTCCGACTTCCACGAGGCCTTTTTTCCATGTGATTTTATCCTCTTTTCCTATTTTAATGATTAATAGTAAGAAAATCCACCTTATATATGAGCTAGCAGATTCATAGGAAAAAAAGACGGGCATAGTCATATTTAAAAATAAAGTGACAATATAAATATATGTTCATACTCGGAAATTAAAAATAAAAAGAAATTATGAATTAACCCTTTCATCAGAGAAGGGACGAAATTAAGAAGTACGAGATTTGAGGCAATTTTGAGAGATTCAAGTGGGGTGTTTCCTAGCATCATTTGAGTGGAAAGGGGAGTCATGGAAGCCATGGCAGTGAGTGGAAGAATTAGACGAAGATTTGACCTAAAAATCTAGCTTTTCAAATTGAAGAGTGATTCCTTAGTACCAGTGGGTCTTATTAATGGTCAATGTCCTGTTTTGTCTACACTTGGCATTCTAATCCAAGAACACTCTAAAACTGTGGATTTTCTACTTGTTGAACATTTACATGCATTGAGATCTGAAAATTGGTGCACCCACCATCTGGCAGGCATGGCAACAGAGAACCGAAAAACCCAATGAGCGTGATCGGGCAACCCACCTAGCACCATTGTAAAACTATTGTATATGGAATTTTTGTATTCACTTTTAACTTTCTCTTAAATATGTATACCTCTTTTACTTAAAAATAAAAGAGGTAAAAGAGGGAGAAGGGGCAGAATTCTTTGTAGGTGGGCTGGGCCCTCCACAAACTTGTACTTTGCAAGTGGGAACGTGGAGATGGCGTGGGAGAGTGTGGGCTTGGCCCTCCACAACGGCCAACCTTGTCCTTTCCAGAGAGACGGAGAGGGAGGGAGGTAGCGCGAGAGCAGGGAAAGACGATGTGGAGAAGGAGAGTGGCGCTGGTGCTGAAGCCCTTCGACGTTTTTCCGCCCAGGCGTGGAGATGCTGTTTCTTCTTCTCCTCTCACCCACGTCACGAACCCTCACGTAAGTCCCCCACCTCTCTCTCTCTCTCTTCGCCTGTGTGCCCGCTCAGTTTACAAGGAAGTAATGCACTGCCATTTGTTTCGCCTGCGATCTTTTTCGTCCTTACCAAATTGGATATTTCCCACTTCTTCTCAACTTGGCACCCAACAAATCCCGGCTGTCGATTTCTCTGCGGGCCCCTAATCCTCTCCTGGGTATTTGTCACTTCCACTTCTATGGCTTCTGTAGAAATTTTGCTGCTGCGCCTTGAAGAATTTTCAAGCCATGTGGTCGTTTGAAAGATGTAGTTGTAGTAAACTGCATAATATGATTATGTTGCTCTTTCGTGCATTGTAAACAAAAAGAAAAGGAAGTACGAGAGGTCTCAGCAAATCATGCTCATTGCTGCAGATCATTTGCTGCTAGGTTGAACGGATCAGAAATTTTTTTTTTTATCAGGCTAGAAAGCTATGCAAGACTATAAATACCGTTTCAGCAATACGAACCGTGTATATGGCCCCTTCATCAGTAGTTATATCCAAAAAAGATGAAGTAACTAACTGTCCCAATCAGCTGACTGCATTTTATTTCGAGTCATTGCAGGTCTTCCGACATTCGATGGACAAAATCTTTTGAAATGAACTAAGGTCTATGTGCTATTTGCGAAACAGATAACCATAGAAGGTTGTGTGGCCTAAAAATAGTTTTTTATTGAAGCCCTTGTTTGTTCCAAAATGCTTTCCATGTAAATAACACAAACAAGCTTAGAATTAGCCTAGTTTTTAACTAGATCACTGGATTTTGAGCTGTGCTGTCAGATTCTCGACATGGTCTTGTCTTGTGGTTCAGGCTTACTGGGGATCTTATTGAATTAACTTTCAATTAGTATTAGGAAGATTTTTAATGTATTTCTTTTATTTGTTAAAAGGTCTTGTGGTTCAGGCTTGCTTGGGGATCTTATTGAATTAACTTCCAATTATTGTTAGAAAGATTTTTAATGTATTTCTTTTATTTGTAAAATGCCATATGCATGGGTATGGCTACCGCCTAATTTTCTATATACACATGACAAAATTTAACAGGGCATAGCCTCATTAGATGGAGATCACAAAAATCATCTCTAACATTGCAACAGGTTAGTCAATTCAATTTTAAGTAGTCGTGGTTCTTGGTTGCAAATGCCTCTTTGACTCCTCTTTCCCTTGAATTGGGAAGGAAGGTCATTGGTGCCCTACCCAATTTTTCCTTTTCTTTCTTTTGGATCATGATAGTATGTTCCGACAAACTCTACTGGATCATATCCTGGCTCTTCATGAAAATTTCCTTGCTCTGCATCTTTCTCTTGCAGAGCCAATCACTGTGCAAGCACATGCTTCCTTTCCATCATTCTTAAATTTTCAAAAACTGTCCCTTGTACTATGGCAAAATGACAATTTTCTGCTATTAACTTTACCTCTATTGGAAGCATTGCAGATTTTAGGATACTTAGATGACAGATGCAGAGTTCATAAGGAGACAATTGACCATTGCCAGGATGTCCTACAGCGCAAATCACTCAATTGGGAGCCTGTTTTTCGCAATGATTTATCTCAACCAATACGAAACGTTGATTTGGTTATTACGGTTGGTGGTGATGGCACACTTTTACAGACCAGTCACTACATGGACGACTCTATTCCTGTTGTAGGTGTGAACTCGGACCCCACCAAAGTTGAGGAGGTTGGTTCCTGGAGATGCTCAGAAGTTGCTTAAATGCATGAGTAGGTTTTATTTTACTGTTCCGAACATCATGAGTCTCACCAAACAGAAAATGCGTGTTAATGTAAACCCTCTTCTTGTCTCTTAATCGTAGGTGAAAGAACTCAGTGATGAATTTGATGCTACAAGAAGCACTGGATATCTCTGTGCCGCAACTGGTGAGAACTTTGAACAGGTAAGGTCAATGGCTGACTGCGTGTTTGTCTTCACAAGAAAAATGTAACTTTAAATGATTTCATACCTTTAGTGCTACCTGCTTAAAAGATGTTAAGCCATTTGTAGTGGGAAGCAGGGGTTTCTTCAGCATGTCATAGTAATCATATCATTTGTGCCTAGTTGTCCTAGAAATAAGCATGGCCATTACACACATCCCACTGCCATGTTGCAAGTTGGAATACTGCTTTGAATTCAGGCAGGTGACTTTTTTCAGTTTTTTTTGAGAAAATAAAAAAGCTCTTATTGCAAAGCAGTGTAGCCTTTAAACATCCTTATGTGAACAGTGAATGGCCATTTAGGAGCAGGAGCGTGGGTTGTGATGAAAGCTTCTTTTAAAATAAAATTCGTATAAAAGCAACAGCTTCATTCAGTGTGAACATCTATATCAGGTAATTGATGAAATCCTTGAGGGCCAGAAAGCTCCTTCTGAGTTATCCAGGATGTCAATAGCGTTAAATGGCCATATGCTACAGACCTCTGCCCTGAATGACATTCTAGTTGCACACCCGTGCCCTGCCACCGTCTCCCGCTTCTCATTTCTGTAAGAAATTCCCTAAAACTTGCTATTCTTAGATTCTACAGGAGATCATAGGAATCAGTTGTTAAATGCAGATTACTTTCCATTTTCTACAGCATAAAAAAGGATGGCAAGAAGATCTCTTCTTTGGTGAACTGTAGGGCAAGTGGTCTAAGAGTCTGTACAGCAGCTGGATCAACTGCAGCAATGCTGTCAGCGGGAGGATTTCCGATGCCAATTTTGTGTCACCATCTGCAGTATAAGGTGAGAGAGCCCATTTCACCAGGGTCAGTTGATGATCATTTGATGCATGGAATAGTCGAAGCAGACCAAATAATGGAAACCAGGTGGTACAGCCAGGAAGGTGTGGTATACATTGATGGTTCTCACGTATTCAGCACCCTCCAATACGGGGACACCATTGAAGTATCAGCCAAGGCCCCGGTCCTGAAAGTTTTCTTGCCAATTCATCTGATAGGGTAGTTTGAATGTACAAAATGGTGGCATAATCTAGCATTTTTTAATTTATGTCGCTACCTGAGAGCACGCTATTGTTTTGAATGAGGTCTGGCAGAACAGAGAAATGTATTCTCACGGCTGTATTTTGGCGTGCTCAGCTTGGATTGTTTATGAATAATTTCGTTAATATCTATGAAAAACCCATGTTTATACAATCATTTTAATGTACTCCTTATCGCAGTCATACATGAAGCAGCTCACATTGAGGACCTAATATGAGGAATTTGAGGTTCAGGCCCAACTGACGAATTAACACTTCAGATGTCAAAATTTAGGCGCCAGTTCATTGTTATGCCTAATTGTGTACGTTGTACCTAACCGAATATGTGTTATTAAAAGAAAGGCACAGATCCTTTTTTTTTTTTTTTTGAAAAAAAAAAAAAACAGAAGAATGGCACTGATCAATTACCAGTGTTGTTTTTGTCTTCAAAAGAACTCTTAAAGGCCAGGCTCAAAAACACAACAATGAGGAAAGAAAAAGTATAAAAGAAGGGAGATTTTTCAACTACCAGCCTAATATTCACAGGTGCCTACGATCGAAGGGAGGGACAACCAGAAGGCAAGAACGTGAAGGCTGCTGTCGCATTCTCAGCTCTTCCTTGGGGTTTAGAGCCTGGTTACAAAGCAGCAGCATGGGATCAGGGAGTCGTTTTCGGTCGCGTTTTCTAGTTTGTAATTCTCAAGGCAAAAGATAAATCATAAAACTGAAAGACCCCGAGAAAGAAAAGAAGACCCGCAGAATCTAAATTGAGTTGAAAGAACGAGATAACAGTACATGGTAAAGGCATGGGAGAACATTTACGTGAACAAGTGGGGCCGGTTGCGTGAGAGCTGAGGACGCTTCATCGGTGAAAGAATGAGATTCCGTAGCGTGGCAGAAGGGTTGCTAGGGCCAGCTCCAAAAACGGTGCGGGGAACTCTTCTGCTGCTTGCATCTCCAGGAACTGGTCCTTGTCGTGCCGGGGAACCCCCAGAAGCATCAAAAGGTCCGGAATTGGAGTTCTTCTGTCTGGCTGAAGGCCATATATCTTCCCTTGGCCCTGGAGTTTCAGGAGTAAAAACCGACCCATCTGCAACCAGTAAATCAACTGGTATTTTTGGGGGGAGCTTAAGGAAATTATAGGGTCGCTTAGCCCATTTTTCACAAGTAATGACGTTTTAAAGCAACAATATTAATATGGGATTGAATGATCAATTGCTTCAGAGTTCATGGGCTGCTTAGTTGCCACCAGAATATGAGCTCACCCACTCAAGGAATGACGATTTGAAAGGCAATGATGACAGGCTTTATTGAAGTAAATTTTTTTACGAGGCAACAAAACATCCCCTAGAAAAATCCAATGGATGAACCAAGATGACTAACAATTAATGTTGATGAAAAGGGTAGCTACCTTGTCTAAGGTGATCTCTGTTGTCCATTATATTTGCTGGACTTGAGAACAAGTCAGGCTCAGCTCTGTTGAAGAAGTTGCTTGCAGGCTGGATAGCAGATCGCTTCATAGACTCATACTCATTTCTCAACTGATCATACATCTCTTCAAGTTTTCTCTTCTGCCTGTTGAAAAGGATGACTCAGTAGAATTAGAATTCTCAAGCCCCCAACAGAAGATTCAGGAAATAAAAGACAGGAATATTTTCATAAGATTAGCATTCTTTTCTCTTTCCGCTTGACATTAAGCCAGCAGAAGCGAATCACAAGATTGACCTGGATTTCTCAGCAAACTTCTCTTGGAGTTCTTGCTTGTCCTTAGACAGGCTTTCATGCTCTTGCTCCAGCATCTGGCATCTCTTGGACATTTTCTGGTATGCAGTATGCACTTGCTCAAATTTTTCTGTGAACTTCTCCTGCATGGCCTCACATTTTTGCCGGCACTGACCGACAATTTTGTTCATTTTGTATTGAAACTCCAGCTCCTTTTGCCCAATGAAGAACATTACAGATCGGTATGCGCTCTTCATCACTGAACTTGGTCAAGAAAAAGAGGGAATTGCTTCTTTTTAAACAACCGTTCATGACGCATTTGGTCTTAACATATAAATCATTGTCATAAGACTCATCACACATTGTAAAACATTGAACCGATATAGCATGATGGCCAATCTGAAACCAATGACTCATGGTATGAAAAGGAGCATGTCCTGATCAGCGAGCATGATAATGGATAGTCTGGATTGATTCGGCTGAGTGAACTTTTGGAGGAACAATGAGGCAACATAGCCACAGCTGCAAATGCATTGCCAGACCAAACAAGGAGGAATTTCAGAACAGAGTTCACAAAGTCAAGGATACAGAATTGTGGAGCTATTCCAGCCATGGCCATCTGCATAGAACAGTAACATTCGGAATTCTGAACTAGAAGAAGGGGAAATAAAAGGCAAAAGATTAAGAAGTGGATTTTTACTTACATTTAACCATTCATCATTGGGATTAATGTCCACCGGTTTCATGAGACTGATAAATAAATAGTTCAGCCATTGTCATCAGTAAGGTACTCGCTAACATCAATTTTTTGCTGGTAAGAAATCAAAATTTTACAACTTTTCTTATGGATAATTGCAAATAGCTCAAGGTGGAAGCATTATGTTCATGTGCCTTAACTCTTAAGGTAAGTCAAGGTTCAATATTTCTGAAAGCCAAAAATAATCATTACTCGAATCTTTAGAGCTCGAGCCAGTACCTTTTGGAGAGCACCTGGTCACAAATGGGACAGGCAGCGTCACTGTTTAGAATCTTGCTGGCATCCTCTGGGCCTTCTCTAGAGTCAAGTAAACTCAAAAAGATCTCTCTGTAGAAACTCTGACAAATATGCACTTTCTTTCTAAGAGGTAAAAAAATTTTTGATTGGAAGAGGTAAAAATTAATTATTCAAGAGGATACATAAAATGTGGCCACAAGTAGTGGAAATTGCTCGGCCTTCCAGTTCTCGCCAGCAGGCATTGCACCTCATTTTAGCATTTGGTGCACGTTAACTTTTTGAGGTTTGCAGATCCAGAAGAACTTGCACCATAAAAAGGGTAGCCTCTGACATATCGAAACAATAAATCTCAAACTAGTTTACATGAGGAGACCCTGAAAGATTTTTAGGTGTTTGCTAATGGAAAAGGAACCCAAAATCCCTCTTCCACCCTCCACGGCACTTCTCCTGCCCTTTTTAGTTCATAAAAATCTACACTAACATAGACAGTCGTACTTTTTCTCCATTATTTCATCTAATCCAAGGAATTTTTTTTTTTCCTTCGAAGTCTTAGAGCGAACCTTCCATTTGAGCCTCTCTCAATAATTATATAATGTTTACTTGAAAGCTTTAATATTCATATGTCAACAAAATTGATATCCTCAACGTCGAAGGATCACAATTATTGTCGCCGGTCTAGGTCCTTGATTTGAATTGGCTGTTGGATTAAATTATAATCACAAAGGTGGTTCCAATGAAGAGATTCAACAGAAGTATTCCGGTGAAATCGGTTCCCATCATTGCGTCATGCTTTGTTAGATCATTTTCTTGAAAGTAAATAACACATGTTGGATTTACGTCTGTTGAAAACACAAGCACGGCTTCAACATCTTAGCGACAAGTTCTGCGTAATTTTACGTTTAAAACGCACGAACGCACGCAGGTGTGGGCACGTGCGCAGACACACAACAACTGGCACCAATTTCACGTCGAAATGTTGGTAAAAGAAAAAGAAAAACAAAACAAGAAAATCTTTTCTTAAAAAAAAGCACAAATTGGAAAGTCGGATTTAGGATTTTCGAGAAAAGACCTGAAAATAGGATGCTTTTTCATCGAAAATCAAGGGAAATTGGCAAAAAACTAAGGCTGAGCTCTTAGATCTCCAAACAGAAGTTAAAGAAGTACGAAATCACAGTAAAGAATCGCCCTACGTCAATGCAGTAGAAAAATCGAGGTGAGAACCAGAAAACAAGAGTTGCGTCTGCGAGTCGATTCTTCGGTAATTCAGAGACGCGAGCTCTTTTGCGATCAAAGATCGCCAAAGAAAACAATCGATCCAGGAGAATCATGAAGGCAAATTAAAAAGCGCAAAATTGAAAACCGTGGCTTTCGAAACGAGAGGGAAACCTGCGGACGGAGACATTTCTGAGCGTCCGCTACGAATTTTCGAAGCAGTACCGCACGAATACGGAAAAAACTGCGAAAACGAAAGCGTACCATGAAATAATACGAGTAAAAGAGCCAGAAATCGTGATTTTTGAGCTTGATCTTCCGAAGTTTCCAAGAAATCGTAGAATTCGAAGCTTTCTGGCTACGAAGAACGGGAAAAAAGCCACCAGTGGGATCAAAACGCGACGAATCGAAGAAAGATAGATGAAAAGGCCCAAATTCCTGCAAAATCTTCAGATATGTTGGATTTTGTGGTCGATTGAAATTCCAGCGAAGACCTTTTCAGATCTTATGGACTTTGAGTTTCAATCCCGGAAGTGTCCAAACTGGAGGAATTCCGACTGGAGCAGTAGCAGAAGAGCTGGAGCTAGTCAGCTAGCGCAGGAATGAAAGCGGGAAGAGGAATGAGAAATCAAACTGCATAAATAGCGGCAAGATGCTTAAATTGGATTGCGAGTTGGACTGTGCCACGTGTCTATTGACGTGTGCGGAACGCAGTTGGACGCAAACAAAACGTGCTTCGCGGTGAGGCAGAGGCGAGGTCATCCCTCCGTGATTAATCCGTCCACACGATGTATTTCAAGAGCAGCAGAGAATATACGTGGGTGCGATCTAAATTTATCTGGATATAAATAATATTTTAAAATAATAAAAAACTACAAAGAATCAACATCCGCACTCAGACATCGTATCGAGGAAATCACGGTGAAGGTATATTTATTTATCTTGTAGAGCTAATTTTTGTTCCTAATACAAAATTACAAATAAGAGACATGTAAGCTCTTCCTATAAATGAAAGCTACACGCTAGCCCTGTTCGAAATTGGATCAACTAACCTAAGAACAATTGAATAGAAAGGATGATCCTAACTTAAAAAATAAAAGGATAAATGGGTAGGAATGGATGGAAGTGAATAGAATTAATAATACGGATGTATGTTAATAGAAAAGTATTAAGAACAAATGGTATATATTCTGGAGGAACTCTTTCAATTTTAAGATGTTAATCGTTGATGCAAATTCTGGTTGAATTGTTGCATTAGCACAATTGTTTAGCTAGGGGATATAGATTCATTCAAATTAATTACGTGCATGGTTACACTTGCTTAATAATATATATATATTTTTATGCGTGGATTAGGGAAAACATTAAGGTGTATTTGCATATGCATTAGAATATAATAATAATTTATAATAATTATTTATTTGCATAATAATGATATCTCATATGTTTAGACGTCGAAAATACTATTTTAAAATTAAAATTTATTATATTGATTATATATTTATAAATTAGATTCATGTAAAGTAATATTGGACAAATGAAATAATTTATAAATTATGTTAAATATAATATGTAAGATAATTTTCATCAACCGTTACGATATAAAAAAGTAAATAAAATTACACTGAAAAAAGGTTTTATAAATGCAAAACTTTGTGTATATATGCAATTGCATGTTAAAATGTAAATACTAATTAAAAAGTACAGGCAATTAAGCAATCGAAAAAATCAGTGGAGAACTTTCTCATCGTTAGTACAAAACATACCCTTTACGTTTTTCTTTTTCAATATTTTCGTGTAATATGATATCCATCATATCCTCTTATGTGTTTAGAGTGTGTTATTTAAGAAAAGAACAAAGATTTCATACTTTTACATGCACTATCCACCATAATTACTTAATTACTATACTTTCTAATCATTCTGCCAATATTGTAACAAAAAAGTCATTTCTGCCAAAGGGCAGTCCAATTACCAAAAGTAACACCCCTGAAACAAAAGTTGTACCGAAAATGCACTTCGACGTCGTGGCAATTTTCAAATATCCTTTAAAATTAACAAGCTTCTAATCACCACCAGGGGCGCGCCCTGGTGGTCAGCGTCGTCGCCTCGTGTATGTGCGGGCGCTGGTTCGAATCTCCTCTGGAGCAAAGTGGGAGCAAAAGTGTGGTCTCCCGTTTAATTCGTGGGAGCAAAGTGGTCTCCCGTTTAATTATTGGAAGCTGTGTCTTCCTGTATACTTGGTGGAGCGGTGTCTCCAAATTTGTTAGAATGTCTCTGATCTTCAGTGTAATATGTGTTGAGATGTATGTAAATATCTCCCCAAAAAAAAAAAAAAAAAAAAAAAAAAAAAAAAAAAAAAAAAAAAAAAACAAGCTTCTAATCCAAACAGATACAATTAATCAGAATTAAAGCCCATTGATGGCCAAATATACAAAACCTCGTGGCAGTCGCTCGGCTCTCGGCATTCATGAATCATGAGGCCGTTGATCTGCGTTGACAACGACAGTGATGACGTAGCAATTGTGATCAATGACGTCGACGAGGAGGGGACCGACGCGCATATTAGTCTGCTTACGCTGCCTGGAAGTAGCCCCGGTCCTCGGGGCCAGGTTTCGTCGTCCAAGTGGGAGAGAGGCATTGGCTTAGCAGCCGTATACACGAGCTAGCTCCCTCCCACGTGTATGACTTGCGCTTTTCACTTTTTAATTTTCCATACCCTCGAATCTTCCGGACCTCGCGTAAAACTGTAGCAAGCAGGTATACCGTTTCTCAGGCTAACCGGTCCAAAGGACCAATACAGACTGCTCAACATGCATGAGATGCCAGATAAGCCAAATCATTAGAGATACGATTTATTATTCCAGACAATAATAAGATCATTTGTAAATTGTGATGAACGGTCTGGATTTCTGAATTTTAGTTAAATGCTTCTCAGAGGTATGGATGAATTGCGTTGAGATTTACCGCGACGGACGCAAACTCAGCTCTTCTCACTAGGGTTCATCACTTCCGTCGAAAACCCACCCATTGCATCGCATGCTGCAGCACGGTCCAAATCCAAAGCTCTTCTTCCAGACGGAAACGAAAAGCCAAAACTCAAGAGTACGTCTTTCACCTGCCTCTGTTTTTTTTTTTTTCCCTCCCTTTTTCCTTTTTCGGAAGTTAGATTTTCTGATTTTGTTCGTTTCTCGTATTCGGATTGCGGTATTTTTGTTTTTTGGTTTGCATTTCTTTACCACCAATCACGGAAAATCTTCGGAAGCGATGGCGGTTCATACAACGTCTACTTTTCGATTCGTCGCCGCGGCTTGACAGGTTGAATTGCTGTTGTGCATTCGTTTATGAATTCAAGCTCTTTGTGTGTCTTCTTTTCTGATACTTAAAGGCGTCGAATATCCCGAGCTGGAATTGTTTGGCGGGTGGGATGACTCCTACGTCCATGCTTTTTTTGTTCGGATTTTGTAGCATGCAATTCATTTGTGGACCGGGCCATGCCGAATTTTACTTTTTAGTAGTACGGGGATTCCTCTAGTCTTCACTCCTCAGATGGCTTCTCGTTTTTATTCGCGGCATCCCTTTTAAGAATTCCGTTCCACTCGATTCCATCCCTTTGCAGCTCAGCATATGAGTGGAGTGATTGCTCCTCTCGTGCAAGGAAGGTCCTGTGGATGGTATGGGTTTCTTAATTGTGTTACATCACTGCTGTGTGGCGTATGCCATCGTCGACTTTCCTTAGCATTTCTTTCATTCCTTATGTCTAGCTCGAGGTATTCTTGGCTATTTGGATGCATGGCATGCGTCTGTCAATGTCTCCTGTTTGGATTGATCCACGTTATGCATCAGAAAAAGTTGTGTTGGGTCTGAAAATGATGCCTCTGACAAAATGCAATCATCATCATCTTCATCATCAAATGCTATTCCTGCAAGAGTGGATCAGTTAGTGCATACTGTTGCATCATTCTTGTCTATGTTGGGGCTATGTCCTCAATAATACCCAGTATCTTTGATATCTCTGTTGACAAATCTTAACCAAGTTCTTTTGACCTTTCTGCTCTGTTATGCTCTTCTACTCGTGATATGCTCACTCTTAACTATTGGAGTTGTCTGTCATCGTTTTATGTGATCAGACGACCCTACTCTACTTCTCCTTGTTTTATCACTATTTACTCTGCATTTAGGTTATTTCTAAGATTTTTATTTCTAATTTTTGTTGATTGTCCAGCCAGTTGTGATCGTAAGGCAGGCCTTGTAAACAATTCAAAAACAAAAAAAGGCATGGCCTTGTAGTTATCCCACATAATTTTTTTTAATATTTGATTGATGCTAGAAGTTTAGCTCTTCAAATGTCTGACATTTTCTTTTATTACATTACAAGGAGATAACTTTCCCCCTTCAAACTCGATTTCGAGATCTCACGCATGCACATACAATGTGAGACCACTGGGCTATGTCTTGATTTACAATGTCCAGCATTTTTCTGTTTTCAGTATTATCATGTCAACACTTTTAACATTGAGGCTGTAAATATGAGATGCAAGGAGAAGTTGTTTAACAGCTAGACTTTGCCATAAGGTATTCATAGTGGTGTACGCCATGTAACGGCAGGACCTTATTAGAAGTTGATTCTGATGTATGCAATGTGCTGAGGGTTACTTGGAGGAGCTTTACTAGAAATTCATGAATGCTTTTGACAGTTGTTTTAATCTATCATATGTGCTTCTTGTTTCATTTTTTCTTTTATTGTTTGTTTATTTTTTATTTATCTTTCCAGACAGATACTGAGTTGGTAAGTTTCCTTATCATCGCACAAAGGTGGCAATACAAACTATCAGAGAAGTCACAGACCGACAGACTGAAGTGAGACAATGAGATCTGTTGTCATGTAACTGGCAGCATTCTTTTCATCCACTAGAAACTTCTTATTCAAACAAGCAACATGGGTGATACTGCAAATTCAAATTCATTTGCTGAACGAGCTGAAGAACTCAAACTTCGTGCTAACGAAGCATTTAATGGTACTATGGAGCCTTTTCCTAATTTATTGCAGGTGCTAGTGGACAATGGGCTGGTAGACTATTATTATCACCATTGAAGGCTTATTTCAAGTTTTTAGAGTTAGCGGCATAAATCTAATTATGTCACTCAAAACCACGAAGCATTTCTAGATTGTATTATATTCGTTCTGAAGATTTTGTCCAATGATGCCACCATGTTAGTCTTCTTCTCTGCTTACAAGAGCTGCTGAATTGAACAAACTACCCTTAGCATGTACAGTCCTAGTCTATGTGGACTACGAGACGTATCATCATCATCATCATCATCAAAGGTTTATTTCAAGTTTTTAGAGCTAGCGGCATGTATCTTATTGTGTCTAACTCATGAAACATTTATCTGTCCAAATTATAAGATTTTATTCACCAACCTCACCCATATCCGCTTTGGTCTTCTTTTCTTCTGATGGCCTTGGAGTTGAAATGACTCCTCTTGGCATTCATAATCATCTTTTCCCACTTCTCAATATCGGTGGTGCTTGCAAATTACCGTTCACTCTACTCAAAATTTCCTTGGATTCAATTTCTCTCCATTGTCATTGAGCTATCCTTCTCTATAATTTCATTTTCTGCTGGCCTGTGCATAGCATATTGTTCTCAATTCCCATACTGTCAAACATTTCACAATATAAGGAGTGGACTTGTCAGTTATCCTATTGGTATTCTAAACTGACAGACGGGTATGTGACCGGAAGCAATGGCGAAAGTGACTAGTTGAAGACCATGATTATGGTACTTAAGGGTTCTGTTTAATCAGTTATGATAGACTTGGTTCTTTGAGGCATCATGCGTCGAATTCGAGAGAAATTGGATTACACAAGGGATTGATGTTTGAAATCATATGTTGGGCATTGTCTCCTTAGATATTTCATCATTGTCTGCAGCAATGTTTTTTGCCCACTATTTTGCTTTATTTTAAGCATTTATGTGACTAAGATTTTTTTCTGCTCTTTTCAGCCCGTAAGTATTCTCAAGCTATAGACTTGTATAGTCAAGCAATTGAACTAAATGGTCAGAATGCTGTTTATTGGGCAAATCGTGCATTGGCTCACACTAAACTCGAGGAATATGGAAGTGCCATACAAGATGCTACAAAAGCTATTGAAATTAATCCTAAGTATTCAAAGGTATACTGCTTCTTAAATCTTTTTCTCATTTGTGGTTTATTTACATTAATGCTTAAAACTTTCTTCTATTTTTTTTTATTTTAATGCTTAAAACTTTCTTCTAATTTTTACAGGGTTATTATAGGAGAGGTGCTGCTTATCTTGCCATGGGAAAATTTAAGGAAGCCTTGAAAGATTTTCAGCAGGTTTTTAATTACTAATAGCAAACTTTTGCTTTATCAGTATGCTTGAATACCCTCATTGGTGCATTTGATGGCCTGAAAACACAATGAGTGCTGCTTAAAGTCTATCTCTCTCTCTCTCTCTCCCCCTCTCTCTCTTGGCCATTCATTTCCTCTGTCTTTTCAAGGCTTCTAGGTCGTCTTTACCCCCTTATCAATGGATGTTATTTGTCCTCATTAGTTTCAAGCATTCAACAATAATTAGAGGCATTATGTCATTGTTAATCGAGTATACATTTACGATATAGTTGTTAGTTTTAGCATCCTATGTTGGATTTGATTTGAATGAATTTGTGAACATGGCAAAATATTTTCCAATTTTCTTTGGACATGTTGGAATGATTCCATTGGATTGGGTGGGATGGGAATGAGATGTGATTTCCCATTCCAATTTTTTTTTTCCCAATTTCTTACACTTTTTGTTTTCCAATACATAATATGCAACTCCTCAACCCATCTCTTCACGAATTAAGTTATCCTGCTTAGAATGTATTTCTAGTACGGTTGGGAGTTGTTGCTGGTTAAATTGATGTTCATTTTGCTTCCTGAACATGCATCACAGGTTAAAAGAATTTGTCCAAATGATCCTGATGCTACCAAGAAGTTGAAGGAATGTGAAAAGGCTGTACAAAAAATAAGATTTGAAGAAGCAATTGCTGTTCAAGAGTCTGAAAGACGTTCTGTTGCTGATTCTATTGATTTTCATGCTATAGGTATTCTGCTCTTGGTTATTGCATTATTGTTTTGTTCCTTTGCCTGGCAATTTTTTATCCACCTTTCAGGCTTTCACTGTCTTCCTTCTGCTCTTGTTCTGTTCGAAGTTCTCATTTTGTGAAATTTGTCAGTGTTGGTATTAACGGTTCCTTGGATGTGATAAATTCCTGCTTCCCTTAAAAAATGAGAAATAAGATAATGGCAAGAAGTAATCAAGAGTAATGGATGAAAGGCATAAATGATTTCACTGTAACTAATGCTTGTTTGCACTTTGGTTTAAGCTATGTTACAAATAGATCAAAGTTAGAGGCTTGGCATGCCTTTCTCAAGAACAGTTGAGACTTGGTATGCCTTTGGCCTAGCGATGTCATTTCTTTTTGTAGCTATTGCTCCATGTAGTTGCCAAAGTTAGCAGTATCCAGTGAAAATTTTGCTCCTGCTGAATAACAGAAGTGGAGCCCAAGTATACTGGTGCAAGGATTGAGGGTGAAGCTATCACTTTGGATTTTGTTAAGAAAATGATGGACGATTTCAAAAATCAGAAGTGCTTGCACATACGGTATGTGAATTTCCATTAAAATGCACCTTCTTGTGCATATCTGTATTGTAATATCATTTACTGTGCCCTCATGCTTTGTCAATCTTCACATGTTCTGTCATAGGTATGCATATCAGATTGTGTTAAAAGCCAGAGAAATGCTGCAAGCTATGCCCTCGCTTGTGGATGTGACCATTCCAAATGACAAACATTTTACAGTTTGTGGTGACATACATGGTCAGGTTGGTATTCCTTTTACTCTCATGTTGAGAATCAAACTTAATTAAATTATAGATGGTTATTTAATGTTTGTTTAGAAAGAAATTTTATCCCTTTATACACCTGAAAGTAGATAAATTATTTGGGCATTTATTTGTTACACCAGGAGACTAAGCTAATTGCTACTCCAACCAATTGTTTTAAGGGCTAATTTTTAAATTATAGCTGGATTATTTAATGTTTGTTCAGTAGAAATTTTCTCTTTATAGACCAGAAAATAGATGAATCATTGGGGCATTTGTTTTTTACAGCAGCAGATGTAAACTAATTGCTACTCTAATAAATTGTTTCGAGGACTAATTTCCTTGAAATTTTGTTTTTTGGTAAAGTAGGGGATAGTCTATCTATTTTATATTTGCATGAAGCTGAGGTTAATAGTGTCATACTCTATTTTCAAACTTTCATCACGCACTAGTTTCAAACTTTGGCCGTTATGTTGTTGGATGTGGTTTTCAAAATGGAAGAAACAAAATAAGGAGGTCCTCTTCTAAGGTTTCCTTATTTTAGGGCAGCATTCCTTATGACTAATGGATATAATCATTATCATTACTTAGCTATGTAGATAAAGTGAGAAAATTGAAAGGACTTTAAAGGTGCTAGTGCAGTATAAATGATAAAAATTATAAATATGTTTTCTAAGCTAAAAAGATCAAATTGAATGAATATATACAAGACCCATTATCACCCACATCTGGCCGCAGGAGGTCAGGCCTCTATATACAATGTAAATACGTATTTGTTATTTTGTTTCAATTGTATCTTGTTGCTATACCGTTACCCATGTGAACAAGTTTGTAATTTGTACTACATTTTATTAAATTTCAATGTTGATGAATTCCATATATCCCAAGCATTTATTAGGCCATCATGTAATTGTGGACTGTCCAGTTAGAGATGAAAACTAAAATTTAACTTCCTGGCTGAGATGCTTCTCTTCCCACCTTAGTTATATATCTCCCCAGTGCAGTTCTCTTCACAGTATTCAGAGACAAAGCCATTTGGATGCAACTTACACAAAACACATACTAATCTGTAAACCATGAGCAAAGCACAGAACACCTTCTGTGAGCCATTTGCATGCAACTTTCCCTAGCACATGCTTCATACCCAAATAGATATCCAACAAAACCCTACTAAACATACCCAATGGCTTTGCAGGCCAACTTCTTTAATGCTGGATCATTTCTCTTGCACGGCCTGACTCCTTCCATGCAAAATTCCAACCATCAAAAGGAACAAATGTGTTCCATTCTCGACAACCCACATTCTTGGGGGCCACCTCTTTCCCTTTCACAGAATTATACTGGAACTTATTTATTCCCAAATAACATAGTTTCCGACTTTCATTGCACATGATTCTAATGCTTACAAGCCAGGTTGGAATCATTTCTTCTGGTTTTGCATTCATGAAGCTGTAATCTGCTGGGATTCATGTAGATGTGGGATTGGGAACAATGACTCAACTTACCAATGTTGTAGTCTGCTTTCATGGGTTCTATCTCTGAATGCTTGATTTTTGGAGAACTGAGTTTATCTTTTTGATAATGTTGCAGTATTATGATCTATTGAATATATTTGAGCTAAATGGTCTTCCCTCAGAAGATAATCCTTATCTTTTTAATGGGGACTTTGTTGATCGTGGGTCCTTTTCTCTTGAATGCATTCTCACACTATTTGCATTCAAGTGTATGTCTCCATCAGGTGAAACATCTTATCTTATTTATTTATCATATTATTTTATGTTTTTCTATTATCAAGCTTTTACTTTGATACCTCTCTGATATCATTAGTGTAGAATTTTGTTTTCTTTATTACATCCTGTTATCAATACCAATTAGTTAGTTTTCTTGGAACACTGGCCGAGAATCTTTTGTTTCTTATGGTCACCTATTCAAGGAGTTCAGTATATTTGTGATCTGGAAAATAAGAAACATAAATTCTATTAATTAAAAAAATAATTGAAGAAAAAAGAACTGCTTTTCTAGATGTTTTTGTTCATAAGACTTTACTCATTTACCACCCATCTAGGTCGGTTTGTTGGTACCTGGAAGACGATCTTGTTCTGATAGAAGCTTGTCTGAAAGTTGTTAGCTATTGATCCAATTAACAGGGTGTTTGGTGTTTAACCAGGTCCTGGTACCTTCTCTTCACAAGGGGAATCAGACCTGGGAGGCTGGGATAGGGTAATGGTAAGAAGGAATGCGCCCCTCTCCCGCTCTTCTAAACAGCGTGGGCAACACTGCTTTTTGTGTAGCTAGACTGCATGTTGTGCCACCTAGTATATGTACTGTAAAAAAAGTGAAAGAAAAAAGAAAAGGGAAAAAAATAGAGAATGAGGACAGAGAGATATGTATGTGACCGACGAGTATCAGTTGACCACGTTAAAAGAAGAGGGAGGGGGAGGTGGGGGCAGGAGGATTATAATTTTTGGGTTAAGTGTTGGATGGAAGGGAAATGGTACAAGCTGTTTCTGTGTCTATTATGTGCTAATACTACTACATAATATACTACATCCATTCTCGTTGTTTAACTATGAAATGTGTTGGTAAATCATCTTGAGATTCTAGGAGTTACTTTCTGAACAGGGTTCAAAGGGAAATATTAGATGCTAGATATACTCCAAGGTTTTGTTTGTCTTCTTTATGTATAAGATCTAAACAGCTTAAGGCTTGTCTTTTTGATGAACTTCGATTGAAATTTAATTATGCCTTCCAATGGTGGCATTGATGGAAAGGAGGACTAAGGATGAACAAATTACATATTGTTCATTACTCGTCATTTTTTTTTGCACATGATATTATTTTTTCACTTTTGTCGAAGTCATGTATGTTGCTCTGAATCTACAAATTATGTTTTTCCAGAGACGCTAGTGTTTCATTGTATTTTTCTTCACCAGGTTTTTTTTTTACCATATCATGACATTTTTGTTACTTTTTGAATGTGGCTATTGGATGGTTGCCTCATAAATATTGAACTCTTTCTCTTGGTAGAAGCTTGCTGTCCACTCTAGCATGTTCATCAAAATTAGTTTTGAAGGGCTTACAACTTTAATGTTTTCAATGATTGAATCATTATTTCGCTGCATTTCTGTTATGACTGTATGACTTTGTTTATGTTGTGGCGATTTGATTTTAATTCATTCCTTTGAAGCTCATAATGGTTTTCTTATGACAGCAATGTGTTCTGATAACTGATTCTTCTTATAAAAATTTCAGCTATTTATCTTGCTAGAGGAAATCATGAGAGCAAGAGCATGAATAAAATATATGGTTTCGAGGGCGAAGTTAAATCGAAGTTGAGTGAAACATTTGTTGAGCTCTTTGCTGAAGTATTTTGTTGTTTACCTTTGGCACACGTCTTAAATGAAAAGGTCTTTGTCGTTCATGGTGGCCTTTTTAGTGTTGATGGTGTGAAACTCTCTGACATAAGAGCAATTGATCGGTTTTGTGAGCCTCCTGAGGAAGGTAATGTGCATGTGATTATTCCAACTTTGTTGCCTTTTTTTTTTTCCAACTTTGTTACCTTTTTTATGTTTTTTTTCTTCCATTACTAACTTTTGATTGCTTGTACTTGTCTATGAAATTTTTTCTCAGTTGCAGATTAGTTTAAATAATTTTAATCTTGGTTGGCAAAGATGAAAGTATCAGTGATGGTTGAAACTGACCTATGCTGTTGAGGTTTGCATTCTGTAATATGGCTGCCTCACAGAAGTTCATTTTAATGTGCATACAAAATGTTCTACAAAGCTGAAAAACAAAACTGCCTATTTTCATTCTCTTCTTCCCTAATCAAGAAATCCTTCTCTCTTACCGCTGAAATCACTCTTACCACTGTAGGTTGTCATGATGAACATAATGCTTTGCTTGAAATCTCCCTGGTTTTTGAAGTGAGCTAAACATATTGCCCACTGTTTGATTCTCTTCCCTTCTTTTCATGTGCCATTGCCATGAAACTTAGGTTGCCACCTGATGTATCTGCTTCATGTTAGAGCTGCTAGTAATGTGATTTCCCACAGCAAACAAAATATCATGATTGCCACCACTTGTTCAGATGTTATGCCTGTCTTCTTCTTCTTTTTAACTTAACTGAACTTTAGTTGCTCTTTCTTCTTTACAATAAAATAATACAGAAAATGTCGCATTTGGTGTTTGCTACTCAATTTTGTATTGGTTGATTTCAAAATCAATGGTTATAATTGAATAGACCTTTTGAACAAAAGTGAAAAGATGGAACAAGCACAAGAGAAGTTGTAATAAGAGAATGTGAAATTCTCCTATAAGCAATAACCCTTTCACCTTACCTATTATCTCCTTTTTTAAAAAAAATTCTTTCCTCTCTCCTAAACTTGTTGGCTACACACTTCATATGGATTTCGGGTTATTCTAAAAAATAGCTTGCAGCTGTTCTAGTCAAAATCGTAAGGGTTTGTAATGAAACAAATTTTGCTTATCCACAATAGTCAAGAGATTTTGTAGTTCATTATGAAATTCTTCAGCTCTTTGTTTTATAGCCTTGGTGATTTTTGACTTTCTTCCAGTTTCTTGTGGTGAATTTATATTGAATATAGTTTCACATTTCTTGGAAGTAAAACTATTATCTTCAAGCTTGCAATAGTTTGAATTTCGTAGTTGGTCTGCCGCTTGTATTTGGAGGTCATTTTGTAGTTGAACCGCGTCTTGCACATGGGGGTAATTTCATTGATTGTCAATTGACAGACTCGAGTGGATATTAGCTTAGCTTTTCCATTTTCTATATAAACTGTATTGATCTTTTTCTGTTGACATGAATGTTAATGTAGATGTTCTTTGATTTTACTCAGTCATGTATCTTCTATTGTTAAAACAAGCGCACGGGCAATTTTTGAGTAAAGGGAAAAAGGTTTTTTTGTAATCAAGGGTGGGTAAGGATGTGCACATGGAAGCCCTGCTCAAGAGCCTGCAATTTGCTGGAGCTTTATGTATTGTTGGCTTTTTTTGGTTGTTTCTTGATTTTCCTTTTTGCTTGTCCATGCATAGTATTGAATTTTCACTGGGATCTTCACAGAACTGCAATGCTGAATCACTAATAGGTGCATCATGGACATGTTTTTGAGATTGCTTCTTATTCTGAATCTTTCAGGATTGATGTGTGAATTGCTTTGGAGTGATCCGCAACCTAATCCTGGAAGAGGCCCCAGTAAGCGTGGTGTTGGCCTTTCATTTGGAGGAGATGTGACAAAGAGATTTTTGAAGGAAAATAATTTAGGTATTTTTGTCACCATTTATCCAGATATGTATTTTGGGGGCTGATCCTATGCAGTCAGCAACATGGGTGCAGCCATGCGGTTAGTTATTGGATCAGCCCCCACTTATTTAAATGATTTTTTTTACGGGTTCACGGGCTCCACCTAAACAGGTTCTCATTAAATAAATTTTTTTTTGACTTTTAAAATAAAAATTGCATTTCTCATGTGGAAATGTGATTCTTTTAAAAAATATGTAGATAAGTCAAAAAAAAAATTCATAATTTGTGTGAACCTACCTAGGCGGGGCCCACAAATTTGTTAAAAAAAAAAAAGGTAAGTGAAGGCTGATCCAGAGGCCAACTGTATGGCTGCTGTCATGCAGTTGCCCGCATAGGATAAGTCCCCAAGTATTTTTAACCTATCTGAATTGCCCTTCACTTCTTGAATTTTTCTGGCAGATCTAGTTGTTCGATCCCATGAAGTTAAAGATGAGGGCTATGAGATTGAACATGATGGTAGGCTTATTACCGTGTTTTCTGCTCCAAATTACTGTGATCAGGTAACTTTTTCTTTTCAGTGTTCTTATGATTCTCAGCCTTGGTTTAAACTTTCACTGATGAGCCAGTCACTGCTTGTGCCTTGAGTTTCAACTTCAACAGAGAAATTATTTCCCCACTGTTTGCTGTTGAAATTTGTTTGTCTGGACTTGTATATCTATTATGCTCCTAGAATAATTATCCTTCCCAGTTTTTCCTTAGAGGATTGCTAATCCTACTAGAGTAGCTTCCCGTTGTTGAATATCTTTCTATCTTCATGCGTTTCAAGGGCACTACTCTCTAGAGGATTGCTAATCCTATGCAATATGTGACATCTCTAGGGTAGGGGTGTTAAATGGATCGGATTGGACAAGTTAGAGCCTAATCCTTATCCTGACCCATTAAAAAAATCTAGACTCTAATCTGTTTATGAACTCATTTAAAAAATCTCAACTCTAACTCATGTACAACCCATTTAATAAATGAGTTGGCAGGTTATTAATGGGTTGTATACATATATATATGTTATAAACAAGTCAAAATCAAGCTAATTTAAGGTTGAGTGTGTTATTTATAATTGTTATGGTGAACTGATCTATACTGACAAGATACGTGACGTATCTAGATCTTCATCAGAAGAAGAGTGTATATTCAACATCCCAACATGGAAACAGTAATAGAGATGGAGAGGGGAACGATCAAAGACGGAGAGGGAAAGATGGAGGGAAGGAGGGGGAGAGAGAGGAGAGATAAAGGTGGAAACAAGGAGAGAGGAGAGAAAGAGAGTGAAACAGAGAGCGCAAGTAACTGTAGAGGCGGTGATGGCAATGCCACAACATGACAACAAGAAAGACACTGTAGAATTGTAGACGAAGGGAGGAAAATAGAAAATTGAAATGGGAGAAATAGATTTAAAGTTTAAGAAATATATACATATATATACTATTAATGGGTTGTAAATGGGTTAATGGATTAAATGAGTTACCAAACCCGTTGACGGTTGTAAAATCTCAACCCTAACCCGTTTATTTATTTAAATGGTTAAGCAGGTTGATGAATCATAAACCATTTATTCAAAAGTACAACCTAAACTCATTTATAAACGAGTTGGATGGTTGGGTTGTGAATTGACCATGACCATTAACACCCCTACTCTTGGGTATATGTTGCACTACATAGGATCAGATGTGTTTTTGCTTTTTGTCCCAAATCAATATTTTCTGCCTGCCTTTACCTTAAATATCCCCATGTTTTTCTGTGGCAATCTATTATTATGATATTGCTTGCTGAGATAATGGTTTATTTGCTTCCAATGGATGCTCATTATTCTGATACTGCTGGCTGAATCAGTAATTTATTCCGTTCCAATGGATTATTTTCATTATATGATACCGCCAGCTGAGTTATTTATTCGGTTCCTATGGATGTGTTGTCACAGCCATTGATATCCACATAATTATTTAAAGGGGCACCAAGACCAGCATAAGATTTTATACAGAGGGACATTAGGACTTACTGCTTTGTGGATGTTGCAGAAAATGATTACACTTACTATCGATGCAAATAATCCTCTTGTTTATGTACTATTGATGCAAAGTAGTTTTCAATTTGAGTTATACACAACAGTATGCGTTACAGATATGATGATCACCATGATCATCCAACATGATCCAATGGCTTGATCATCTTAAGAAATAGGTGGGCCCCAGAAATCCAACTGAGAAGATGAACAGTTAACTACCCAGTGTAGCTTGCATGGACAAGTTACCTCTTATCTGTGCAAGCTATGTATCCGTGCAAGCTGCGTACTTGTTGTAGCTACTAGGATTCTAGGAGCTATCCATCGAAGGTATCAAATCATATCCATGTGAGCTACTCATATCTGTGCAAGCGGCACTTGAGGCCTACAAATAGAGGTTTTGGGTGGCCATTTAGGCATATTGACCCACCCCCTTGCTCTTGCATCCTTGCTTCTTGCTCTCCTTCCCCTCTCTTTACCTAAAGAACTCTCTCTCTCTCTCTCTCTCTCTCTCTCTCTCTCTCTCTCTCTCTCTCTCTCTCTCTCTCTCTCCCTCTCGTAAGTCTTTTAATCTATCCTTAAGAGATGATCCTTTGCTAGAGAATGATCTTATCAAGAGCATTGATCAAGCTTAGTTTCATCATCTTTTTGTTACTATTACCTTATCTCATCTTTCTAAGTCATGTTATTACTTCATCTATTACCTTATCTCATTGTTCTAACTCATGTTATTACTTCATCTAAGTCATACCGTTATGTTGCTAGAATCATCAAAAGCTACCTTAGTTTTTCATAATTTGTGCAAATGAGATTTTTATGTATCTTCATGGTCAATCCTAGTCTTTCTTTGGCTAGAGGTTATCATGATTGACTCCATGCTCCCACTTTTATCTCCTTCATTGGGGCATGCATGATTAGCGGAGCTCACTGGCTGGTAGTGACTTAGGAACATGCATTAGCACAGTACACTTTGCAACATCGGGTTAGTGATGAGACTCTTTTGCTAAGCCGGAATTATAAATCTTGCAATATATGTCTTAATCTATGAATCTAAAATACCTCGCCCTTGAGTGGTCTCTCAATTGGAGCGACCTAGGGAGGCACAAAAGATCCTAAGTGGCTCGCATTTGTAAAATAGGTGGCTTGGTTGAGATAAGTTATGTAGGGGACATAAGAAAAGTTTTCTAAGGATTTTAAGAGTTATATTAGATTATTTTTGGTAATGAGAAAAGTGTTTTGGGAAAATGGGAGATTTTATGCCATCCCTATCCCATCCAAGATGTGAACAAATCTGCACAATACACCTTCCGCCGCCTACTACAGGGACACTATACCCTCTGCCTTCGCTATTTTGTCACTCCATGTCACTTCCTAGGTCATGCAACTTTCACAATAAAAGCTGCAAAGTACATATTGATCTATGAGTCTAAAAGACCTCGCCCTTGAGTGGTTTCTAAATTCGAGGAACCTAGGGAGGTACAAAAGATCCTCAAGTAGCTCACATTTGGAAATTGGTTACTTCATTCCCATAGTTATTAACCATGTTCATGTCATCACTTCTTAGGGTCATGCAGCCTTCATACTACACACTGCACCATCCACCATCTACCATAAGGACACAACACCCTTTGCCATCTACCATAAGGACACAACACCCTTTGCCTTAGCTATTTTGTCACCCTCATATTTTACCACTCTGTTGCTTCGTAGGGTCATGCAGCTTTCGCAATACAAACTGCACCATCCACCACGTACCATATAGACAACACACACTGCCTTTGCTGTTCTGCCACCCTCATGCTATATGGGTCGATGTCATTTGATACAAGCCTTTCATCACCAGCAAGGGTGACAGCCCCCTTCAAGCCATTGCCACCACTCCATGTCATCATACGTGTCTTTGTAACAAATATGGTGGCACCCTTTCAAGCCATTGCCACCACTGCATGTCATCATAAGCACCTTCGTAACACATTTGGTGGCACCCTTTCAAACCACGGGGGTGGCACCACCTACCTTGAGCCACTGCCATTACACATTTATCTTTAAAAAAAAAGCCCGGTGGAAGGAGGTGAGCTCTGTTCCTGTGAGTAAGATTTCACTTCACCCCCTTGGGACAGTGGCCGATGGATCATGACTTCCGCTTGATGTATAGTGCAGTTGACAGGCTCATCGCTGTCTCACTAACCTCCATCTTCGTAACCCATTTGGTGGCACCCTTTCAAGCCACAGGGGTGGCACCACCTACCTTGAGCCACTGCCATTACACATTTATCTTTAAAAAAAAAAAAAAAAAAAAGCCCGTCGGAAGGAGATGAGCTCTGTTCCTGGGAGTAAGATTTCACTTCACCCCCTTGGGTCAGTGGGCGATGGATTATGGCTTCTGCTTGATGTGTAGTGCAGTTGACAGGCTCATCGCTGTCTCACTAACCTCCATCTTTGGGTTAATGTAGGTTGAAATTTGCACTACCTGTGATGATACAACCTTCATGGGTTGAGGCCACCAGTGGTACTTGATTGACTGATTGAGTAGCCTTGGGATCCTTTATATACTGTGGTCTCTGGGCCGCATTACTCTCACCCTAACATACAACTTACGATGAGTCTAGTTTTCGCGAACTTCTCTTTTTCTTGCTTTATGCATTGTGTATTTTTTGGTAAGAGTAGTAATAAATTTAGTTCTTTTAAATAAAAATTTTTTCTCTAGAGGTGTAGAATCACAATATCAAACATATACACATTTCTGATGTAGTATACCGTGGTCTCTGGGCCACACGTCCCTTCTATCTCACATTATTCTTACCCTAACATACAACTTAAGATACAGTCTAGTTTTCGTGAACTCGTTTTCTTGCTTTACGCATTGTGTAGTTCTTTTAAATAAATTTTTTTTTCTCTAGAGATGTAAAATCACAATATCAAACATATAAACATTTCTGATGTAATATTAGGCTTGATTAATGAAATACTGCAATTCTCTGCCAGTCATCTTTGTTGCGTAGTAAAGGAATAGTTCGATGTTTTTTGTGTTATCTCATTATAGCTTGCTACAAAAATGACAACCCAGTGGAATGTGCAAACGTAAATCATGTCTTTACAAAATGCATTGTCTTCACTTTTTGTGCAAAATTTTTGGCATGCATGTCAGCTCTGTTATACGTTTTTATTTATTTATTTATTTTAAACATGATACTATTTGTCAAAAAACTTGTGCAAATGGCATCATTGTTGAAATGCTGATATTTTGATTTCTTTCTATTTTAAATGATTATAGAAACTGAAATACTTAACATCTGTCATTTAACTACCCAAGATCTTTTTTATCATGTGGTTTAAGTTCTTTCCTGACTTCCATTCATGCAACTGTAGATTTGATGACTGTAATCTTTTCCTGTTATGTCTTCAGATGGGTAACAAAGGTGCCTTTATAAGATTTAAAGCCCCAGATATGAAACCAGATATTGTGTCATTTTCTGCGGTGGTGAGTGTTCATCTGTTACTTGTTCTTTTTTGTTTCTAGAATTTTTTAAGTCACTTTTTAAGCCTATTTGCTGACCTCACATTCTTCATCTCGAACTTTTTCCCCCCTTAATGGTACTTCATCTCAAGCTTAGTGTGTGTTTGTTTACAGAAGAATTGAAAATTGAGAATAGGTATGGAATTGATATGGTAGGGATATGAGTGGGAATTGAAAAACTAGAGTAGTTGCAAGGAAAGATACGAGAAAATGATTGGAAAGATATAAGAAAATTATTAGCATATAAGGATAAAAATGGAAAAAAGTAGGGTTGTTGGATGTTGACTTTTGCATTCTTATTCTTCATTGTCCATTCTCCTCTAAACAAACACACCTTTAATGCACGGTCCTATGATGCTTTGATTTTTTGCTGGCGGCAGCATTGCCTGTGAACCGATAGGCAGATTGTGAACTATCACACCGAATTGCATCATATTTATTATCAAATCATGTTTCTATCATCAAATCATGTCTTAAAGTTTCTAAAGCACAAACAAGTCTTTACTTCCACTTTCTTTACATGCTTTTCGTTTTTGTAAGACCGAGCATTTTCCTTCATCAAATTGATTATGCGGGGGTAGACTTTCTACTGAAAAATGCAAATATGCAGGGTTTAAAATTTTAAAATTTAAATCTTTGATCCTTAATTTTGAATGGAGAGTCATTGGACATTGTGTAATGATTTCTCTTCCTTTTTTCATTTAATCGTGTGATTTGCAGCCGCACCCTGATGTCAAACCAATGGCGTATGCAAACAATTTCTTGCGTATGTTCGCTTGAGCCTACAGAGAACTAATTTGGTTTTATTTCCCTTCACTTCAAGTCTGCAATTGTGAGAAGTCCCTAGATGATACACATGTGGCCGTTGTGGCCTCAGAAGGTACTAGGCCAGTTTGATCCACTTTAATGACATAGGAGGTAAAGTTTTTATTCTTCTTCCAGCCCCATGATTGTTGCAACCAATGGGCATCAGTTTTGTGTTCTTTTGTTAGATTCTTTTGTGAAGTAGTTCAAACACTTGCTGGAGAAGGTTTTCTGATCAAACAAGGCCCATGTAAGATGTAGGAAGTTTCTAATTTTCTTTTTTTTTTATATATCTATTATTTGTTTTCCCTTCTCAAGCCTTTGTATGCATCAAGATAACAATTGCCGTAGAAAGTTGTTTAAAATTTTGATGTGAATTCGTGTTACTGCCTTGCTTCTCTGTCTGCTGTATTGACTTGATGGCTTGCATTGGCTGTTAGATTTGAGAAACATAAGCCATAAGTTGCTAGTAGTTTCTCTTTATCTGCCTCGACTCATCTGAGGTTTGCCTCCTAATGCCGGATAGTGTGTGGTTTGATACTTTTTGTAGCTGCATCCTCTTGATCTGTTCTTATAATCTCTGTTTGAAGTAACCCGCGATATCTAGGATAACAGATTGTTTTTCTTTTGTCCATGTTTGCCAATGTTGGCATCAGAACAGCTGCCCCATAACTGTGTTTTAAAGCCTCTTTCTTGGCGTGTGCTATTAAATTGTATCATTTACATCGCAAGACTCCGAATGTACATATATGCCTAAGCCTGTGTAACCAGCTATCTCATGCCCCTTCTCAAGTGATTTGATCCTGAAGGCGCTCTGAAATAGCTAGTATTCTTAGATTGCTTAAGCTTGAATGGTAACAATAACAAAACAAAGCATTAACTAACATAAAAAAACACATTAACTACATCCTTTTCTCTTACAGAAAAAACTTTTGTAATGCCTGGAAGGGTTATGATTCTGATGATGATTAGACATAGTGGCTGTGGACTGGGATGCGTCTAAACCACTGGTTGGTGATACCAACTTACGTTTCTGCCTAGAAATTATTGGTCAGGATACTTAGGGATTCGTCAGTTTGAATTAGGAGTGTAGATTTTCACGGATGTTAATAATCACCACAAGATAGTTCATAGCACGAATTTTCTTTGGACTACATTTTCTACCATTGAGGTTATCTTTCCTATATCATAAATCAAGATAATATGAGAATGTACTGTAGTTTTACAGAGAGAGCATGTTTCGGGCGTGAAGAAACTTGAACCCAGGGGCGAATAACTGCTTTCCCCCATTCCGTTGTGGCTTCCAATTCATCTCCGCTGATCTTTTGATGCCTGATGACGGGTACCGGGTCTGGTTCTTTAGTTTAGTTGGTAGTCTGCTGGAGCCTGATGCTAGAACAACTTTCCGGATGTGGAATACCTGTACATACAGGATTCGGATCCCGTGCACACGTGGTGCATGGAGCCCGTGTAAAATATTTATTATTTTTTTCAATTTTTTTTAATGAAACTATTAATCTAAGTGTATTTCACGTATGTATTAAGTTTTACTATTTTGGGAGATTTGTACATATTTTTTATTTTAAGAAAGGGGTATTTTAGTAATTTTAGAATGACTAAAATACTTCTGTTTTTAAAAATAAAAAAATTATGTATAAATTTTTAAAGATGGTAAAACTTAGTACATATATTAAATATACTCGGATAACAGTTTTATAAAAAAAAATTAAGAAATAAAAAAGTGTTTTCCACCTTAGCGCACCAAAGCTTGATGAACTAGGGTGCATAGAATCAGAAAGCATGCATATAAACATGAAAGGAGGACCGGATTATTCGGATTCCAGAATTCATCTATTCTAAAATATGAAATTCGCAACTATTATCAAACCTGCTGCTTCAGTGACATTGTGCGTTTCTTGAACGACCCTCTCTGCATCTGATCATTACCTGCCCAACAGAAAAGCGGACTTTTGTATCATATCATGGCCTAGATTTCCCACCTAAGGAATGACAACAAATTATTTAATGATGGCGTACAATTCCTACCTAAGAAATGCACAACAAATTCTCAATGATGGTCAACTTTCCTTCTTGAGGAAGCTACAACAAATATCAACCTCAAAAACTATACTCGGTTGCCATTTCGCATTCTTAGCGTACTTGGGAAAGCCAAGTGGAAGGAAATTAAGTAGAAACGGATGGTATCAGCGGTATTATTGGGTTCTTTGCCGCCACATGACACCAGAGTTAAGAATGAAATAGATAAATTGATTATTAAAAATAAATGATGATAAGAAAAAAGAAATAGTTTTACGAGGGATAAAAAAACTGGTTAACGTTATGGTGAGCTTAAATCTATGCACCCGGGTGCATTTACTCCTTTTTTAAAAAAATTTTTTACACAATTGTTAATCTGTGTGTATTTAATATGTATATCAATTTTTATCATTTTTAGAGATTTTTAGATATTTTTTTAGATTTTTAAAAATCAGTAGCATTTTACGCAATATTTAAAAACTTCAAAAATTATGAAAATTAATATACATGTTAAATGCACTTATATTAACAGTTTTATGAAAAATTTAAAAAAAAAAAAATGGATATTTGCACTTGGTACATCGAGCCTTAATGCACTCCAGTGCATAAAATTGTACTTTACGTCATGGAAGTCACCTTGCCCAAGTCCATTGTCCGGATCGATGGTAAACAGTACACCTGACGCTCACCTGTGGAGGGCATTATTTCAGGATATATATATATATATATATATATATATATATATATATATATATATATATATATATATATATATATATATATATATATATATATATATATATATATATATATATATATATATATATATATATATATAAAATATTCACGTGCAATGCCACTAAAATGAGCCCCAATGATGATCAAATTATAATCTACTCTACCAATTGTATTTATAATCATGTATTCTATTACCATACTTATTTTCATCCCAATCGGATATGTGTATGGACCTCGTCTGAAAATGGTACATATTCAACGTAATAAAATAGTTTAATATAATAATAACTTTAAAGTGGATTTTTCAACATGTAAACCATTTGCTATAAAATTTATATATGAATAAATAATTGTATAAAATTTCATTACATTCTAATGTAATAATAACTTTAAAGTGAATTTTTTAACATGTAAACCATTTGCTATAAAATTTATATATGAATAAATAATTGTATAAAGTTTTATTACATTCTAATATGTGTGAGGTCAATTTTAAGGCAAATGTACCACTGTTCCAGTGCAGTTGCGTGAACTGATCAACACACAAAGATTGTCCAAGTGAAGAAACAATTAACAAATCTACCTGTCATAAACCTTGCTGATCTAGCAGTAAAAAAGATTGTAAAAACAGATGCTTCAGATACAGGCTATGAGGGCGTCCTTAAACAAGTAAGAAAGAAAAAAGAACTGTACTGGAACAGCCCTATATATATATATGATATAATTTCAGAATTGACCTTAAGTCTGCAAATCGAATCCTCTGTTAGTAAACGGCCGTTAGTAAATTTTTTGACAATCTCCTTATTCCAAATTTTTTCTGAAAAATAAATTAGTGTTTTTAATGGACTTCTCATAAAAAGTAGTGGCAATGTCATACAAAAGAAATTTTTTCTCAAGAGCAGATAATGGCATTTCTTCCAAAAAAAAATCTTAAACAGCCATTTTCTTGTGAAAACTTAAATTTTGCAAAATTGTTAAAGGCTTGCTTTTGCAATTATTCAATACTGGGGCAATTACACTATTTCATGAACTTTGATGGTCTATTTTACAAAAACTGAAAGTAGGATATCGTGACAGGCTTGTTGACTAACACTTGCTCAAGTTGCAAGTGATGCAGTTGCTTAGCCGTTGAATGCGTAGCACATAGGTTCTAACAGTAACTTTGATTATATAATTATATTCAGGACATCTACTTCCCAAGGAGAATCTTCTACATTCGTACAGTAATGAAGTGTCATAAAAAACTGTTTCTTCAGTGGCCTCACTTAACAAATCACTATAATTTGATATATGGATAATTGTGTAGAAATGACTAAAAAGTAGGATAGTTATATGAAAAGAAGTGAAAAAATAATTAAAAAAATGAGGTATTTGTAGAAAGCGAAAAGTTTTAGTTTGAAAAATTTTTAGTATAAACAAACATCCCCTTAGAAATAAACGGAAATATTAAGTATCAAAGCTGTTAAATTGGTCACAGTTTGTCGGGATTGACAGTTCATCACCATTAGCAGTTCTTTCCTCTCCATAGATTTATCACTGATAAGAACTCAACAAAAGCATCCATAAATGCGTCCAACAAAACTTTGGAAAGTGTAGTTTACAAAGACTTTGAACCAGACAGTTAGATTCGAAAAATCGCCAGATGAAAAGAGTTAATTACCACTAAGTTCGATGTCAGCCACTTTCCTCCAAGATTTCAAAGTTAAATCATCAGTGTCTGACTCATACAACGTAAGGCAAGAGACTTCAAAACTCAGATTGCAGATCTCCGGATCGAAGGATTTGGCTCTCTCTACAACCTTTTCCTTCTCTTCATCTGTGAAATCTCCATAAAGGAGGCTCATGTGCGGCATATAAGCTGCAAGAAAGACATGCATGATTCATCAGAAAGAAGGGAAAAAAAAATGAACAGCAAAGAGAAAAGTTGCCCAAGAATGGCTTCAAGTTCTTAACAACGTGAAGATCGACCCGAATATCAGTATAGGATGGCATGAATATCAAACCAGACAGTCTCTTTTCGTTCCTCCTATTCTCTCTCCAGCGAATTTCCCAAAATTACAAAGAATTCATTCTGGAAGAACTCCCTCTTTCAAATCCTTTCTATAGGTTTTACATGGAAGTTTCTATTTGATTCTTTCCTACCATAATTGTAATGAATTACAAATGTAACTATTCAGCCGAATACTTGTGCTCTCTTCATTTGATGACCACCAATATGCAAAAAGCACCCATCTGCATAGGCTTTTACTTATATTTGAGTAACCTGGTGCACATTAAGTGCGTGTCTGAAATTTTTGTAGCTTGGGGTTTGGTAAGAGAACGTAAAGAGGGGCATTGATGGAAACTCAGACCAAAATGGAGGATTTGCATTTGCATCACCCAAGCTATGCTTTCTGCTTAACGACAATTTGGTACATTCCATAACCCCACTTTAGATTCAATTTTGCTATCCGAGAACTCAACATCAAAGAGAGGAACTCGACGAATTCAATCCTATCAATTGAGATGCGCAGCATCGTCCTTGAAGAAAATAGTGTCATCAGTAATTTCATTCTTTTCCGTCTATGAAAAAATATATTTTTAATGATGAATCAACAAGTTCGCCATTTCATGCTACAAGTAGCAAGAAAAAAAACAAATAGGCAATGGTTACTCACGACTTGTGCGCTCGTATCCAAAATGGTGGGAGGCATGCATGCAGGATTCCATCACCTAAAAACAGAACCAAATAAATCAATCTTGCATGATATATGGCATGACATCTAACACTGACGAGCAATGGAAAACAATTCCAAACTGCAAGCAAGTAATAAATCCCGGGCTCTTAACACCCAGCTCTCAACTAATTAGATTGAATTCATCAGCATCCCACTTGTCCTGAATTTTAAAAAAAATGCCCACCCACGAAAAAATCAATTGGCTACTTGCATACAAGCATATTCAGAAATTCACATTCTTCTCATGCAGATGGAAACAAAAATGAAAAAAAAAAAATCGTTTAATTTATAAAAGAGGAACTTGGATCTCATGGTCAGGAACACCCCATCACTAGAAATCCTCAGTTAATCCCATCTACCAATACATCAACTGTCAAGTGTCAACACGCATAATGACATGACATCCGCAGCAACATTCATTTCTAGCTGTTTTCATATTCTTCTCATGAAAATTACCGCAAAAACGGAATAAAAATAAAATCTTTCATAAAAGAAGAACTTGGATGGTATGGCATGGTTGGGATCATCCCATCACCTGACAATATGCTTACCGACAGATGATGTATAACCACAGCAAGTTCATCAAGATTTTGCAGGAATTTAGATTCCTGTAATGAAATCCATCTCAAATCGAAATAAAAGTATAACATTTGACAGGAAAATGAATTGAAATAAGTCGTCAGCCAGCAATTTCTACCTCGGGACTAGTGTCGACGAGGAAGTATACGCACTGGAAGAAGGAAGGACCTCTGGAAACGGAATGGACGCGGATGGTATAGGGCTTGAGAGCTCGGCAAGCCGATCTAAGCTTCTCGAGCGCGTCTTTCTCCGTGAGAGCGATCGCTCCGACGACGGTGACGTGCGGTTCGAACTCCGGCCCGCCGAACTCGGTTCGCAGATCCTCCATCAGCTTCTTGACTCTGTCTCCGACGTCCGCCGGAGGCCTCGCCCACACTGAAAAAATCAATCGCCTCTCTTCGGCTTCGTCCGGAGCTGCGGCCATCGTAGAAAATCCCAGACTCCTGCTCAAGACTCACGAGTCACGACTCAGGAGTACTGCTGCCCAAAGGATATAAACGCTACTCGGGCTCACAGATTCTTCCACCACCGGCACATATTCGTTAGAATCCGATACATGCGACTATTTGCGGGCATTGCAGACCGCCCTCTTCACTGTTCGCAGGTTGGATGGAATAATTTTCTTGTTACCAAAAATTTAACATTACAATTTTTTTCAATTTTCATACAACTTTACCAATCTCAGTGCAGAGCATGATAATATACAATGCCATCGTATGTTGTCCAACATGTGATGGCTATTTTCTTTCTTTTAATTTTTTTTTTCAATTTTTTCATAACCATATTTTCGTGTGTATATAAATATTTAACTTATATACTAAGTTTTATGCATTTATTTTTTATTAATACCAAGAGTATTTGAGTCATTTTCAACCTTTGAAACTTTGATTTTGACAAATATAAAATAAATATGTAAAAATATTATAAAATGATAAAACTTTGCACATAGATTTAATACACTTAAAACTAGAAAAGTATATTTATAAAAAAACAAAAAGACAAAAAGACAAAAGACATGAAATAAAAAGGCCAGCATTCGCACATCATTAATGCATAGACTTTTCTGTTTCACATCCTCCTGCCATCTAAGTCATGTTAAAGAACAAGCATGCTAGTAATAGGATCGCCATCCCTTGTACCCGGGCGCACTTAGCTTCAGTGCACCGGGGTGCATTAACTCATTTTTTTATTTTTTATATAAATTTTTTATACAAGTGTTAATCTAAGTGTACTTAATCCGTGTATCAATTTTTATTATTTTGAAGTATTTTAGATATTTATTTTTTATTTTTAAAAATTAGTGACATTTTAATTAATTTAAAATTACTAAAATGCCACTAATTTTCAAAAATAAAAATAAATATCTAAAATACTCCAAAAATGGTAAAATCCCTAGTTATAACCTACCATATGTTAGTAAACATCTTATCTATGATTTAAAAATCACTTTGATGCACGGTGATGATTCAAAATACTTACTATGAAGGCTTCATACTTATCTTAATTTTGAAACATATTTTTAAAATTTAAAATAATTTTATTATAGATTTATATCTTATAAGAACAACATCAAATCATTTTAATTGAAAATTTGCCTTTGTTACATTTGTTTCATAAAGAAAAATACTTCAAATTATTTCAACATGTGACCACACTTAAGAAAATAATTTTAATGGTAATTGGTTACCCATATCTATTTTAAAATGAAATTTTTATATTTCCAAAGTTCGGGCCAATTTATTTTTGAATCAATTTTTAATTGAAAAATTAATAAGTAAACACTTGTCGGCATTTCGTGTCATGATAAATTGCACAATTTATGGGGAAACTAATTTTGTGCACTTGAGGTGGCTTTAATTTATTTTTTAATATTTTTTGAAATTTTTTACAAAATTATTAATCTAAATATATTTAACATGTTTATTAATTTTTGCTATTTTTGGAGGATAAAAAAATATATAAAAATCTCCAAAAATGATAAAAATAAATGCATGAGTTAAATACACTTAGTTTAACAATTGTGTAAAAAAAAATTTAAAAAAAAATTTAAAAAATGGATATTTGCACCCAAGTTCACTAAAACTAAGTGTACTTGGGTACATGAAATTAATTTCCAATTTGCAGGCGATCAGAAAATATATATTTTTGTTTTTATAAATATATGAGACCTGTCTAAAATACTTATTGAATTTAATAATTTTTTGAATCAAAGGCACATTTGTTTTGATGCAAAAGTGGGACAGAGTCGGAATAAATTTCCCACCTTTTCTTTTCCCTGACACTTTAACATCATACCAAAAGGATCCTTATTATTTTTTAAATTTTAAATTACGAGCAAGCATGTAAACGCACCCTTTTTAAAAATTACTTTAAAATACAAATAAATTATTCATCAAAAAAAGAAATAAATTTAAAAATTACCGAAATTTACTAATGAGACCTGTTCAAATATATTTCTAACTAAACAGTGTATTTCAGAAGGACTCTTCTAATGATTTGAATACACAGGTTCATCAAGATACGTTGCCAGTTGGAAGAAGAAAGGTGTTTGATTACTAGCATTTAATCTACAGCCATCCTATTTTTTTGGCTAGTCAAAATATAGAATATTTTTTTGGTATGAGTTCTATAGCATCCAACCACCATGAGCTAAAAGACATCAATACACGTATTGGATGATTTATTGATTACATAATCTAAATAAGCATAACGCTTTTCCTTCATAGAAATAGCAGGGGCCGCGCGAACGCGGACCCCCTCGACCACAAATTATGACGTGCACTCTCCCACTTGGGGAGATGCTAAGGAAGTGCTCCTCCGAAGTGCAATGAAGGCCACTGCCCTAGGCCATGAGCCTTTTTGATCACCCATAGACCCCGTCCAGGTAAGTATGCCTTCACGTCGCCACCACCTTCACTTTTAGAGCCTAACACCTCCCACCCTCTCTCCCTACCGTTCCGATGTGGGATTTGGGAAACAACACCAGCCAAACATCTGATGGGCACACCAGCGCACGTCGCACGTGTATGAGTGCCTTCGCCCTCGGACGACGTTCAACGCTCATGCTTCATCAGCAGATTCTTCTTCACTCCAAAGGCCCGAAACATGGCTTTTTCAATCTCCGCCCTCGCCTTTCCAACCCCGCTGCCATTGACTCCAACACGAACCCCGTCGTCAAGGACCCTCAAAACCTTCCCTTATGCCATCAAAACCCCGTCTTTCCTGATACCGCCTCCCCCCAAATCCAGGGCTTCCAACATGCTTGTCCCCAAAGCTCTCTCCTTCCCACCCCTGCGGCCTGCCCTCGATCTCCTCCAGGCTTCCCCGCCCACTTGGGGTTCTGCAATTCTCAGCAATCTCCTCATTTTCTTTCTGGGCTCTCCGATCCTCGTTGCAGGGCTGTCGGCTTCTGGCATCGCCGCTGCGTTCCTGCTGGGAACGCTCACCTGGCGGGCTTTTGGGGCTTCCGGGTTTCTTCTCGTCGCAATGTATTTCGTCATTGTGAGTGAAATTCTTTTCTTCAATTTCGTAATCTCTGTTTATGGTTCTCTATGTGCGATTCTCTTTTTAGGGTGGATAGCCGACCTAACGCGGAACGGTGTAGAACATCTTTAGATTGGATATCGTCCGGTCGGGCTACCTGGTGATTTTTTTTCCTAAAAAAAAAAAAAACTGCTTTTGTGTAATTCCTTGAACTGTAACTAAGAGAAGTAGGAAGTAACAAAGTTATATATTTTGGCCTTGTGGAATTATTACTCATTAACCTGAGTGTATTTCATAACGAGAAAGACGAATCCTTCCTTGATTCATATGCTTCTAGCATGCAGGGCACAGCAGCTACAAAGTTGAAAATTACACAAAAAGAAGCTCAAGGAGTTGCTGAAAATCGGAGAGGAAGAAGGGGACCACGCAGTGTTATTGGTTCAAGTGCTGCTGGTTGTGTTTGTGCTTTCTTATCAATATATGGGACTGGGGGGCTGGCATTCACACGTCTATGGCGACTCGGTTTTGTTGCAAGTTTCTGTACAAAACTTAATGATACAGTTTCTAGCGAGATAGGGAAAGCATATGGGAAGACAACGTGAGTGGATTTATCCTACAAGATGGCCATAAATTTGTGCTTTTTTTGTTTTTTTTTTTTGCAGAAAACCTGTGCTTGATGCTTTAAGTTGTTCTTTCTAGCTTTTTCTTATAGTTCATACAGATATGTACGCAGCCTGATGGATTCATGTTAATTCTGCCAGCTTATTATTTCATGTTTGGAGACTATTGAGTAGTTTGTTATTGTGTGGATGTAGTTTCAAAGAATATAGCATAAAAAATTGCTTATTCGAAAGATGGCTCAGCCATTGATAAACTTGATCTCTTCATTATCTGGGTGCTTTGGTAAATGATAATGAAGAGAAAATCTTGGCCTCGGTTGGAACTAAAGGTTAGGATTTTAGTTAGAATATTCATCATTCTTCTTATATTAGAAGATTAGTTTCTAAGCTAAGTGGGTTTTATCAGTGCTAGGAAACATGTTCCATTCTAACAGATTTTAATGAGTGATTTAGGGTCTGTTTAGTAAGATGGAAAAAAAAGCGCTTTTCTATTCTTTTTGGCACACCTTTTGATACGATTTAATATTTTAAGTAACCATCTTACTTTTTTTATTGTTACCTTTACATTCTAATCATTTTTTCACATTTTTCATACAATTACTCTATCTATTTTATCAAAATCTTTATTCTTCTTACTCCTAATAATTACCCCTAGCATATTGCATCACTTTGTCTATTTTTTTCAAAAATTCTCCCGAATTTTTTCTCTACTCTTTTTTTTTTTTTTAAATACATCATATTAATCAGGCCCTTAATTTCAAGTTTCTACAATTTGGAAACTGGCATTTTCCTTTTGTCTTTCAGAAACCATTTTCTAGTACATGAATTGTTTGGGAAGCCAACATTGAAACATTGGAATTGTATGGGGACGATGATGTTAGGGAAAAAAATTCAACCCTAATCCTAACTCTAACCCTAACCCTATTTCTAAAACTTCAACCCTAACCCTAACTCTAACCCTATTTATAAACCTAAACTCTAACCCGATTTTTGAAATTCGGGCTCGGGTTAAGTTTTGGGCTAGAATTCAGGTTGAAATTATTCTATATATTTGTTATCTATCTTATACTTATTCAACTTTAAATCTATCATTAAAAAAAAATAAAAAATGATATTTTTTATTTTCAAGCTAAAATTCAAGAGTGTTTAAGAATGTAAAGAAGAAAAATCTCATTTAAACATTCTTTTTATATTAAGTAGACTAATAGTCATTTCTAAAAAAAAAGAGTAGACTAGTAGCCTGTTTTATAAAATGTAAAGATACATTATTTTCCTATTATGCAAAATAATATTAATATCATTAACATATACATAAACATTAATATCTTATTATAAGAAAAACCTTATAATGTCAATCATAGTAAAAAATATTCAACAATTATAGTATTGAGTCAAATAAATTACAACAAATTTATTTCAAGTAGAATAAATATCTAACTACTAATATAATATTGAAACGACCAAATGATAGTATCCTACATAAGCAGTTAAGTTAAAACACCAAATAAAACATCTCAAGTTCTAAAAATAGTTTTCATTTTTTTGTTTTGAAACTACCACTAAACCAAACTCTTTTTTCCTAAAAGAAAATATAAAAATATTATGTTATATAATTGAACTTAAGGAGGAATAATGTTTATATATGGTATAAAATAAATATAATATATATGAGGGGATTGGAACTAGATTTATACGGAGTATAAAATAAATATAAAATATATGTGTTATATATAATTCGGGTTCGGGTTTAGCTCAACCCGGGTTTAAGTTCTTTTTAATTCGGGTTGAACTTGAAAAATCGGGCTCAGGTTCTACAGTGGGCAGTTCTAACAATGTTTCAATTCGGGTTCGGGTTGAGCCAAGCCTAAGTTGCACCCCTATGCGACAGGTTAAATGTTACCTTTGAAATAGCATTTAGTCAGTGGTGCATAACTATGCACTACGATTTCAATGACTTCAGGTTAGACGATAAAGCAGAGGAGTAACAGCTGATGGCATTGGAATCAGGTACCAGGTGCCAATTTGCACCATGACCTAAATGTTATGGTTTTATATGCAAAATTGGTAGTTTTCTGTTCTAAATAATAAAACTGTTGGTGCTAATATGAAAAAACTCCCCACTTTGAACAATAACTTGTGTATATTACATGATTCGCATCTTAGTATTATGTCTTTAGGTGTGCAAATTTCTGATGAAATGGATTATGTATATACAGCTTCTGAATATGTCAGATTGATGATTCAAGAACAGGTATCTAGTCACCACATTTAAGATAGTTCCTAGAGGAACAGAAGGTGCTGTCAGTGTTGAGGGTACGGTTGCTGGACTCTTAGCTTCAGTTCTTCTTGCAGGCATTGCTTATTTCATTGGAGAGGTATAATTGTTACCTTCATTAACACTTTAATGTGCTCCTGCCATCCGATTCAGTAAAATTTTCTTTAATAACTGTTCAGAAATTGTGAATGGGAGTTAAAATTTGGGGAAAGCACGGTTGCCTGATTTGAAGGAAATGAATTTCTGTTGGTTATTCAAAATTTTATGGAATGATACAGAAATTTTGTGGGACATCAATCTTGTGCACGATGTCCATGTACCATGGAAGATATCTAACCATCCACAATTTGAAGAAAAATGCACAATCCAGATAACGAAAAGCAATGAATGAAGTCCACAGTTGGCTTTAGTGGATGGGACGTGCCATGTTTATCTGCAGCCATAATTTGACATGGAATGCATACTCCATATGAGAATTAGTGATAAATAGAATCAATTCTACTTTCTGGTCCATTACCTTGCCAATTGGTTGTTCCTAAAAACTACATAAAGGGGCTTTTTTCTGGTTTTTGATTTCAAGTGGGGACTGGAAAAGAAAACTGCAGTATGTTGTTCTCATGCACTGTTCTTGTGTAGCTTGAAAGATGTCAAACCATCGACATTTTGGAGAAGAATGAATACTCCAGGTGATGAAAAGCGATCAATGAATTATCCCCAGCTGAGGGACTTGTCCATTCACAGCCGTTCCAACTTGCTGATCCATAGAAGGTCCAAAAATAATAATAATAATAATAATTTCTGGTCCTTACATTTGCAATCAGATCTTCCTGCAAACTGCATAAAGGGACTGACTGTATTTGCCTTTAAATGGGAACTAGAAAAGAAAAACTTTAGTATAAGCATTTCAAACAGGCAAAAGAAAACTGCAGCATAAGCATTTTTGTTTATTTTGTTGTGGATCATGATGCATTTTGCTACATAATTGGAAGTGTTCACAATGCAATTCATTGTATGTGAGCAGTTGAACACAGATGTGTAGGTTGAGGAATGATAATAATTAGATATTGGTGCTGTGATTTAGGTGACTATACCAGAGGCTGCTGTTTGTGTGGTAGCTTCTCAAATTGCAAATTTTGGAGAGAGTGTGATTGGTGCTGCACTCCAAGATAGGGAGGGATTTCGATGGGTAAGCAGCCATGCCATTCTTTCAGATATATTATTAAAGATTTCTTCACTAATGAATTTAGTGCCTAAATGCAAAATTCATACAGAACATTTTTGTTTCACATGCGTGAGACCGTACCGTTAATACAGTGGCCCTCATTGCGATGGATCCTTACCGCCAATTTAATTGGTTTTTGTGGGCCGCCTCTCTTATGCTGCTTCACCCTAGTACAACCTGCTCAACAAGGGATCCGGGCTGTGTGCAAATTGTGCAATCAACGGAGGGACAACAGCAACCAATAATATTTGCACGTTTATGTTTATAAGAAGAGAAGAATGACACTTTGAAGCAAAAGCTTAATCAGATTATCCAAAAGCATTAATGGCCATTGTTTTCTTTTTGCAGCTAAACAATGATGTTGTTAATGTTATCAACATCACTATTGGCAGCATTTTGGCCATCTTGTTGCAGCAGATCATGCTTCGAAGCTAGCATGCCAATGAACAGATACTACTATATGCTTCATCTTTCCTTTTTTAGGTGCCCATGGTGTTTGTTTTGCCCTGATCACATTCCAGACTGCATGGGGACTGCATTACAAGTTCGATGAAATAGATCATTAGAGAATTGAGCAATGGATGTAAGTTACCATGATTTCCGACAAATTGTAACATTTAAGATGAGTTGATTGTAGCTGGAAAATTCTTTTTGGTGATGTCTTTTTGTTGGGGATGCCAAAGAATCCAAGTTCTTGCCATTAACTTGTACTGGAAAGATTGATTTTTCTCATAGATGTTGAAGGAAAAAGCGTAGACGAGAGAGATCATCATGTATCTTGTTCCACCTTGTTACTGTTGAAGATAATTTGCACCCGTGCCCATAATTTGGATGAGAAAGGTTCATCTCTTTGGAAATGAGGCTTTTAAAGAACTAGTCTCGATTGTGCATTTGGATCTAGATCCGCGTTTGGACTGGGTTTATGTAATGGATGTTGTTAGAATATGTCTGTGCAAAGTATAGAAAATGATACACCATGAAAAAAAACTGTAGAAAATGATAATGATAATGATAAGAAAGATGAATTGGATTCACATGGTCAAAACAAATTAGCCTGGATGAACAACATAAGTCTTCCCGTCTTCCTCCTTGAAGGGTGATTCTTCGTGATCAAAGAGGGGTGGAGGGATTGAAAGGGGAGGGCCAGTTGATATAGTCTGCTTGACTGGAGAAGTCTAGCACTGGGGCTGGGGTTTTGTCCTTGGGGTTGGTTAGGGATTCTACTTCCGACCACTAACATGCCGATGCAGGAGGACATATTGCTGGCAAAGGAACTACAGATGTTAAATATCACAGATGGTATGGTCTCGATGTTGGAATCCAACACTCGACCAACAGCAATAGGCACGGTACGGGCATCGAAATCATATAACAAAGAGTTCTTCAAAACTACCCTGCGACGAGTGTGGAAAATCAGGGGTAAAAGCACCGTCCAAGATGTAGCTGAAAATTTGTATCTATTTACGTTTGTGCAGGCAAGTGACTTGGAGTAGGTTATGGGTGGACGACCATGGCTTTATGACCGTCACCTTGTGCTCGTGGAGGAGATAAGGGTCTCGACCCGTCAAAGCGAGGTGGCTCTCCATACAGCCCCAATGTGGCTCCACAAATACCCATACGGTAGAGAAGCAATCGGTAACATGGTGGGTAAATCGTTTAACAACTTTTGGGGGCTGAAGATTGAAGGACCAGATGTTCAAAATTTGATCAAGCAAGATGTAAGACAGCCATTGCGAAGAGGCATATTTACAAGACACTCCCAATGACGGAAGAGCTGGCTGCAGTTCCAATATGACCGATTGCCTACTTTTTGTTTTGCCTGCTGGAGAATGGGGCATGTGGCAAAGGAATGTTCTTTCTCCAGCCAAGAAATCAGAGAGAAACAGGAAGATGAATTACCGTACAGGAATTTCCTCAGAACAAGCTTTAAGCAAACGGGACTTGTGCAGGGGGGAAATAAGGGTAACAGAGTTCGGCCGTGCACATATCTGCCGCGTCCCAATGAGCAACAAGATGTTAGCACCCCCAAGGTTGCTGATGAAAATCCACAAGGAAATGTAACAGGGAGGAATGAAGCCACGTTAGCAGTAGGTGGGCCTACTATGAGCAAAGTAAATTCCCCACCTAACATAGAAATCTAGCCCTGGCAGGCGAATATAAAAGACGGGGAAGTGGATCTCGTCTAGGCGACACCACACCAGCAACAAACCACAAAGCCTCTGCAAAATCAACAACTTCAGCAGTTATATGACATCAAGGAAACTGAGAAGATGGGAAGCTCTAGCTGCTGCGTGGGGAAAAAGGATGAAGAAGGAACGAATAATATCCTCTCAGCTTTCCATGACTGGGGATAACTCCCATATCAACACCTACCTGACTGAGGGTGGTCTCCAATAAGAAGCATACGACAATTGTCACATTGTTGAACCAGTTAAATCAGAAGTCCAACCACATACTGCGGTAAGGCGAAAGTGGAAAAGACTAGCTAGAGGCTCTAGTCAGACGAGCTTGTGGATGAACAGCAAGTAAACACAAGGAGGTCCAGCTCCAAAGAGAGGAATATCACAGGCCGTTGCTGACTGTGACATGGAGGAAGACAGCTCAAAGAAGAAAAGGATGCAGGAAGGTAGGAGCTTTACATGGGGGGATCAATCAAAAGGCAGAGGCTGAGCAAAGGGCTGAGCCCCACATGGACTAAATGGCCCTTCTTGCCTGGAATTGTCGGGGGCTTGGGAACCCCCGAACAATCCAAAATCTAATTTTTTTGCTGAAGAAACAAGCTCCCCTGTTTGTTTTTTTTGGTTGAAACAGTGAAGATAACTCATGAAATGGATTCAATCCAAAGGAAAGTGAAAATGGAATGCTGTCTAGCAATGGATTGTATGGGTAGAAGGTGTGGTCTAGCTTTATTATGGAGCAAGGATACAAAAGTCACTATCATCTCTTTCTCATAAAACCACATAGATGCTGAAATATGTGATTCTCATCACAAATTTTGGAGATTTACTGGCTTTTATGGTCTCCCAGAAACTCATAGAAGAGATGAATCATCAAGGTTGCTTCACCAACTAAAAATCTCAGCTCTCTCCCTTGGCTAATAATGGAAGACTTTAATGAAGTATTGGGCCCATCTGAATACCTTAGTGCTGCCATCAAACCTAGTTATCAAATTCACAAGTTTAGAGAGGTATTGGATGAGTCTGAGCTGCAAGATTTGGGATTTGTGGGCTCTTTCTTTACCTGGCAAAACAATAGGAAAGGTAATGCTAGAGTGGAGGCCAGATTGGATAGGGCTATGGCAATAAGTGACTGGCTGACATTATTTCCAATGGCAAGAAACCACCACCTATCAGCCACTACTTCTGATCACCACCCAATGCTCCTCTGTTTGAACCCGTATCTATCGCAACAATGTCCACCAAAGTCCTTTAGATATGAGCTCTTTTGGAGTAAGGATAGTCATGCCATTGATTTATTCAAGAATACATGGAATGGGGTTTCGGATTCGGGAATATCCTTCTCACAAATTCGACAGAAGTTGGATATGTGTGCCTCCAAATTTCGTCGTTGGAGTCGTAACAACAAGGGAAACCTCTTCAAAGCAATTCAAGAGTTGAAATAGCCTTCAAATATCCTTGCTCAGCTATGGACACTTTAGCTTTCAAATAGCCGAGACCAACAAATTAAAGACCAAGAGTTGAAACTAAACCATTTACTTGAAGAGCAGGAGATACTTTGGCACCAAAGGGCAAGACTAAACTAGATGCAATCAGGTGACAAGAACACCAAATATTTTCACCAAGTAGCCTCAGAAAGAAGGAGAAGGAACCATATTGATGCTCTTCTGGATGATGATGACTAGCCCATTAGTAAACAAGATGAGCTGGAGCAAATGGCAATCACATATTTCTCGAATTCGTTCAGAAGGTGCGAGGGAGATGGATAAAATTACAAGCTTAGTTGAACCATGCATATCTAAAGAAGTAAACAGGCAATTGATTGCCCCTACCACATGCAAGAAGTAACTAAAGCCCTCAAATGGATGCACCCTAGCAAGGCCCCAGGCCCAAACAGTTTTCCAAGGGGTTTTATCAACAACAGTGGAATGTTGTGGGAGAGGTGATTTTCTCAGCTTGTTAGGATTTTCTGGAATTTAACTCTCTACGGGAATAGAAGGATAAGATGGAGAGTATTAACCACATAAACATTGTCCTCATTCCTAAACACCAAGGTGCTAACACGTTGGCAGACTTTAGACCAATAAGCTTGTGTAATGTCATTTACAAATCCTTGCCAAAGTCTTAGCTAATTGATTAAAGAGTTGTCTACCGGGAATCATTTCCCCCACCCAAAGCACTTTTTGTTTCAGGTAGACAAATCTTAGACAACATGATTATTGCCTATGAGGCTCTTGACTCGATGAGGAGGAGGAGAGCAGGGAGCAGTGAGGAAGTGGTGATTAAGTTGGATATGACAAAGGTATATGATAGTGTTGAATGAGATTTTCTAAACAATATCACAAGAACAATGGGTTTCCATGAAAAATGGATTGGTTAGATTTACAACTACATTTCATCTGTCACATATCGAGTTACCATCAATGGCTTCAAATCTTACCCTTTCCATGCTAGTAGGGGCTTAAGGTAAGGAGATCCACTCTCACCCTATCTATTTCTTCTCCGTGTAGAGGGTTTATCACTATTACTTCATCAGGCTCAAGAGAACCAAACAATAAGGGGAATTGGATTGGATTGGGGTGTCTAAGAATTAGCCACTTATTCTTTGTTGATGATGCCCTTCTCTTCATGAAGGCTAACAAGGAAGAAGCTCAACATATGTAGGACTTACTCCAGCTCTATAGTAAATGTACGGGTCAGAAAGTGAATTTGGGTATAATAGCACTCTTTTATAGTAAAAATACAAGGTAGGAATCAAGGAGACAAGTGGAGCATCAGCTTGGCATGCAAGGCAAAGTTCTTCAAATTTACTTGGGTCTCCCAGTGTGGATTGGAAAATCAAAATCTAGGGTCTTTTAGAGCTTAAAGGAACACATATGGGGAAAGATCCAAGGTTAGTAAACAAAATTCCTCTGTTCGGGCGGGAAGGAAATATTAATCAAAGGTATTGCACAATCAATCCTAAGCTACACTATGAGTATGTTCAAATTAGCAAAAAGTTTTTGTGATGAGATGAATACTATGATTAGCAAATGTTGGTAGCATAATAAAGAAAGCAAAAAGAAGATTAGCTGGGTTTCATGGAGGACAATGTGCACCTCAAAAGTAGGGAGAGGAATGGGATTTCGAGACTTCATTACTTTCAATCTTGTTCTTCTTGCAAAACAAGCTTGGGGCATTGGAACAAATCCAGATTCTATTGCCCACCAAATTCTGAAGGCTAAAAATTTTGCTAAGGAGACATTTTAGAACTGCTCGATAAAAGCTAGCCCATGATTTGCATGGAGGAGCCTTCTCATAGGCAGGGATTTCCCCAAGAGAGAGTGTAGGTGGAGGATTGTTGACGGCCAACAAATCAAGTTCTTCCTGGAGAACTGAACACCTGTAAAATTGTCAAAAGCTGGCCCATTACCACAAAATATGAAGGAAGATGTTATTGTCCAACATTTTCATAGATTAGGATCAAAATGTCTGGAAAGAAGAGAAAGTGAAGGCTGTTTGTGGTGAGATTGGATGGAATATGGTCCAACAGATCTTGTTATAGTTATCTGGTGACATGGATACTATTTTTCGACCGCATGAACCTAATGGTAGTCTAACTGTTAGGTCAGCTTGTAGAAAGGCCAAGAGGGACGATGGAAAAGAGGAAATGCTATGTCAAATCAGGACTGCGCAACTGCTAGCTCTCGAGCGTATCTGGAAGCTACATCTCCCATAAAAAAAATTCTCATCTTCGCGTGGAGAATGGTCATGGATGCTCTCCCAACTAAGGTAAACCTCTCTGAAGGGCATCCAACTTAACATATCTTGCTCTCTATGTAGGCGTAGGGTGGAGAACGTTTTTCATCTTATGTGGGGCTGCTCAAAAACTGCCTTAGCCCATAACCTAACCATTCAAAGCTTCTCGAGGCAGTATGTCCCCAACTGTCACAACCTCTTACCACAACCCATGGGAAGCATTTGCTACACCTCTTTGTTGTCGCATATTGGAAAATATGGAGCTATCAAAATCTTCTTTGCCTAGGTGCTGAAGCCCCTGCTTTAGATGAAATCCCAGACAGGTGTCGTGTCTTCTTGCAGTAATCTGATGCGGAAAATCTTATGCTCAAACAATAGCAGTAAGCTTAGCCTATTCAAGTGAGATGGCAAGCACTAAGATTTGGATAACTAAAGATGAACATTGATGTAGTATTCCGCTGACAGGGGGGTCTCGTTGGTGTCAGTGCAGTGCTCAGTGAGGGCCTTTTCATTACATCAAAATGTTAGTTGTGACAGGGTTGGGAGGATCCCTTAGGGATGGAGGCAAATGGTTTGCTTCTTGGCATCAAGTGGGCCATGGAGCTCCAACTTCAACAAATTTGTTTCGAAGGTGACTCGCTTATTCTCTACAACTTCTTGAAGGATAAATGTTGTATTTGATCCAATCTACATCATTTGATTGTGAGAATCAAGGAGCGCATAAATAGTTTTTATTGTTACGAATTTTCTGATGTATCAAAGATAGGTGACTCTATTGCTCACGCAATGGCGAATTATGCTCTATCAATGGGGATGCCTAATCGTGTTTGGTTAGATGAGTTCCCTAGTTGCATATTCGATGCTATGTGTAATTATCTTTCTTTCTTAATACATCCGAGACTTCCTCCTGATCTTTCTTTCTTAATACATCCGAGACTTCCTCCTGATCTTTCTTTCTTAATACATCCGAGACTTCCTCCTCAATCTTCATAGCAAAATGTGCTGTGTGAGTGGATAAGAAGGTCTATTTCATAAAAAAAATGATAAAAAAGGTGAATTGTTAGAATTGTTGATAGTGCTTGTAATGCCTTATTAAAGAAAAAGGTAGTTAATGCATCCTTTGTTGTCAAACCAAACAAGATTCTTGAATTGAATCTATATCATCATTCTCAAGATAACTTTTCAATTTTTGAGATATTTTTTTAATTTTCAATACAACTTTACCCATTTTCAATATAAATTTAAAGAATCTTGTGTGGTTTGGAAAGAGGCCAAATTCATAAAGATGTAATAAATTTAATGGGCTTAATACTTCCGGAAAAATTGATGGTCGATTAACATAAAATGAAATTGACATTAATAACATGTAATGATTATTTGCAAAAAGAAAACCTACATGTAAAAAGATATAATAAAGCATGGATGATGAAAAAATAAGCTTGAACGTGGATTAAATAGAGGAGTATAAGTTCAATGCATCCATTTGCATTAAAATTTTAGTATAGTCGAGGGTGAAATCCATTTTATAAAATAGCTAATGTAGATTTATTTCACTTATAGGTGTGTTTGTTTATCCAAAAACTTTTCAAATTAAAATTTCTCATTCTTCCCAACTACTCTATTTGTTAATAATTTCTTTACTTTTTTTTTTCATATAACTACTTTACTTTTTAATTATTTCCACACAACTACTTATACATCTAACATATCTATTTTAACTCATAAAATGAGTTTTGCACTTAGGTACATTAAAATTTCAATGCACAAACCACTTATGTTTCTCCTATCTAGATTTTCAAGATTCCTTATTAAAGGAATTGTTATGCTAAAAAGGAATAAAATGAAAGTTAATTCCAAATACGACTCCAACTAATATCTCCATTCACAAATATAATCACACATTTATAAAACGGGAGCACATCAATACAACCGGGTTTCATTAAGGTCTCTATTCGGAACCCTTCATCCAACCGTTCTTGCTAGCGGGCTCAATTTGAGTCATCGATTGCATATCTCCCATCGTGTGGAGTTTAAAAATTCACGTGATAAGTCTAAAATTTTTCATTTAATTTTATATTAAATTCACGTTATTAAGTATTAAAACGTTAATTAAATGCATGTTTTAAGTGGAATTTCATGAAAATCATATTTTTAATAGAATATTTGATTTTGCTATAAAACGGGTCATTTTGCAATATTTTGGAAAATATGAAACTATAAAAATAATTAGACATGCTAAAAGGGATTAAATAGGCTCACATTAAAATATAGGTATAAAGTAAATCATTATGAAACCTTAAGAATAGGGGCTTAAAAAGAAAAAGTAAATTAAACATTTTTTGCGAGCTTATTAAAATTATTTTAATAATAATAATAAATCCATATTTTCGTATTTTGCATGTGCACGGTTACTAGAGAACTGCCGGAGCACCAAATCCGGTGCTCCATCTCCCCGGTGGGCCATCTTCCATCCCTCTGCCCCATCTTCTCCAACTGCGGCACCGAAAAATCCCAGCCAGTCGTCCGCACCACACAAATAAAACCGGCAGCCGCAGAAAATCCGTCCGTGCCTGAAAACCCATGCTCACCGGCTGCAACTCCTTCTTCCCCAATCCAGTTTCGGCCAGCCCCTATTCCCAAATCGCCCAACCTGAGTTACGGCTGAAAACCCATTCCACCGAGCATCCATTTGTTCCAGCTTCGAACCGACTGTCCCTTTTGAAAAATTTGCCTATCCACCGAAATCGACCAAGAAAGCAGCAGCCTATTCGATTTGCACTGAAATCCCATCCTCTTCAACCCGCACTTCTCATTACCGGCAGCCATTAAAAATTGTATTGTTGGGGAAAAAGGAAGCAACGGAAGAAACGGGCAAGAGAAGCTACGGAAAAACAGCAGAAGGCAGCTGCAGTTGAAGGAAATGCAGAAATCCCACATCGGTTTGCACAATGGAGTGGAGGGCCCCTCACACGTCTATAAAATAAGGCCTCCACCTCTTCCCAAAAAACACACACCCCATACCCCACACTTCTCCCCTTGGGTGGGACCCATTTTGTGGGACCCATAGCAAGTGGGTGGGACCCATTTTGTGGGACCCGTAGTGAGGAGGTGGGGCCAAGCAATAAAGTTTTCTATTACGTGGAGATTTTGCTCTCCATATTCGGGTGATGTAAATTTTATTTTATTGCTTTATGATTTGTAGTGCTTCGTAGTTGTTAATTTTTAATTTGTAGTTTTAATTTTTAGATTAGATTTACTGCTTTATTTTATGCTTTGTAATTGTTAGATTAAATTTAATGTAATTCTCTTTCCTGCTTTAATAGTTAAATTTCATAGTTTTTATTGCTTTCTTAGAATAGTTTTAATTAAGTTGCTAGTTAATTATAATTTTTTTTAGCTTCTCGTCTCCTTTTCTTTTATCTCCAATTTCTTCTATTTTCTCTTTTTCTCTCTTCTTTCTCTCTCTCTTCTCTTTCTCTCTCTTCTCTTTCTCTCTTCTCTCTCTCTCTCTAATTTCTTCTTTTCTCTCTCTCTCTCTCTCCTCTTTCTCTCTTCTCTCTTTCTCTCTCTTTTTATACCTTCTTTTCTTTCTCTTAAAAATAATTCAAAACTACATCGCCTCTCTGTGGATTCGACCCGACTCACCGTTATTCTACACTATCACCCGTATAGTGGTAGCTTTAATGTGTTTCGGTTAATTTTAATTAAACTGATGATCACAGTGCTCTTAACGACAAGCACTTGGTTCGCATCAAGTTTTTGGCGCCGTTGCCGGGGAGGCATGAAATTTTGAATTATTTTCTTTAAATTAAACCTTATCTTGTGTTGCTTTATTATGCTATTAGTTTAATATCATTGCTCTGCTTTTAAATTTCTTATCTAAAAAAAATTATCATTTACACATGTTACTAACTACTAATTGCGTCTAATTGAGATACATGGGTGTGATTGACTAACTTGCATCATTTTAAAAAGTCTAAAAACTCGCATCATCTAAAAGCCTTAATGTTTGCATCTCCCTTCTTTAACCCCCATGTCTACACCTTTTCATATTTTTTCTCATTTATGATCTTGAACCCCTCTTCTACACCTTTTTACATTTTACTTTTGCACGTTTAATTCTTGTCATAAACTCGCATTATATCTAACTGGCTAACCCGCTAACTCGTATTTCATATCTGGTTGCGCATTTACACATTTACTCTGAAAAAAAAAAAAAACTCATATCTCGTACTTATTATTGTTATTTTTTGGTGCTTGCATATTTTATTCTCTCATTCAGTTCATAGTTATATATTTTTTTGAGCTTGCCTTACTTTTTTTTTTAGGTCCATTTAGTAGCTTATCATAACACGCTGAAAAAAAAAAATTTAATTTAAAACTTTAAAGAATGGACATGAATTTTATTGATCGGCAGTTAGATAAGTTAGAAGAATTAAACCAAAAGGTTAATGATTTACTTGCCTATCAAAACTCAAACCGTTCATTCTTAAATACATCGATTCCTTTTCAAACGACATATTCTAATGAGACTCAATTTTTACCATATCAAGCGCGAGTGCGAAATTTTCATAAGTTCCATACACCTGATTATAATTCATTTTCACATACACATAACTCAGAATGGATGAGTTGTCCTAATCCTTCTTGGACAAATCAACAAATGCAATCTTACCCTCCATATCTACAAACCCAGTGGCCACCTGAGCAAAGTCAATTTTCAAACTATCAATATCAATCTAATGATTATGAAAATACATATGGGCCACCGGTATATCCTGAAGAAAATTTTTCATCACCTCAACCTATTAACCAATCTTTTCATCAAACATATAATTATGATGAGAAATTTGAAAAAATGCAAAATATTATTCTCAATGGCTTTCAAAACATAGCAAATAGATTTGCAGAGTGCGTAAATCGAGTTGAACATTATAAAAATATGTATCTTCAAGAATGCTGCCCACAAGAGGACTTTTCAAATTTTTCATTAGAGCAAGAAAATTATCAACAACCTCCTCACTTAGATGACGTAGAGGGAGGATTCGAAAGATTAGATCAACAATTCCTTTCCGACCAACAGTTATTTTCTAAGACAACAGATCATACTGACCAAATTGATAATCTTGTTGATCATTCGAATTTTCAAATTCAATTAGATTCAATACCATTGGAAAGTCCATATTTCGAAAACGACTTAGCATTTCCAAATGCTTTAGAAGCTGAATCCCTTAACGAACAAATGCTAAGTCAAAAGAAAGATAATTTGAAAATAAATGATGAATATATTTTAGAAACATTATGTGGAGAGGAACCTAATGAATCAACTATCACTCCAATAAATCATTTCGATTATCAAACTCAATCAGATCAATTACTATCAGAAAATCTATTGTCTGAAAATTTGGTAATAATTACAACATTATGTAGTGATGGTTTCTCAGATCGTAAACTCAATGAGAATTCCTCTCTTCATAATCAAGAAAATATTATAGAAAATAATGAAAAATTAATTAATGATAAATTTGAAGAAGATAAAAATCAAGAAAATATTGAGGAGATTGATAATAGGTTTCAAATGAATGATATAGATCATAACCAAATTAATGATGAGGTGAGAAATAAAGAATTTATTGAGGATAAGTTGGGGGGAGATGCAAATGAAATTATTGATGAAAATTTTAAGAAGTACATACCTGCTATTTCAAGTACTTTTAAAGATGAGCTCATTGTTGGAAATATGTGGAAAACTAGCTAAATCCATATTTTGATGATTAACAAATCAATTTGAGTATGTCTTGGCTACTAACAAGTTTGTGAAATGTTTAAGGAATATACATTTTGAAGAAAATCAAGTTAGGAAGGCCAAGTCGATTCCCAAGTCGACTCCATGATCGACTTCAACAAGCCAAAAACGTCCAGAGCTGAAATGGGAAGAAGACCAAGTGAAGTCGCAGGTCAAGTCGACTCCACATGCGACTTGGGTAGCCAAGTCGCAGACAAAGTCGACCTCGCTATCGACTTCAGTCGTGCAATTTCTTCCAGAGTCGAAAGTTGGGACGCGGAGCTGCCAAGTCGCAGCCCAAGTCGACTCCATGTGCAACTTGGGTGAAGTTGCGAACGAAGTCGACCCCGAAGTGCGACTTGAAGAATTCAAGGCTCAAGGATGGGAAGCTAGCTTCTTTCCATGATCAAAGATGCAAGTTCAAAGCTTGGTTTCAAGTTCAAATACAAACCAAGATCAAATCAAGTTTAGAGAAAATCCAAATAAGTTGCAAAGTTCAAGCAGATTCAAGATGAATCAAAGTCAAAGCTTCCAAAGGTTCCAAATCATTCAAAGGACTTCTTCACTCTAGGCTTAAGAGCTTCAAGCATGATCAAGATCAAAACAAGCCTATCAAAGTTCAAGGATTCAAGATCTAGAACAAATCAAAGGCAAAGACATCAAGCATGCTTCAAACAGTCAAGTCTTCAAGAACAAACTCCAAAGCAAGAAAGCTCTTCAATGATTCAAGCTGAACTAAGATTGAAGCTAAGCAAGCAGAAGAGAAGACATTAATCCAAAAGGAAAATGAAGAATTTTAAGTTCCAAATTCAGAAAATCAACTGCCGAGGTGAAGTCGCACCCCAAGTCGACTCCACCTGCGACTTGGGTCAAGTCTGAAGCCAAGTCGACCCGACCTGGAACTTGAAGTCGCTACAGGAAGTGAAGTCGCTAAGCCAAGTCGACTCCAGACTGCGACTTGGGTGAAGTCGCAAAGCCAAGTCGACTTCATGATCGACTTCAATCGAGGAAAAACTTCCAGCGTTGAAAACTGAAGACCGGAGTCTGCGAAGTCGCACCCGAAGTCGACTCCGTCAGCGACTTGGGTGAAGTCGCACCCGAAGTCGACTCCACCTGCGACTTGGGTCGCAACGGTCGGATTTATTTTCGAACGTTGGCGCATTAAATGCGCGCCACCAACCTTCTAACGTTCGGATTCCCTCCAAACTTATAAATACAACCCATTGTGAACGAAGGAGGTACAAGAGGATCATTAAGTGAGCATAACTCATATCCATAAGAGCTTCAAAGAGATCAAATCACTCAAGGAGGAAGAATTGTGTTTCAAGTTGCAAGAGCTACATTCAGAAACTTCAAAGCCATCATCTACAAGTTCTTCCCTGCGCTAAATCGTTTCTACACACCTGTAAAGTGTAGTTTACTTTTATTGTTTACTTGTTTGTGTTGAACTTGATTTAGCTTGCGTAGCTAAGATCAAGTGGTAGCAAAGTAGTGTGTGATTGGAGTGTGACTCATCACCTACTTGTGCTAAGTGTTTGATGCCCCCTAGAGCTAGAATCTAGAAGAGAGCAAGAGGCTCTAGTTGTATATGCCCCCTAGAGCTGGAATCTAGAAGAGAGCAAGAGGCTCTAGTTGTTGATGCCCCCTAGAGCTGGAATCTAGAAGAGAGCAAGAGGCTCTAGTTGTTGATGCCCCCTAGAGCTGGAATCTAGAAGAGAGCAAGAGGCTCTAGTTGTTGATGCCCCCTAGAGCTAGAATCTAGAAGAGAGCAAGAGGCTCTAGTTGTATTCGCGGAATACAATAGTGGAACCCAAGTCACAAGGAGTGTGAGCTTGGAAGAGTGGAGTAGGGAGGTTGCCCGAACCACTATAAAATCCTTGTCTACTTGCTTTTATTTCTGCTCTCTCTATTACTTTGCTTTCCATTCAGTTTCTTCATTCAAGGGGATTAATTCTACAGGGGGCTAAGTTTTTAAGTTACCAAAGAAATTTTTAAGAACCCAATTCACCCCTCCCCTCTTGGGTTTTGCCATCTATTCGGGACCCAACACTCATTAGCATAGATGAATTAATGAAAAAGGAAGAGATGATGCAAATATTTAAACAGGTTCAAGTTAAAATTTCGCTCTTTGATGTTATTCAGTATATTCCAAATTATAGTCAATTTCTCCAAGAGCGTTGTATTCAAATGGAATCCTGTTTAACCCAAAATAAAAGCATGCTCTCATTTGGTAACAGTTCAATAAATAATTTAGATCAAATTGAAGAATGCTACATATTGGACATCATTGATAACTCATTAATCTTTACAAATCTTGAGCATGAATATATGAAAATGATAAATAATCTACATAGTGTTAAAAATTTTAACAGAACAGGAATTGGATAAAATGAATCATTATGTCTGGCTGAAGACGTAAAACTTAGCGCTGGTTGGGAGGCAACCCAACATGTGTATATATATCTTTTCTGTTAGTTTTCTTTTCATTTTTTTAGATGAAAGCTGCAACAATTTCATCATATCAGTACACCCCAGGTTGTCTCTTTCCCTGCTATTTTATTGTGCAAAGATAGCAATATTTAAGTTGGGGGGGTCTGATTTGTTTAACCGGATAAAAAAAAAATTATATATTTCTTAAAAAAAAATAATAATTATTATTAAAAAATATATATATATAGAAAATATCCAAAAAAATAAAAAATAAAAAATAAAAAAAATATAAATAGAGATAAATCAAAGTACACTTGTTATGCTTGATATTAAGTGAAGAAGCAAACTGTATTTAGTTATATTTGTAAAAATATTTTCATGATGTGTTCAAAATATTATTAGCATTGATTGCACTTACACGTCAATGAACCTTGTAGGTACCATGATAATATAGTTTTTTTTTCTCTCTCATCCAAGCAAGTAATCTTTAATATCATTATAATTGATAGCTGTTAGTTATAAAAAAAAAAAAAATTATATCCCCAGATACCCTGAAATATGGTGAGGGGAGAATATAAAAAAAAATAAACAAAAATAAAAAAAAAATGTAAAACCCCAGATATCCTGAAATATGGTGAGGGGAAGAAAAAAATGCTGAAAATAAAATTAAAAAAAAATCCCTAGATATCCTGAAATATGGTGAGGGGAAGAAAAAAAATTGTTAAAAAAAAAAAAAATTACTGTCACTATCATAATTTTGATATGACTGTTGCTTAGCTTGGATAAGCTGAAAATAATTTATCTAATGCCCATTTGTTCATTAGAACACAAATACACGTGCTATATATTCTTTTATGCATCATGAGATATTTTACTCATATTTACTAAAGAAAATTTACTTCTAAAAGCTTACTATCATTATTAGCAATGCACTTAGATTTTCATAAAAATTAGTAGTACATTATGAATTTTAAAAAAAAAGTATATATATATATATATTAAACTATTTCCATTGCTAAGGGACTAGCAATGTTTAAGTTGGGGGGTATGATAAGTCTAAAAATTTTTATTTAATTTTATATTAAATTCACGTTATTAAGTATTAAAACGTTAATTAAATGCATGTTTTAAGTGGAATTTCATGAAAATCATATTTTTAATAGAATATTTGATTTTGCTATAAAACGGGTCATTTTGCAATATTTTGGAAAATATGAAACTATAAAAATAATTAGACATGCTAAAAGGGATTAAATAGGCTCACATTAAAATATAGGTATAAAGTAAATCATTATGAAACCTTAAGAATAGGGGCTTAAAAAGAAAAAGTAAATTAAACATTTTTTGCGAGCTTATTAAAATTATTTTAATAATAATAATAAATCCATATTTTCGTATTTTGCATGTGCACGGTTACTAGAGAACTGCCGGAGCACCAAATCCGGTGCTCCATCTTCCCGGTGGGCCGTCTTCCCAGCTCCGACTTCGAGTTCATCCCTCTGCCCCATCTTCTCCAACTGCGGCACCGAAAAATCCCAGCCAGTCGTCCGCACCACACAAATAAAACCGGCAGCCGCAGAAAATCCGTCCGTGCCTGAAAACCCATGCTCACCGGCTGCAACTCCTTCTTCCCCAATCCAGTTTCGGCCAGCCCCTATTCCCAAATCGCCCAACCTGAGTTACGGCTGAAAACCCATTCCACCGAGCATCCATTTGTTCCAGCTTCGAACCGACTGTCCCTTTTGAAAAATTTGCCTATCCACCGAAATCGACCAAGAAAGCAGCAGCCTATTCGATTTGCACTGAAATCCCATCCTCTTCAACCCGCACTTCTCATTACCGGCAGCCATTAAAAATTGTAGTGTTGGGGGAAAAGGAAGCAACGGAAGAAACGGGCAAGAGAAGCTACGGCAAAACAGCAGAAGGCAGCTGCAGTTGAAGGAAATGCAGAAATCCCACATCGGTTTGCACAATGGAGTGGAGGGCCCCTCACACGTCTATAAAATAAGGCCTCCACCTCTTCCCAAAAAACACACACCCCATACCCCACACTTCTCCCCTTGGGTGGGACCCATTTTGTGGGACCCATAGCAAGTGGGTGGGACCCATTTTGTGGGACCCGTAGTGAGGAGGTGGGGCCAAGCAATAAAGTTTTCTATTACGTGGAGATTTTGCTCTCCATATTCGGGTGATGTAAATTTTATTTTATTGCTTTATGATTTGTAGTGCTTCGTAGTTGTTAATTTTTAATTTGTAGTTTTAATTTTTAGATTAGATTTACTGCTTTATTTTATGCTTTGTAATTGTTAGATTAAATTTAATGTAATTCTCTTTCCTGCTTTAATAGTTAAATTTCATAGCTTTTATTGCTTTCTTAGAATAGTTTTAATTAAGTTGCTAGTTAATTATAATTTTTTTTAGCTTCTTGTCTCCTTTTCTTTTATCTCCAATTTCTTCTATTTTCTCTTTTTTTCTCTCTTCTTTTCTCTCTTCTTTCTCTCTCTCTTCTCTCTCTCTCTAATTTCTTCTCTTTCTCTCTTCTCTCTCTCTCTCTAATTTCTTCTTTTCTCTCTCTCTCTCTCTCTCCTCTTTCTCTCTTCTCTCTTTCTCTCTCTTTTTATACCTTCTTTTCTTTCTCTTAAAAATAATTCAAAACTACATCGCCTCTCTGTGGATTCGACCCGACTCACCGTTATTCTACACTATCACCCGTATAGTGGTAGCTTTAATGTGTTTCGGTTAATTTTAATTAAACTGATGATCACAGTGCTCTTAACGACAAGCACTTGGTTCGCATCAACAAACCACTTATGTTTCTCCTATCTAGATTTTCAAGATTCCTTATTAAAGGAATTGTTATGCTAAAAAGGAATAAAATGAAAGTTAATTCCAAATACGACTCCAACTAATATCTCCATTCACAAATATAATCACACATTTATAAAACGGGAGCACATCAATACAACCGGGTTTCATTAAGGTCTCTATTCGGAACCCTTCATCCAACCGTTCTTGCTAGCGGGCTCAATTTGAGTCATCGATTGCATATCTCCCATCGTGTGGAGTTTTGGTCAGGTATTCTAAACTTGAACTATTTATATCGTTCAAAACCAATTTAGCTCATTTTTCCCTTTCCGAATAATAGCTCTCCCATTTCTCTCCCTTTGACAGCTTTCTCTTCTCCATCTTCCAACTTCTCTTCCATTTTAAAAAATTAAAAATTGATGCAATTAGTTTTTTCTCCCTCACAAACAGCAACCTTCCCATTTTCTCTCTCTATCTCTCTCGACTATCTCTTCTCCATCTTCCAACTTCTTCTCCATCTTAATAGCTCCTTCCTCTCCATTTAAAAAAATAAAAAAAATTAATGCAACTGATATTTTCTTCCTTCCCGAAGAGCAACCCTCTGCCTTCTCCATCTTCCTTCTCCCTCTTTTTCATTTCTCCTGTGCAGAGCCCTTCTTTTCATCTTCTTTTTTCGAACTACTGCTAGAGCCCTCTCTTCATCTTTCTCGTACAAAACAACTCTTATAGCTCTCTGATCTCCATCAGGTATGCATTTTTTAGAAGTGACCTTCTTTTAGATGTCTGTGTTGGGTTTTTTATTCTCATTTTCCTCTAAAATTGGATGGATGGTTTGATTTTACTCTTACGAAAAAATCCAAAACTTTTACTTATTCTTACCTAAAGGTAGAATGTTTTGAAAGTTATATTTACACTTTTCACATATGAAGTGTACTAATATAGAAGACGACCTAGAATAGGATGTCTAAAGATCATATATCAATACAAAAAATGACCTAATGTAAGACATTTGGAAATCGTATGCTGGCGCAAAAGACAACCTTAAGTCTGACGACTAAACATTAGTACAGAAGATGACTCGTTGTTGAACATTTGAACATAAGACTTTTTATGTGATCCGTTAATTATCATTTATTTGTGATTGGCTAATGTTTTTCGGGCTCGAGAAGTTTTTACTTTTATGTAATTGTTGAGTTTCATCTTTCCATTTCATTTTCTAAAAAATATGAAATACGGATTGATCTTGGTTTAGTATTTAGATCTGTAGAATGCATGATTAGAACTTGTAGGTTAGTTGGTGCTAAAACACGATTGCAGCTTCTATTGCTAGAATGTAGAAGACGACCCAATATAGAAGGTCCAGTTTTCATATTTGATCTAATAGTGCATTATTATAGGCATAATACAACTCAATTTATGCCTTCATATAATAAATTTTTAATATGATGATTTTTTAACCTTGTTGAGTTGGTTGGTATAGTGCAATGTGTTAAATTAAGTTGTTATTAAATTCTTCATCTAACATATCTTTGATGTTGTTGCAACATTTATGTTTTTAGGCTCTAGTCATGGACTCCTCATCTACTTCAAGGATCATATCTTTCAGTATTGACACTCCAGAGATGAACAAAACGTAGTTACATACAACAGGAACTAGCAAATGGGTAGTGAAATTCCAATAAAAAGTGAGATGACAATGCTAATGAAAATGACATCCAAATATTGGTAGATAACAAGAATAATGGTTTGGATCGGAGGGTAGACAACGCTAATGGAGTTGGGATTGAGTTAGACATAACATATTTCTTATTTAAGTGCATAAATATTTCTATTTATGCAGCGGTTTAAATTTGTGTTGAACTTGGTAGTTGAGTTGAGATTATATAAAACCTATATGATGGGATGTATATAAGTTTTTTATTGATCATACATTTAACTTATATCATGTAATTTGATAATTATAAAGTGTGTTTGCATATCTAGAGGTATTTTATAAATTAGATCATTTCTTTTAATTGTATGTTGTTACCATGAAACATCAGTTTTTGTATTTGCAAATCTTTCAAAAAACTGTGGTGTAAATATCAGACAACTAATACCCAATCATCTCATAATCAAACAACCAATAATAAGTCATCTTACAATCAAAAGACTAGCATTAAGTCGTCTTATAGTAAGACGACCAAATTTAAATCGTCTGACTATCAAACACCTTTCATTAAGGTATCCTCTTTTATGCATTATGGTTCTAATAGTACTATTGTTGTGAACTAAATAGTCACACATGTCATACTACATATGTAAGTCAATGGTAGAAAAGATTTCATATTTGAACAACTAATGCACAATACCACATGAATGCTCAAAACGATCACATAGCACATGACATTCCAATACAATTTTAGTCACTTACAATTGGCCATAGAAAAATCCCAAAATATAATTGAAGTCTTACGATAGATTTCAATAACAAGTAAAAAAAGTAAGAAAACAAAGTTCATTCATCATCATCACTGGTATACATGTCCAAATGGTCTTCAATTTTTTCAACCAATTATCTATAACATTCAGCTTAAACATGATAGATGCAAATTGACCTTCAATGAATGTTTTCAAATGACCAATCGATGTTCATGGTCTCCCTCATTAGCTTTTTCTTCATTCTCCTGACGTTGCAGCTCTTCCTCTTATTGATTGTCCGCTTCTTTCTTTTGTTGTGTTTACACTTCCTCTCCCTTATCTAGTTCTTTGTCTTTTAAATGCATATCTTCTACTTTCTCCTTATTAAGTTTATCATTTGAAATGCTTGTACAATTTGAATTTTCCTATTTTTCTTTGGGTTCCTTCTAGCTATCACATCACCCTCTATTAGAGCTTCTTTTGCTTTATGTTTTGGTCTCATCTTTGAACAGAGTTGAGAGAGAATCACGTCTTCTTCATCATCTGACACTCGATGATTATTATGAGTCATCACCATGTTACTAACCTGCGAAAAATATATTAATGTTTCCATCATATACCATTAAAGTTTTGCATTTATGCATGAAGATGCGCAACAGAGATATAGACATGAAGAAGTGATATTTTCAATTTTGTAGTCAAAGACCATGTTGGACTATATAAAAAATAAGCAAACTTATCAATACTCAATTAGCCCACTGCACCTGACTTATTACCTTTTAAATAATGCATAATTGAGGTGTGCAAATTCAAAGCGGAGATATAGAGATTGTGTTAGAAATGGATAGAATAAAAACAGATATAATGTGTTTAAAACAACTGATTGAATAGCACTACCACCACACTGTTGAATGATACACATATTTACAACACATCAAACTAAAATTGTTCTGTGTTCGAGCAAGGTATAAACACTCAAAGTAAAAATATAACTAAACATCATCTTACAATAAAGGACATTCACATAGCATAATCACAATAGGAGAGCCAGCCCAAAAGAAAGAAATGTCTTGTTTTGCCCATAGATGTAGGATCCATCAAGTATTGCACTTCTTCTTTCAAAATCTTCACATGAAATACTTCTAGTCATTCTTGTATTATTTAACAGAGAGAGGAAGATAATACGAATAGCAGTAATGATTGCTAAATAAACTGCATAATTTGTCGTTAGTACACAATAAAAGATTACCATATATTAAAACACTAATATATTAAACACCATAAGAAAGTAACCAACCAACAAAAAGTTTTTTCTACTGATAGAAATGAAGTATTCTATACTACATTTGGCTAGGTAGAATAAGTATATAAAATGAAAATATAAAACATAGAATAAAATAATATGTACCTTCCCTACTCAACCCCAACTTGGTATTTTCATCATGATTAAATATTTTGTTCATCACCATCCGAATGATATAATCCTTGAAGTAGATGATGAGTCCATGGCTAGAGCTTAAAAATACAAATGTTCTGACAACATCAAAGATATGTCAGATGAAGAATTTAATAATAACATAATTTAACACATTGCACTATACCAACCAACTCAACAAGGTTGAAAATCACCATATTAAAATTTTATTATATGAAGGCATAAATTGAGTTGTATTATGTCTATAATAACACACTATTAGATCAAACATGGAAACTAGACCTCTTATATTGGGTCGTCGTATGTATTCTAGCAATAGAAACTGCAGTTGTGTTTTAGCACCAACCCACCCACAGGTTTTAATCATTCATTCTGCAAATCTAAATACTAAACCAAGATAAATTCGTATTTCATATTTTTTAGAAAAAAATGGAAAGATGAAACTCAACAGTTACATAAAAGTAAAAACTTCTCAAGTCCGAAAAACATTAACCGATCACAAATGAATGATACTTAATGGATCACATAAAAACCTTATTTTCAGACGTCCAACAACGGGATATCTTCTATACTTTTAGATGTCCGACTCAAGGTTGTCTTTTGCGCTAGCATACAATTTCCAAATATCTAACATTAGGTCATTTTCTGTGTTGATATATGATCTTTAGACATCCTATTCTAGGTCGTTTTCCATATTAGTATACTCCATACGTGAAAAGTGTAAATATAACTCTCAAAACATTCTACCTCTAGGTAGGAACAAGTAAAAGTTTTGGTTTTTTCCGTAAGAGTAAAATCACGCCGTCCGTTCAATATTAGAGGAAATTAAGAATAAAAAATCCAATAGACATCAAAAGTAAGATCACTTCCAAAAAAATGCATTCCTAATGGAGATCAGAGAGTTATAAGAGCTGTTTTGTAAAAGAAAGATGAAGAGGAGAAGGCTCTAGCAGCAGTTCGAAAAAAGGAAGATGAAGAGAAGGGTCGTGCAGAGGAGAAATGGAAAAGAGGGAGAAGGCAAGATGGTTGCTCCTCTAGAAGGAAGAAAATATCAGTTGCATTAGTTTTTTTTTATTTTTTAAAATGGAGAGGAAGAGTTGTTAAGATGGAGAAGACAGTTGGAAGATGGAGAAGACAGAGTTGGAAGATGGAGAAGATAGAGCTGAGAGAGATAAAGAGAGAAAATGGGAAGGTTGTGTTTTGTGAGGGAGAAAAAAATTAACTGCATCGGTTTTTCATTTTTTTAAAAATGGAGTTGTAAGATGGAGAAGAGGGAGCTAAAAGATGGAGAATAGAAAGCTATCAGAGAGAAAAATGAAAGAGCTATTGTTTGGAAAGGGAGAAAATGAGCTGAATTAGTTTGAAACGATATAAATAGTTTGGGTCTAGAATACCCGATAAAACTCCACACAATGTCAGCTATGCGATCAACGGCTCGAATTCAGCGCCTGCCAGCAAGAACGGTTGGATGGAGAGTTCCCAGCAAAGGCCTCGATAAAAACCAGTTACATTGAAGTGCTCCCGTTTATAAAAATAGCAAATGTGAACTCTCATTTTATTTCTAAATTTTAAATATGACAAAGCAATTGAATTCAATTAGAAAATGTAATAAAAAAAATTTAAAATGGAAAATTTTTGTTGTCATTTCTTTTAAAAGGGATAGTGTATATGCATAAGAATAGTTATGTCTTTTTATATCATTTTGTTGATCTTCTAATAATATTTAATTAGACCAATTTGTTAATTTTTACATGGGGTATTATTGTAATTTAATATTATTTTTAATTTAGTAGTAACTATTTTGTCATATTTGAAATTATATGTTAAATTAGGAGTGGGGATGGAACAGGTTAACCCGTGACCTGCATCTAACTCAACTGTTTTTAATTAAGTAAAACTAACATTTTATTGAGCCGGTGTAAGGATAGATTGAAAATTTTGACCTCAATTTAAAAATAGAGTTGGGATAAATTAATCATGTACCAACTTTCCCGCATATATTCATTTGTTAAAAGTTACATATTTTTAAATCTCATTCTTATTTTCTTTCAAAATCTTAACTTTATTTATGATTAATAATATCAACACTATAAGAATCAATAAGAAGCATTTGCATTTATATAATGAGGCATGATCCCATGTGACCGGAGATCCATTTTTTATTTTTTTCTATAAACATATAGAGCTATGTGTATTTAACTTATAAACTAAGTTTTACAATTTTTGGATTCTTTTAAGTATTTTTTATTTTAAACATAGTGACATTTTTTGTAATTTTTGACTAATTACGAAATGTCACTGTGTTTAAAAATAAAAATATTTAAAATAATCCAAAATGGTAAAACTTAATTTATAAATTAAATACACAAAGCTCTACACATTTATGGAAAAAATCGAAAAAATATTTGTGGGGGGATCCCACCGCCGGACGCATGGAGGGTCCAATGTGGCCGGATGCATGGGATCATTCCTCTTATATAATTCTTATGCACAATTGGAGTTTTTCTAACATTTGAGAAACACTTATAAAAATACTATTATTTTTAGAAAAATATTTTTTAAAATGCCAATGTCTCATTTAGAAACCTATTTTAGCAAAGTTATACTATATTTACTTATGTTTTATTTTGATAATGATGTTTATTTATATTAATTATTAAAGTATTGAATCATATAATATTTAAATTTATTATAAATGTGTTTTTATATTTGATATGTGTGTATAAATTTTTAAAACCATCCCACTTGATCTACTATCTCAAAATTGACCTAAGACCAACCCAAAATTTGTATCATGATCTGTTGAAAAAAGGAGAGGGTCAAACTGACCTTGTTTCCACTCAGTATAAAAATAGAGTTAGATAAAATTTTAAAAAATATGGTCAGGGTTGAGCAAATCTCGATCCTGTACGACTTACCTTGATTTCCACCCTTAGGTTAGATATGCGGTTATCTATGTCATTTTTATAAATGTATGATCATATCTGTAAATATGAGTATAAATTATGGTCATGCTTGGAATTAAGGATAAAAATGATTTTTTTTATCATCAGATTCATTCATTAATGAATTATGATATTAAACACTGGATTTTATTTATTTTTTAAATTCTAATTTGTATTTCGAATTCCGATTATGATTCTTTACTTTTTTATATAAAAAATTTACTGATGATATCTTTATTCATTTATTTAGAATAATAGATAGCATATGTGGCCACTCTTTTGCAGTAGAAAATTTAATTTGGATACTTCATCAAATGTAGTTTTTCTAATAGTAATCGCAGCTAATATTTTATTATTATTTGCAGTAAAATTTTGATAGCTATATTAAATATTTCTTTTAGTTAAATTTAATGTAAAAAATAGTTTCATTTAACCAAATGTCATAACTTAAAAGCAACTTGTAACCAAGATATATCTAATGTAAATAAATATATGTTTTATGCACCCAAAAATTAACTAACAAGGGATATGATAGGGGTAACGTGAGAATAACAATAAATAGATAAAATAGTTATATGAAAAGTTATAAAAAAAATAATTAGAATATGAAAATAAAAATGAAAACTAGAATAGTTAGGTGTTGACTTTTGCATTTCCATTCTCCTTTTTTAATTCTCTTCTAAGATTGTGTCTAGGATCAGGGAGAAGGGAATGAGGTGTAAAAGTTAATACCGAACTACCTTTAACCTCCCAATTTTTTCCATTTTAATCATTTCTCATGTTTTTAATCAATTCTCATATATTTTCATTTAACTATCTTAGTTATGTTTTCTTTATTCTACTTTATTCCAACTATATCTATTTCATTCCTCTTCATTATCCTCTAACTACAACCTAACCTAGGTAAAATTTGTGGTGGTTAATTTTTTAATTTTTACCCTTCATCAAATCACATTAATTATTTTCTTCCGGAGTTTCTCCATTTATTTTCAACACTCTTTTACATCTATCTAAAATCACCCGAATAAATGAAGCGTTGAGTTTACATAAACAAAATCTTGCTATTGTTATATTATTAGATTTTCCAACCTTTTATTTATTAAATACTTTTTTCTATTTATTGAATACTGAGTACCTGATGAGAATGCACTTTAGAATAAGGATAATAAGATGGCTGTCTCTTACAATTTTGAATTCTAAAACTGCTTACCTTAAGATTCTATGCACACTCATGTGAACACTTTATCATCCCAGAGCGGAGTAGTTTTCACAGCCATTTTTAAATGGAGGAATGATCCTGTTAGCCTGGGCTAAGTAAATGTCTCACTTAGCCCACCTCAAAAATGCTATTTAAAATATATATTTTTTTGTTTTTTTCTTCATATACTTGTTTATCTAAGTGTATTTAATATATAGATCAAGTTTTACCATTTTTGGATATGTGTATATATATTTTTTAAGTTTTTAAAAATAAGGATATTTTAAATACATATATACACATAGATGTTTAAAAATCTAAAAAAATAGTTAAACATATTCAAAAATGGTAAAACTTGGTCTATATGTTAAATACACTTATACAAACAAGTGTACGAAGAAAAAAGTAAAAAAAAGTTGTTGTAAATAGGTTTTTTAAGGTGGGCTAAGTGGGGCGTTTACTTAGCCCGGGCTAACAGGATCACTCGGTTGGGCGCACGGGAACAGCCATGGGTCCGGGCATGGGATATATATATATATATATATATATATATATATATATTATACACATGTAGAGCTTGGTATATTTAACTTATAAATTAAATTTTACCATTTTTAGATGCTTTTAAATATTTTTTATTTTTAAACACAGTAGCGTTTTTTATAATTTTTGAGTCAGAAAATTATGAAAATGTTACTGTGTTTAAAAATAAAAAAAATACTTAAAAGTATCTAAAAATGGTAAAAATTAGTTTATAGATTAAATACACACAGCTCTATATGTTTATAGAAAAATCAAAAAATATTTTTGGGAGGTCCCTATGGTCAGACGTATAAGGGGGTCCTATGTAGGGGTGGGAATCGGGGCGGGTCGGGGTTTGCCCAACCCTGACCCTACTTTTCAAAAATCTTGTTTGACCCTTATTTTATACCGGGTCGGGACAAGGTTGGTTTGACCCTTACTTTTTTCTATCAGGTCTAGGGACAAAATTCGGGTCGGTGTCGGACCGATTTCGGGATAGCAGGTCGGGTCAAAAATACGAGTCAAATAAGATAATTTTCAAATTTTATATATTTATCAAACATAAGTATACATCTATACTAAATTTAAATATTATATGTTTCAATATTTTATTAATTATTAAAAAACACATAATTAAGAAAACAAAACATTTGAAAATATAGTATATATTTATTAAAATAGGTTAATATACAATTACACATAAGGGTTATATACGTACAAATTTTTTATTAATTCTTATATTGCTTTTTGAATAAATTGATTCTTCTATTATTGATAAAGTTAATTATAAAAAAGTGAGAAATTTGAAAGAAAATAATAATAACATTTCAATATAGTCTTATAATTTTTAATAAATTTATATATGCGGGGCGGGTCGGACTTTCGGGTCAGGACATGGTCGACCTACCCCAATCCTATTTTTGAATTTGGGTCAAAATTTCTTACCCATCCCTATACCGGGTAAAAAAGGTATTGGTTTTACCTAGCCAAAAATGGGTCGGGTCAATACCGGGTCGACCCGTGACCCGCCCCAATTCCCACCCCTAGTCCTATGTGCCGATCACCCCTCTTTTTAAATATATTACACCTTATCTTAATCCATTAAAATCAAAACTGAAGAATCTTATATCATTTTATTTCATTTCATCTTACAAATTAACCTCGAGGTTTGATCATTTGAAATAAGGCTATTTTACACCGATCCAAAATATATTTTTTTGTTTATTGAATTTTTTTTTACAAATATTCTAGTTATGTTTAATCTATAAACTAACTTCTACAAATTTTGGAGATGTATATATATTTATTTTAGATTTTTAGACATAGAAGTATTTTAGTCATTTTAAATCCCTAAAATATAACTAAAATATCCTCAGGTTTAAAAATCTAAAATAAATATATATACATCTCCGAAATTGGTAAAAATTAATTTATAAATTAAACTGTTCTGCAAAAAAATGGAAGAAAAATATTAAAAAATATGTATTTTAACTGGTCTAAAATGAGAACACTTCGAACCGGTTTAAAATGATCCTTTTGCATTAACCTCTATGATTACCTTTTATAATTTTGAAGCCCCGGTCACCGCGCGTAGGATTTTGAACAGATTTCAGAGCCGTTCTATGGATCATGTACTGTTTTCGCCTGTACGGCTGCCCTTTCATTTTCCACTTGAATCCTCTTGTTACTATATACATTTTTTTTCTGCCACTGATTAGACACACACATGGGAAGGTACTGGCCAAGAACAGTGAAAATATTTTTCAAAGATCCTTTTTCCAGAAATGGGGACCACGTGATGTCTTTCTCCCTGTCTCTCGTCATCTGCTGCCTGCAGATCAGCCAATTCAATTCCTACTTCCACAGTAGAAAATGGACTCATGTTGCTTGCTTCCATTCTGTTTCCATTTGGAGTGGGATGATTCTGATGGTCTGTGAAACTGCCAAAAACAATTTACTTTTTCTTTCTCTATTTTACAATCTTTTTTGAGCTATCGCTGTCCAAGAGATGAGATGTCTCTCCCTATATTAGCAGAAGAAGCCAAAGGGCAAAAGTGTTTTGAGTTTCAAGCTTGAAACACTTTGGTAACTTTTTAGAACGAAATCGGCCGGCCCTACCACTCCCCACGTACGCTGGATGGTTGGACTGGAGTCCAAATTCTCACATGCAAGGGGAAAAGACCTGCAGCAACTGTTGTATCCTTTTTGGAATGCTTGATTACTTTTATTGGTATCGGATTCACCAATAATCAAACCTACTGTGCAAGGATGGTACCAGAAAGATTAGTGTGGGGTATTTTTCTTTGGACCCGGACTTTGTTCTTTAATTAATTTTAAAAAATCTGAAACTATTCATTATCTCTATTTAATAGTTATTTATTTATGATGAAAAAAATCTCTTTTACTTGTAACTTAGAGAGGGTAAGGGAATTGGTGATTGGAGGGAATGTAATAGAATGAATTTTGGAAAGTGGAGTGGTGTGATATAATAAGTGAGAATAAATAAGACAATTGTATGAAAAATATGCAAAAATTAATTTAAATACATGGGCAAAAAATACAAGATAGTTTGGTAATTAAGATGTAAAATAAGCAAAAGATGAGTACAAAGAGTGAGCAGTGTACATTGCATTGCATTCCGTGTGTTGTATGCGAAACCCTTCCTTAGAGTCTGTTTCAAGCTATAAAAAATTCTTGGATGGAATTCGTATTTGTATTCCCAAAACAGTTTTTTTAATTTTCAAGTCGGTTTTTTATTTTTGGTTTTTTCAAATATAAACCATTGATTTTATTTAAAGCTACTTGTTTATCATGCTACCGGAAACAATTTTTATTAGAAGCTTATACAGTTATACTATGAAAAAAATTACATATTTGAGAGTAAATATACAACTAATAATTTTAAAAAAATGTATAGTATATGTTATATAGAATTTCTTAGCACATAAAATTTTTGAATCATAAATAATTTATATAGATAACCATGATAAATGTCTTTAATTTGAAAAAGAATACTTTACAATTTAAAAGCAAAGGGTAGTCGACCTGTATTGAATCATTATCCGAAAATATATGGGTTGCACTTCCGAGCTGAGCCCACTTTAATAATGAAATGAAAATTTAACCGTTTTCATTGTTTAACATAATTTATTTTACCAAAAATTATTTCAATACAAGGTTAACCAACCTTGCTTAGATATCTATAATTACATGTAGATTATGAAAACAATGAGACACATCTCATGATGTATTAAAATATTATAATAATTATATAATCATTCGTCCACAATGAAATAATATTTTGGACCATTTAAACGTTGAATTAATAGCTTTAGATTAAAATATAGATTAATAATTTTATTATATTATTTTATATTGATTTTATATATTTAGTAAGTGGTCATGCTCATTTTCAATTTGGATGAAGCTCGATTTCTTAGCTAAAAAAATTATTTAAAATGCAATGTGAAGTATGAATTTCACAACATGGTGGGCCGCATCCGCCTAAAGTGGAATCCAAAAATAGATACGATTGGATACATGCAGCCGCCCGGATGGCAGTAAGCATACAGGTAGACCATTTATCTATTTTTAAATTTTTTTTATTTTTTATAAAATTATTATTTTAAGTGTATTTAATCCATACATCAAGTTTTATCATTTTGAAAACGTATACATATTTTGTTGAGTATCAAACATAGAAATATTTTAATCATTTTATGGCCTACCTTACAAAATTATGCCTAAATATATATATATATATATATGAAAATATTTCAGTGCATGCGACTGTACTCACATGATCTTGAATGGAAAATTTACCCTGTATTTAAAATTGTTTACTTTATTAGCATACCAATTTTCATCTAAATTTAACATGTGTGTGATCCTTATCTTAAAATGGTGCAAAATCAACGTAATAAAATAGTTTAATATAAATATCAAGTTTAAAATAGTATTTTCAACATCTAAACCGTCTAAAGTATGACTTTTATATGGATAAATGATTATATAAAGTTTTATTACAATCTAATATTTGCGAGGCCTAATTTATAACAGATTGCACTGTATTACGGTGCAGTCCGCCTGCACATGAATAGATCTCATGTGTGTGTGTATATATATATATGTATATATATTTCTCATATGCAGTCTAGAAGGGTTGGTGGAAAATAAAGGGTATTCTTTATGGGCTATTTGCATTTATCTCTCTTTTTGGGATTTAATAATTTTTACAAAAATATAATCATCAGTCATGTGGAGTCCATGATTATGTGACTTTGCAAAATCCTATAGAAGCTAATCACGGAGTATTTTGCAAATTAAAGATGTGTTTGGGTAGTGATAAATTTTTTGATGAAAAATTTTTTGTATACAAGTTTTTAAAATGTGAGAAAATTATGTGATATGATAAAAGTAATGATAAGAAATAAAGAGAATAAAATTAAAATACATATGTTAGATGTATGGATAGTTATATAGAAATGATTGAAAAATAGGATACTTATATAGAAAGAAGTGAAAAAATAATTAAAAATAAGATAGTTGTGAAAAATAAAAAGTTTTAGATTAACTAATTTTTAGTTAGAAAAATTGTAGGTGTTAACAAATACTCCCTAAATTTATAAATGAGAGCATTTTTATAAATTCAGTAATTGCTGATAAAAATTTCAAAACCCAAAAAGATTGGCAAATGCGTGAAAGATAGGCTTTTTTTGGGATGAGAAATACAACTAGCCACATGTGGAGTTATATCTTTACATAGTAATTATTTGGTAATGATTCAATAAAATAATTTTCACGAATATATCTCACAAAAAATAACATCTTTTGAGTGAATATATATTTATGAAATATTTTTAAAAGGTGTGTTTAGTAATCATAAAAGGTTAAAAATTTAAAAATTTTCAACTAAATATTTTTACTTTTCACAAGTATTATATTTTTAATCATTTATTCACGAATTTTCTTTATAACTATGGTAATTTCTCCGCAATATGGATGTTCGGTAACACAAATGTTTGTGAAATTTTAGAATTAGGCGACAAATGAAAAAATGAGTATTTTTATATTTGTGTGATTGAAATGAAATGATAAGACTAAAATAAATATGATAGTTGGAAGAAAAATGATTAGATTATAAAAATAAATTTGAAAAAATAAGATTATTAGAGTGTTAAATGATGCGTGGGATTTCATCAAAAAAAAAAAAAATGATGCGTGGGAGAGTGAGCACGGCCGTCCGTTTTCTGCCATTCTCGATGCACCCTTTTATCAAATGATCACTGAATACAATACATACAATTTATAAAATTGTAAATAAATACACATGATTAAAAACATGATAAGTGGCTTAGATTTTAAAATATTTTAAAATTAGAAAACAAAAGGGTAATAAGCATAGGCCCTGTTAGCCTGTAATTGAATCATTGCCGTTGTTAAAATACAGCAATTTCACGTGGAATCATCTTTCCCTGTTACATAGACGTTAAGGAGGCTGTAACGGCACATCTATGGTACGGTTTTTCATATCAGGCCATCAGTCATGGAGGTCAGGTTAATAAATAAATGAAAAAAGTAGATTTTTCTGTAATTTTGATGAACTTGTGCAAAGTCATTCACGCACCTAATTTTTGCTTTTCAGTGTCGCATGAGCAGTGAACACCCATCGATCACGTCAGTCCCATCCCATTCCCACGCCACTGCCTCTCTCTCTCTCTCTCTCTCCAGGAAAAACCCAACAAGCAACCACACCCCATCCCTGCCTTTCGAAAAAGTCCAAATGCTGTCTTCCCATCTCCACGTCCTGCTCTTTCCCGGCCTTCTCTTACTGGTCCTGCCACCCATCTCCACTTCTCTCTCATTCGCCCATGAAAACAGCGAATCCCAAGATCTCCAATCCATGAACATGGACATGCTTCCTTCCGAGAAAGAGATCGTCTTCCAAATCATGGATAGCATGTCTTCTGACAGAAGATGGAGGCTCACCAACCCATATCCATGCAGCCCAGGCTCCGCATGGCCTGGCATTGAATGCAAGCAGGGCAGTGACGACTACCTTCATGTCTCAAGGCTAGATTTTGGGACAACACCAAACCCAAGCTGCAAGAAAACTGCCGTCTTCCCTTCTCAAATCTTCAGCCTCCCTTGCCTCCAATCCATCTTCTTCTTCAAATGTTTCACCCACACCAAAACCACTCTCTCCATCCCACTACACATCAAACCAAACTTCACCATCATAACCCAGCTCAGCCTCAGATCAAATCCGGCATTGATAGGCCCTCTACCCCCCCAAATCTCCACCATCAGGTCCTTGCAAGTCCTCACTCTCTCACAAAACCGCCTTCATGGGAAGATACCTGAGGCCATCTCAGCTCTGACCTCTCTGTTGCACCTTGATTTGAGCTACAACTTCCTCACAGGAAGCATCCCACCTCAGCTAGGCAGCCTCAGCAGCCTTGTGGACCTTGATCTCAGCTACAATTCTCTGACAGGAAGTATTCCTCCACGAATTGGCGATATGGGTTTTCTTCGGAAGCTTGATTTGAGCTCAAATTCACTGACTGGGGTGATTCCAAGCAGCCTAGTGAAGCTCAGGCTCTTGGTCTTCATTGACCTGAGCGGTAACAGACTGACAGGAACACTTCCAGCAGGGGTGGGAAAGCTTCAAAACCTTCAGTATCTCATTATGGATGGCAACCCCATGTTCACCAGATTGCCTACGGAGATTGGGAATTTGGGGAGATTGCAGGAGCTGAGGCTCGCAAACGCGGGTTTCTCTGGCAGCATTCCTCAGGGCTTTTCCCAGCTCCTCAACCTCACCACCCTTTCTTTGCAGAGCAACAGGCTGACTGGTGGAATCCCTGCTGGGTTGAGCAGGTTGCCCCATATCTACCATCTGAATCTGAGCAGGAATCTCTTGGATGGCACTGTGCCTTTTGATGCTGGGTTTTTCAAGAGGCTGGGCTCGAATTTGGATTTGAGTGGGAATCCAGGCCTGTGCTTGACTAGTTCTCAAGGTTTCGTGGGCATGAAGATCGGCATCGACTTCTGCGGAATGAACAGGACCCAGCCCATATCCCATCAACTGAAGAGATCTGAAGCTTCATTTGTGGGACATAACTTCTGCAATTTGTTGGGATTCTTGGGTGTTTGGTTGCTTTACCTCACAAGCTTGTAGTTTTTTTACTTTTTTCTATTTTAATTTGCTGTTTGTTGTTCCTTCACAGCTTGTATTCTTTTGCGGCTCTGTTCCTATAGCGGTAGAAATGAATTCCTGCGACTTCTCTTAAAGGCATTGATTTTTTGAGTTTTTGGATCTGGAATCTGAATTCGTTTGTACGAGTTTATAAAATCCATTTATTAGAAATTTCCATCTGTGATTTATATACCAGATTAGGAAGGCTTTGCCAAGAGAAGAGTAGCAGTGGCGGGACTAGTAGCTTTTCATTCCTATGTTTTTTTGTGCAGCTTGGGCTTTGCTACTATTTGCATTTACCGCCCTATGTTTTTTTGTAAATTTGTGATATATGTCTTATATTTACCAATTTTGCAAAACAAATAGTATTTACGAATTTTATTTATAAAAACATGTTCACAGACAAATCTGTGGATTCTCTACTATTTTTTTATAAACTACCATTGTACATGCTTCGAGATTTAATAGTAACACGTTCATAGATAATATCCTTTAGAGCAATTTGCAATTAAATAACTTAAATGCCTGCGCAAGCTGTATTTTTCTAAAATTATTTACATAGATATATGAGCTCAAATAATATCGTTTCATCGTCAAAATTTTATAATTTTCAACTTTTAAAATATTTCTTGAAATTCGAACAAAAATAACTTGTGCAAGCATTAAAATTGCAACCTTTTTCTTTTGGTAATTTTATAATTTTTATTTTTGGAAGACACTCTGAAAAGTTTTGAAATTTCACTATCCCAATATGTTTTCATTTAAAAAAATTCCCACCTATAAGAGACTTTTTCTCTACTACCTATCGGTCGTATGAATAGCTCATGACATATAAACTTTGTTTAAAATAATAATAATATGAGATAATTCCTCTTATACGCATAATAATTGCACATGATTCCTGATATACTCACAAGATTTTATAAATTCTTTTTATACACATAATATTTCACCCTAAATTCCTCCTATACCCACGCCGTTAAAACTAGTATTATCTATTCCATTGAAAGATCGTCTATTTAAATTTTTTCTAATTAAAATAAATCAACCTTTCTATGAATTTCAAGTTATTTAATATCTTGTATTAATGATTTACTATTATCAATTGAGTCACATTAATGTTAAATTATCTCAATTAAAAAATTTTAAGTGGGTAAAATTATCTTTTTAATAGGGTAGATAATGGAAGTTTTAACGGCGTGAGTATGAGAGGAATTTAGAGTGAAATATTATGGGTATAAAAGGAATTTACGAAATATTATAGGTATATTAGGAATTATGTGCAATTGTTATGGGTATGAGATGAATTATCCCTAATAATACTTTCTACAACACGAGACAATTAAAGGTTTAAAAGTTATAATTTGATTAAATAATTTGGCGTTGTTGCTTCTTTGGAAGTAATAATTAGGCAAGTAAGGCGGGTGGAGAATCTTAGTTCATTGCCTTTTCTTTATTCTCTACTCTTAGTTAGCTTGCCCCTGGCTAGGTTCCTTTCAACCATCAATTCCAAGGAAGAAAAAGAAGGTGAAAACATTGCTTGTGTTTGCCTCTCACATCATTCCAACAACTATCCTTTTCATGTTACAAACGCATTTTTTTATTGTCCTCTGTCTTCCTTTCGACTGATGAAAGCTAATTTCATATTTGCTTTACTGCATTCTCACCATCCTTGTCATGTCGAATTAAACAATTTTTAAAAAGCATCAATTCTAACCCAGATTATTTGACAAACACACCCACTTTCTACCTTCTTATTGTATGGTTGTATAATTTATGTTTTGTCTTGTCGTATCTGATATATAATTAGGTATTGTATATGGCTGAAAAGTGTATGGAAATTAATCAACCCACGCTTGAATCCCAGGTTGCTTCATCATCTATGATTAAATCTAAGGCAAAAAAGGTTAGGAAGTTAACTTCAGCAGTGTGAGAACATTTTACTAAAAATAAAGATGAAAATGGGAAGCTTTTAGAGACATGCAAATGCAACTATTGCAAGAAATCATATGAATTTAACGGTGGTCATGGTACAACAACACTTAAAAGATACTTGGATAGTCAATGCCCCAAGTATCTCCATGGTAATAGAGATAAAAAAACAGCAATTATTGACATTTTCAACTAGTGCAGGGTCAGGAAGTGATGGAAATATTTTAAGTAACTGAAAATTTGATCAAGAATTCTTTAGGATGGCAATGTCACGCATGATCATTGAGGATGAATTACTTTTTAAGTTTGTTGAAAAGAATGTGTTTCGTCAGTTTTGTAAATCTTTGCAATCAGATTTAACATTGTCACAAGAGCTACAATTACTGAAGATTGTGTGGATATTTATATGTTAAAAAGGGAAAAGCTAGAAAAAAAATTTTCAATAATTAGTTAATTGTATTTCCTTGACTACTGATTTATGGACTTCCAACCAAAATAAAGGATACTTGTGTTTCACCGCACATTACATTGATGTAAAGTGGAAGATACAGAAGATGACTATTTGCTTCTGTATTCTCCCATCACCATACACCGGGGATATTATTGCACAGTCTCTTGCGTTGGGTCTTAAAAGTTGAGGCATTAAGAAAATTTGCACTATCACTGTGGATAATGTTTCTTCCAATAATGTTGCTATAAAGAATTTTAGGAGAAGAATGTTAAAAAAGAATGTTTTGCTATGTGGTGGGGAATATTTGCATGTTAGATGTGCTGCACATATTATAAATTTAATTATCAAAGATGTTATAGATGAAATCAAAGATTTAATACTCCGAATCTGGTTTGTTGTTAAATATGTGAAAAGTTCTCCAAGTAGGCTCCAAAAATTCAAAATGTGCATTAAGGAGGAAGAAATTACGTGTCAACATTCTCTATGCTTGGATGTACCAACTCATTGGAACTCTACATATTTAATATTGAAGTCTGCTTTAAAATATCAAAGGGCATTTGATTGCCTTGCTGATAAAGATAGTGTTTTTAGATCAAACAGTCCTTCAACTGATGAAGATTGGGAGAATGCTAGAGTAATTTGTAAATTTTTGGAGAAGTTTTATCACATCACTACTTGTGTATTTGGTTCTTTGTATTGCACTTCAAATATTTATTTTGTGGAAGTTTGTAAAATTGAAAGGCTCTTGCTCTCTCTTCAAAAGTCACCTGATGTGAACCTTAGGCAAATGTCTGTAAAAATGAAAAACAAATTTGACAAGTATTGGGAGACTTTTGAGAAGATGAATATTTTATTAATTATTGTTGTGGTGTAGATCCATGATACAAATTATGATATGTTGAATGGTATTATGAAATGAGTCATGGATTAGAGAAAGCATTAGAAATTTGTGAGAAAGTGAAGGAAAAATTGTATGAGTTGTATAACATTTATGAAGCCGAGCTTTGTGAGACTGTATCTAAAGATGACAATAGTGATGAGGTGGATGAGGTTAATATGAACTTGGAAGATGTTGGTAAAGATGATACCTGGTATCAATGTGATTGGTTCTCAAAGCGCGAACACTTAAAACAGAAGTGGATCAATATCTAGAAGAAGCGAGTGTGAGCAAGGCACCTGGGTTTGATATTTTGGCATGATGGTCTAAAAATAAGGACTACAAAATATTACCTCATCTAGCACGAGATATTTTGGCAATTCCAGTATCTACAATTGTTTTGGAATTAGCTTTTAGCACAGGTGGACGTTTACTTGATCAATTCAGAAACTCTCTAACATAACGACTTGTGGAGATTTTGGTATGTAGATTAGATCAAAGCATCACCACAACCTCTAGGAGTTGAGGAGAACTTGACATAAATTAAAGCAATTGAATCAAATAATTACTTTTTATCTTTTTTTAATTGATTTTCATACTTTATACTATACTATTTTATTTCTATCCACATATTCATTGACATTTTTCAATAATTTTGCAGCTATAACAACTTCTATTAATCTTAAGATGAGTATTAATTTTCTCAAACAGTTGGATCTTAATTAAGGTAATAACAAAAATTTAGACAGTTTATATAGTTCTTTAATCTTTTACAAATTAGTTTTATATGTTTAACTGTTTTTTAATATCTATTTCATTTACTATATATTTTCAGGACTAAAATGATATTGCATAAAAGAGAGAAAATGGATGAAGAACTATCAAGTTTGGAGAGTAGAAGACAATTATTTATTGTTTTTTACTTTTCGATTGAAGTTGTTTGAACTTTGAACTCTACTCATTGTTATGTATTTTAAGACAATAATGTGTAACAATATGTGATATTTGAACTTTTGAAGTGTGATTGTTTGAGTTTATTATAATAAAAGCCTTATTTTCTTAATGGAAGTCTTACTTGATACTTCTCAAATGTATATTTATGAGTTCCACATTTATAACGTTGATTGAATTATTTGATAGAAATAAAATATGTTGTATTTTAAAATAGGAACTGGTATTAAAGAGATTACTTGAAATTGTAGCTCATGTTTTCAAGCCAAAATAGATTAAATTTAGGTATGTTAACTTTGAGTTATTTAATTTATTTAATTTTATAGACTTTATTGAAGGTTTTTAGCATTAAAATTAGTAATAAACACAATATGTTAACCCGTTTATTAAATGGGTTGTAAATGGGTTAGGATTAAAGTTTTTTAAATGGTTAAATAAACGGATTAGGGTTGAAATATATTAAATAGGTTAGGATTAGGATTAGGCTCCAACCCGTTCAACCCAATCCGTTAACACCTCTAAGTGATGAGATTCCTTGTCTTTAGCCCAGAAGAGCTCATATTTGAACTCACATGGTGACTTTTTTTTTTTGCTTGGTGTCAAAGACTAGCATTATGAGACAGCGATAAGAGGTGGTCATAGATAAATAGTATAATTTTGGAAATGAGAATAGTGTTAACCAGCTGGGAGTAGAGAGAACCCTATCAAGTCTAGCTTTCACTCACTGTGATCCGCTTCTATTGTTCCTCCAAGTCATGAAAGGGCCCACAACGCCTAGATCCAACAAATCGCAGTTGTCCATCATGTTGTAGAAGAGATTCATCTATGTCTGCGGACAGGTCCTTTGACTCAAATATTCAATAAAACCAGTCACCTCATTGAAGTCACCCATAGTAAGCTAAGGGGCTACAAATCGGGCTCTCAACCGAGTGAAGATATGTCAGCTCTGTGATCTACATTTTGTATCTAGATGGCCATAGAAACTTGTAAAATGTCAATCCTACATGTCGGCATCTATATGATGAAATGAGTAGCTCTGGATGAAATTTTATATTTATGTTAAGATTGATGATATAATGTTAAGTTGCAAATAAAATTATTTAAAAAATTTCACTAATACTTTGTTATGATGATTATGTTTTAATCCATCGAATAGTAAAATATTGAAATATGTAAACTTGAAATTTAACATATATATAAATTTGTATTAATATGCATATAAATTCTTAGAATTATCACACTTAACCCAATTTTTTCAAGCTGATTGGTTATTTCAAGATTTATTAAAAAAATGTGAGGGTCAGACTCTCTTTATTCCGGTGGATATACAATCCATATAAAAAGTAAGTTCAAATAGAATTTTTTAAAAATAGTGTGAGAGCTCATAACCTTCCGGGCCGGCCCGGACTTTCACCGCTACTATAGACTCTAATGATCTATACGTCACGCCGGTTCTGAGAATGATGATAGACCAATAGTCAATTTGCCACAATTGCATCCGGTACAAAAAAAAAAATTGAACTGCAAACGAATATTTCTAGTCATTAATACTCAAATTTTGTAAAAATAGAAAAACTCATTGCAACTTGAGTTGTTGTATAAGATAAGGGCGTGTTTATTTAATTCAACTTGAGAAGATGAATATTTTATTAATTATTGTTGTGGTGTAGATCCATGATACAAATTATGATATGTTGAATGGTATTATGAAATGAGTCATGGATTAAAGAAAGCATTAGAAATTTGTGAGAAAGTGAAGGAAAAATTGTATGAGTTGTATAACATTTATGAAGCTGAGCTTTGTGAGGTTGTATCTAAAGATGACAATAATGATGAGGTGGATGAGGTTAATATGATTTCGGAAGATGTCGGTGAAGATGATACATGGTATCAATGTGATTGGTTCTCAAAGTGTGAACACTTAAAAACAGAAGTGGATCAATATCTAGAAGAAGCGAGTGTGAGCAAGGCACCTGGGTTTGATATTTTGGCATGATGGTCTAAAAATAAGAATTACAAAATATTACCTTATCTAGCACGAGATATTTTGGCAATTCCAGTATCTACGGTTGTTTTGGAATTAGCTTTTAGCACAGGTGGACGTTTACTTGATCAATTCAGAAACTCTCTAATATCATGACTTGTGGAGATTTTGGTATGTAGATTGGATCAAAGCATCACCACAACCTCTAGGAGTTGAGGAGAACTTGACATAAATTAAAGCAATTGAATCAAATAATTACTCTATAAAAAAAATTACTTTTTATCTTTTTTTAATTGATTTTCATACTTTATACTATACTATTTTATTTCTATCCACATATTCATTGACATTTTTCAATAATTTTGCAGCTATAACAACTTCTATTAATCTTAAGATGAGTATTAATTTTCTCAAACAGTTGAATCTTAATTAAGGTAATAATAAAAATTTAGACAGCTTATATAGTTCTTTAATCTTTTACAAATTAGTTTTATATGTTTAACTGTTTTTTAATATCTATTTCATTTACTATATATTTTCAGGACTAAAATGATATTGCATAAAAGAGAGAAAATGGATGAAGAACTATCAAGTTTGGAGAGTAGAAGAAAATTATTTATTGTTTTTTTACTTTTCGATTGAAGTTGCTTGAACTTTGAACTCTACTCATTGTTATGTATTTTAAGACAATAATGTGTAACAATATGTGATATTTGAACTTTTGAAGTGTGATTTTTTGAGTTTATTATAATACAAGCCTTATTTTCTTAATGGAAGTCTTACTTGATACTTCTCAAATGTATATTTATGAGTTCCACATTTATAACGTTGATTGAATTATTTGATAGAAATAAAATATGTTGTATTTTAAAATAGGAACTGGTATTAAAGAGATGACTTGAAATTGTAGCTCATGTTTTCAAGCCAAAATAGATTAAATTCAGGTATGTTAACTTTGAGTTATTTAATTTATTTAATTTTACAGACTTTATTGAAGGTTTTTAGCATTAAAATTAGTAATAAACACAACCTGTTAACCCCTTTATTAAATGGGTTGTAAATGGGTTAGGGTTGAAGTTTTTTAAATGGTTTAATAAACGGATTAGGGTTGAAATATATTAAATGAGTTAGGATTAGGATTAGGCTCCAACCTGTCAACCCAATCCGTTAACACTTCTAAGTGATGAGATTCCTTGTCTTTAGCCCAGAAGAGCTCATATCTGAACTCACATGGTGACTTTTTTTTTTTTTTTTTTTTGCTTGGTGTCAAAGACTAACATTATGAGACAGTGGTCAGAGGTGGTCATAGATAAATACTATAATTTTGAAAATGAGAATAGTGTTAACCATCTGGGAGTAGAGAGAACCCTATCAAGTCTAGCTTTCACTCGCTGTGATCCGCTTCTATTGTTCCTCCAAGTCATGAAAGGGCCCACAACGCCTAGATCCAACAAATCGCAGTTGTCCATCATGTTGTAGAAGAGATCCATCTATGTCTGTGGACAGGTCCTTTGACTCAAATATTCAATAAAACCAGTCACCTCATTGAGATCACCCATAGTACAAATCGGGCTCTCAACCAAGTGAAGATATGTCAGCTCTGTGATCTACATTTTGTATCTGGATGGCCATAGAAACTTGTAAAATGTCAATCCTACATGTCGGCATCTATATGATGAAATGAGTAGCTCTGGATGAAATTTTATATTTATGTTACTTTTACCGAAGATTGATGATATAATGTTAAGTTGCAAATAAAATTATTTAAAAAATTTCACTAATACTTTGTTATGATGATTATGTTTTAATCCATCGAATAGTAAAATATTGAAATATGTAAACTTGAAATTTAACATATATATGATTTTGTATTAATATGCATATAAATTCTTAGAATTATCACACTTAACCCAATTTTTTCAAGCTGATTGGTTATTTCAAGATTTATTAAAAAAATGTGAGGGTCAGACTCTCTTTATTCCGGTGGATATACAATCCACATAAAAAGTAAGTTCAAATAGAATTTTTTAAAAATAGTGTGAGAGCTCGTAACCTTCCGGGCCGGCCCGGACTTTCACCGCTACTATAGACTCTGATGATCTGTACGTCACGCCGGTTCTGAGAATGGTGATAGACCAATAGTCAATTTGCCACGATTGCATCCGGTACAAAAAAAAAAATTGAACTGCAAACGAATATTTCTAGTCATTAATAATCAAATTTTGTAAAAATAGAAAAACTCATTGCCACTTGAGTTGTCGTATAAGATAAGGGCGTGTTTATTTAATTCAACTACCTTAATTTTTCATTATTTCTCCTACATCTTCATGTACAACTACTTTACTTTTTAATTATTTTTATTCAACTACTTTTACAACTTGCACATATTTTTTTTGATGTTACGAACCCAAATATTTTAACTTTATTCTTTTTACTTTTCATTAGTATCCTTGTTATATCACATTATTTTTTCATATTTAAAAAATTTTTACACTAAAAAATTTTTCTTTAAAATTTTTTTTTTTCCCAAACATATCCTAAATAAAAAGTGGTACTTCAAATTTAGAAAATAAATTAAATTAAATTTATCAAATGCTAAATTATTGGCGGTCGTTAATACACAAAAATTATAAAAATAAAAAACAACTTGAGTTAAATAACAATTAAATAATAGCAAAGCCTTCAATAAATACGTTAATTACGTTAAAAGAATTCAGAAAAAGGTGATTATGACGTAACGGATCAAATTTTGCTCAAAGGATACCATTAAAACAAATCATTATTACATTTTACACTAAAAAGTGTATACACGCAGCAGTTTGGACAGTCAAAACAAAAACAAATTTTTCTTAAAAAATAGGAACATTTTAAAATAAAAAAAACATCGTGTCATGTCACAATGTATGGACAGCGATCCTGAGCAGTTGACTGTCTACTGAGTATTGATTGATGTGTGGTTAGCCCAAAAATATTTTTATTTTTAAATTTTTTATAAATGTGGGAGACACATTGATAGATTTCTCATACTAAAATTTATTTTGTTGATTTATATATTTTTAATTTTTCAAAATAAAAGGGGCATGGATCGAGGCTCTTTTTTTTTTCAAAAATAAAAAAAATATGTAAAAAATTCAGTACGAAAATGGATCTAGGTAAGGCCTAGGCCTGGATAAAAATCAATTATATATTTTTAGCCATATAAAGGTGGTTGCACGTAATCGGAAGTCGGAAGGGATGTATGATACTCAGTCAGCATGAAAAGATATCAGTGTGGGCCTGCTATGCTCTCTCTGGGAGGACTGAATTGGGCTGATTCCTCTGATTTTATTTTTATTTTTTCCGTTAATCACGTCGCTCACTTTGGATTACCAAATATTTGATGAAGGTGCACTCTAGAGACGGGATAATAATGTCACTGTCCCTATTCAATATATAGAGTAACAAGGCTTTACGTAATATTTAAACCCTAAAATTTTCACTCACACTATTCTAACATAATTATGTTAACTACTTGGGCATCGCCCACCTTTGGTGGTAACAACCATGACCTATTTCCATGAGGTTAGGTGTTCGATTTCTGGTATGTGCGTCAAAGTGTTCCAGTTTTGTGAGAGTTTTACTTCTCCCCTTTGGTGAGAGTTTAATTGATGAGAACTTGTTGTATCTCTTTAAAAGTTGTAAGAATATCTTAGAGTTTAAATGTACTACAAATTGAGATGGTTGCAAATATATACGTACGGGCATCTGGCGTTGACGCTCGTCTAATTTATTAAAGTTACGAAAACGTGGGCTAGTCTGCTGGCGAGCCAACAAAATGGCCTGGGCAGTCTGGCAAGTAGAGGCCTATGGGCTCACGAGTTGTTGACGGGCTAGTCGGATGGGTTGATGGGGTACAATTGTACAAAAGCCGTTAAAGTTGAGAACATGGGTAAAATTTTTTTGTTAAAAAAAAGGTTCATAAATGAGGGCATTCTTGCAAAATCAATGCACACGTGCGCGATGCTCGTGCAACCCGCCGTCGAGTTTTAAGTTTTAGCGGGCCGCGGCCTTCTGCTGTTGTCTCCGTTTGCGTCCGAAGAAATGCCCCTCGCCTGCTCTCTGCGCAAGCTCTTCCGCCCAACTCTCTTTGCGTATCCCCCGCATATCTCCTCCCTACGCCTTCAAATCCCAGCTGTCCATTCCTTTCTCCGAACAAGATCACTGTCTCACCTCCCACCAAATCTCTCCGACAAATCCCCGCCGTCCGACCCCTCTCAAACGAACAGCAATTACACACGCAGCGGCAATGTCACCACCAGTCCCAATCCCTCTTCCGTAAAAGATCTCGAAATCTCCAAATTCGCTGCCATCGCCGAAACATGGTAAGCCTTTCTGTCCCTAGTCTTCTTCTCTGCAAAACCCCAGAAACGACAACTGGAACTGAGAATTGTACAAAGACCTCTTTTTTTTCATGTCCAATTGATGTGATTAGGTGGGATAGCGATGGCCCGTTCAAGCCCTTGCATTCGATGAACCCAACGAGAGTCTCTTTCATTCGCTCCACGCTTTGCCGCCATTTTGGGTATTTTCCTGTCATTATTTGTCATCATGATGCCAAGGTCTCGACTCTATTGTAATTAGTTAGCGAAAGGTATTGTTTCATTAGTTTGCTTAATCACGTACACCAAAGCCTGTAATTTGCTTCCCACACATTGATAGTTTGAAGTCTTCATGGCTGATGACTGATCTGAAGGCCTGATTCAATGACTTCATGCATTCTGATTGATAAGCAACCTGGGCCTTATGTCACTTATACTGTGGGTTTGTTTGGGAAGTCATAAAACTTTTGGATAAAAAGTTTTTTGTGTAAAAGTTATTAAATTGATAAAAAATGATGTGATATGATAAGGGTGATGATGAGATAGAAAGAGAATAAAGTTAAAACAAATAGGTTAAATGTATGAGTAGTAGTGTAGAAATGATTGAAAAATAAGACAGTTGTATAAGTAAGTGAAAAAATAATTTTGAAATATGATAATTATGGAGAGTGAAAAGTTTTAGTTTAAGGGTGTATTTGGCAATTAATAGAAAATGTCAAGTTAAAACTTTTCAATCTCCACAATTATTATATTTTTTAATTATTTTTTCACATTTTCCTATACAATTACCCTATTTTTCAATCATTGATACATAATTATCCACACAACTAACCTATCTATTTTAACTGTATCATCTTTACTATTCATCATTACCCCTATCATATCACATCATTTGACAACTTTTACTCTCCAAAACTTTTTATCAAAAATTTTATTCATTACCAAACATACCCTAAAAAAGTTTTTGCTAAAAACGAACATGCCCTGTATATGTAAGTGGGATGTCATTCACACGCTTTAAAAGCCTGTTTGGCGAAGCGTCCATGTGCAGCAAAATTCCATCTCCAGTACTTTTGATGAAAGCATCAACTACCAGCTTCCCACAACTATGCTAACTTTTGCTAAAATTTGCTATTTTCTAAAAATTGCAGTACTTTTTGATTGGGCCAAATATTTTCAAAACTTGTAAAAGTGCAACATGCAAAAACTTATGGCCAAACAAGCCCTATGTGGGTGTAAGTTATGGCCATTGGTCAGTAGAGGTGCAAGTGCTTATTTCTCACAAATATGTGTATCCATGAATTGCACATTTTCACAAGCTAGATGATCCTACTTGTTAAGACTGTGGGCCTTACACTCCTTGCTTCCTTCACCTTTTATTAATGCAGTGATCAATGGTTGTGGAACTACCTATGGTTACAGACTTGCAAAAGTGATGTTACCATTCTGACTTCTTGGCTCCTTTCATCTATATCATGTTCTGCACAGATCCTCTAATTGAAATTTTTGGTGAAAAGTTCTGACTTCTGAATAATGATGTAGAGATTGGTTGTTAGTGATTCCATTGCCTCTTGAAAATTATAGTTTTGACTGGGTATACTGTAATTGGTAAGAGGATGTGTCGTCCGGCCCCGCCCATCAATTGTCATATGAATTGGTTACATTTTTTATTTATTTTTGTGTGCACGCCTGTCCATTTCACTTGATGTTTGTCGCCAATTCTTTTTTCAGAAAAGATCCATATTCTGCTAAGCCACTTGAAGGGTTAAAGGTTTTGGATGTTGGCTGTGGAGGGGGCATTCTCTCTGAGGTATCATCCACTTCAAACAACAGGAATTGTCTTGAGTCAAATATTGTTGTCTGTAACATTTTTTATTACTATTTTAATTAGGAGTCGCTTTGCTGCATATCTGATCTTATCCGGATTCCTTCACTGGCTGCTGAATGATGCAAATGTGAATCTTGCAGATCCTAATCATTGTTTTTCTTTTCTCTTCCTCTTCCTGATATATACTCATGCAGCCCTTGGCCAGGATGGGTGCTATTGTAACTGGAATCGATGCTGTGGAGAAAAATATCAACATTGCAAGTCTTCATGCTGTATGCCAATTTCTACCTCAAGAATGTTTTTATAACTATTTGCATTTACTTCTGTGAAATTTGCATGAAATGATCAAATTTATGATCCTTATGGCTATCCAAACCATAACAGGATCATGTAGAAAGAAACGTTTGTAATATGTTTTGTACTTTGTTTATTTAAGTTTTTTAATTCTCTCTGTCATAACTTGAGCCCATTCTTAGGGCATAGATATGCTCCTTCCATTCCAATCCAATCAATGTTTATTTTCTTTGGTTTGTCCATTGTCAAGTACTTGTCCAATGTGGTGCTACTGCCATTTTCCTCCATCATGGAAAAAGTGATTTTAAAGGAAAATTCTTCTTTACTTCTAGAATAAATTTGAAAAGTAAGTGGCTATAAGTAACTATAGCTCTGATCTACAGGTGGGCAAGAATGCAAGATCAGTTATGTAACCAATCATAGCTTTTCAAGACTGGTTGGCATTTTTGTCTTGTGCTTTCCTAACTTTCTTTTCCTTTAAACCATGCCTAATTTCTAGTGATTTTTTACTGTATGTATTAAATATGAGTAATCTTAAATTGCATTTAATATTTTTATGTTCCATGATAGGCACCACAAGCTATTTTGCAATATTGATGATCTCTCTGAGTTTTTTTTTTTAAAACTAAATTTTGTATGTTTGCATTATTTCCTCAGGGTTTGGATCCACTGACATCATCAATTGAATACTCTTGTACGACAGCAGGTTCATGCTGATTCTATTTCTCTTGTGGTTCTTTATTTCATTCTAAGTCATTGAAACAGTTGTTCATTTAACTGTATGACCAATAATTGCATTTATCATATTAGGCTTCATACACAAGCTACAGTATCCTTTTGGTCCAACAGTTCTTGGAATGAAACAGAATGGAAACTTCTTTGATTAAAGTCTATCACATTTCTATGTGATTGCTTGATGGAGAATCCACTAAGTATGCTGCATTTTTTCCCCTTCCTGATATGATGAAAATGATTTCCGAAACGCCCATGTTAACAAATCAAGTGGTTCTACAATTTGATCAAGCGATGGAAGTCTGTGCTTACAGTTGAATCCAATCTCTAGTTCTGCCTGTCGTTGGTGCATCTACTTGGATATTAATGGCTTGGTTTGTAGGTCTAGAACTTTTTTGGGTTAAAGAATTCATTCAACAATATATATATATACAATTCTAAATACTACACACATGTTGGATTTGGATGAAAATTGGTATGGTAATAAAGTGAACAATTCTAAATACAATGGGTGGGGTGGATTTATGGGAAATGATCAGGTGGGGCCCACAGTGCATGGACTGCACGGTGCAGTCGCATGCACTGGATCATTTCCCTATATATATATATATACACCAACAGCCAGAGTAACTTTCAGTTTTATTTGTTCCTCCCATACAATTTGTATTTTACCTAGATATGACATCAATATTGTCCATTCTGGAAGTCATTATCCCCAATAGTACATATTCCTTGTCCATACAACCTTATTTGGGTTTCTCCTCTTTTGGGATTTTCTTGTATCCAAGCCACATTATGTTGGACTTCCACTGAGAGCAGAGTGTAAAATAGAGGCTATATTTCACCTTTTTCCCCCCAAAATATGGGAAGCATTTTCTTTCCCAATGTCAAGCCTTGAGGAAGCTTAAAACTCACCTTTCATTGGAGCTACATCTAAAAACCAAAAACACATTTTTTTTTCTTTTATATTTTGTCTGTTTCTTCTTTATGTCTGGCTTAGAACACTGGATCAGCAATGACTGACATGTATGCCCTAATAACCTTTTTTTCTTTTATCTACATAGCCTTGATTTTCAAAGCCAAGCTAGGTCGTACCCCATGGGGGGAAAGCTCTCCCAGCACTTATCTCGCCATTCACAAGACTTAGAACCAAAACTTGGCTTGAGGGGAACCGAGCTCCTTACCACTCGGACAACATTGGTTAATACCATTTGAAGTATCCGAAAAGAGATTTCCAGATACCTAGTCCCATACCCACTCTCCCATGTGAATTATATGATGGAAATTCAAGTTTGCTGATTGTTTCCTGTAGGAAATAGGATGGTGATTTGCCTTTGTTAGCTTAGTCTACCATCCATTTTGTGCTGTTTGGAATCCAAATATGCTAAATTCTTTACTACCTGTGGACATTTTATTGACATTAGTGAATATGTATTTTGTAATAGCTTGTTGTGAGTTATAACTGCTATGACTTTCTCATTCTGATGTTAATGTTAATTGTTTAATTATTTTTTTTCCCCAGAGTTGATTAATATGTTTTTGCCCTATCATAGAGATCTTACAATCATGGGTTTGTGGGCAGAGCAACTGGTTGAAAGACAGAGAAAGTTTGATGCTGTAATGGCACTTGAGGTATGATGTTGATCTATTTTTCGATGCATATATCAATGTGTTGAATGATGATTGAATTGATGACCTAATCCGGGAGGCTTAAATTGTTTCTTGGTTAGTATTGGACCATATCCCAGGAACACCCTGATCGATCAAATATAGTATTCATAATCATACCAATTAAGCAGATTCAGGATGATTGACCCTTGTGATTTTGTTCTCATGCTGTGATGGTTCATGATAGGTGCCATGTGGATGGATCAACAGATAGATGGGGTGCATAGATTGGTTGAGTTGGTGCCAGTTATTGGTAACTAGAGCACTCAGTCTGTTCCATATCTCTACCAAAGTGTGGTTGATTCATAAGGGAACCAGCCACTTTATATATTTTACCATTCTTTCTCCTGTCCAAATTAGTCATAAGTTCATTCTAAGCTAGCTGAACTACCAGTCCCTCCAAAATGTTCATTTCAGGTGATTGAGCATGTAGCAGACCCCTCTGAGTTCTGCAAGTCATTGGCTGCATTAACTGATCCTAATGGAGCTACCATCATTTCTACAATTAACCGGTCTATAAGAGCATATGCTACTGCTATTGTTGCTGCTGAATATATTCTTCACTGGGTAATTTTCTCTGCTATTCCATTGTCATTGACTCATTGTGATTAACATCACTAATTTTTTTTTTTTTTTTTTTTCTGCAATTCCCAAATTTAGCCAATGTTAGCCTTGTCATATAGTTATAAGGTTTCCAAGATACACTGGAACTACATTTGGGTTTGTATTTTCATGTTTTTATTTTTTAGTTATCAGAAGATTGATGTTGATAAAATTCAATTATGTTTGTTAACAATTTGGTGAATGCAGTTGTTTGGATATATGACTGGCATGCACCAGTATCAAACTGTGCCATAGGCAAATAAAATAAATTTCAGAAAGAATCAATTATGGGCACAGATATAAATGATTATCATCAAATTTCACTAGCTATGGTCCAAAATATGCATCTAGTAGATTTTGCTAGCTGTGTTGGATTTGTCAGCTTTAAGCTTTTTGGTTCACATCAAATGGTGACACAAGATTAAATTTGTTTTTCTGTTGCAAATTTCTGCAATGTGCAAATGACTTCTTCAGAAGCCAGTCTTACAGTAAATTGTGCCAGAAATGGCACTTGACTGTTACTTATGCATATGTTGAGTCTTGAGTGCGGAGATTGATAAGCTGTTGTAGGACTGGCCTGATTCTTGAACCTACCCATAAACATATGGGTTTCTGCAGGCTTGCATTTCTTAAGAGTTTTTAAGGTGCTTGTTGGTGCAGTAAATTGTTATTGTGAATGGGACAGGGCACATGTTTTTGGGACGGTGCATAAATCTGAAGGCCAAAACATTGTAATTGATATGCACATTCATGGTAGCACTTACATGTAATTTGTCACTTTTCCATTTTCTGAAATATTTTTTTCATCTGTTTGCACTTCCATCTGTAGTTTTGCGATAGAATCAGTAAGATTGCCACTTCGTGAATCTCATGCCAGAATGAAAGATATCCAAATAACTTTTCTTCATATTGACATGCACGTTCTTGTATTTGCACACTTATAGCTCTGAACCACAACCTGGTATTTACAGCTTCCAAAAGGTACCCATCAGTGGTCAAGTTTCCTTACACCAGAGGAGTTGGTCCTGATACTGCAACGTGCATCAATTTCAGTAATCTCCATTTCCCTTCTCCATAATTTTCCTAGAAGTATATTGAAGCTTGTTCAATTGGAATATTTTTGTTCAGGTGCAGGAACTTGCGGGTTTTGTCTACAACCCCTTGACAAGGGAGTGGTCACTATCTGATGACATTAGTGTAAACTTCATTGCCTTTGGTACCAAAAACTGTCATAGATGACTGTAGCTTGTTTGTTAAAGGTATCTTAATCCTCACTTTGTCCATTTGCCCATTTTCACACACTGTCATCTCATTCATTGATTTGAATTTGTTTGCTTTTCTTGTCATGTATGAGTAGAAGCCTGGATGAAAGATGTGACCCAATAATGGTGTGTGAGGGTTTTGGTCTCTGGGGAAGATGTGTATGTTGGACAATCCTGGTCGGCCTTTGCATTGCAGCAGCTGTTCTCTGGCCCCATTAGCCATACAAGCGACAAGGCGAAGTTACAAACAGGCCATGGATTTTTGTAGGACATCAGTAGTTGATCTTGTGGTGCATCCATGATTGATGCCAGGCCAAGTCTTTTGGGCTTCCTAAGCTTGCAGTATGAGTTTCATGAGCTGTTCGCCAGGGCCAAATGATCGTTATAGAGACAATTCCTTGACATAGTGGTGGTTTAAGCTTCCACGTTGTAAGTTCTGTTTTTACCTGGATATTGCATGGTTATACATGAAGCAGGTCGAAATCTCAATTCAAAAAAGTCCCATGCGTTGGGCAGGCTGGGGATTGTGTAGAGGGACATGGTTCCATTGTATGGGAGAGATCACAGCATTAGCCTTTGTGCAACTATAACTGAATCAGCCATTCAGCTTCTCCTGTGTTGGATTGTAATTCTTTACTAAAATAAGTTGACGGTAGTTAGCAAATTAAAAATATTTTATCATTATAAAGTTTTTTTTTTTGGAAAAAAAAAAAAATTAAATGGGGTCAAATTCAAGGATCTGGTTACACCCTTTTTTTCCATTTGGATTAGGGCGCAGCCATTCGGTGGAAAAAGCTCCAACTTTCCATAAATTTGAGGCTCTCTAAGATGATTTTGCGAAATCTAAACCATTTATCTTGTTTTTTTTTTTTAGTTAGTGTTATATACATTGTGGCATCTAATGTTACAAATCATGTAAATTCACAACTATCATCATTTGGAGGGACATCCTACAAATACCTCTACTTTAGAGGATCATTGTATATATCCCAACTTTGGGGGGACATTTTTTTACTCCCAATAGTTGGGAGACCCGAACACCAGATGTCGCCAGCATGGGGTGTTGGGCATTACCACCAGCACATGAGGCTGGTGGCAACCATTCATCTTGTTTGATGTTGTATTTTGTGCGTTATAAATAGAAAACCACTTTCAGAAATATACGTATGCATCAAATTTAATTTAAAAGTTTTAACATGCTTATTTGCATTGTTAAATGGTATTATCTTTACGATATATTATGATTATTTTGGGGTGGTTTTTTTTCGGTTTCCTAATTAAATAATGAATGTGTTTGGTTGGACATAAAAAATGTCGACTAAAATTTTTTAATATAAAACTTTTCATTTTCCATAATTACTTTATTTTTTAATTATTTTTTTCACATTTTCTTATACAAACAACTCTACTTTTTAATCATTTTCACACAATTACCCATACAACTAACTTATCTGTTTTAATTTTATTCTCTTTATGCATTATCATTATCCTTATCATGTCATATTATTTTCTATTAATTTGATGACTTTTACTTTGAAATTTTTTCATCAAAAAATTTTATCTCCAACCAACACACCAAATGTAAATTAAGCATGTTGGTTGGTTTAGGTTTTACAAAACCACCTTGGCATGGCTCAAACTAAGTGTTTCTACAAAATCTTGCACTCCATCCTGCCCTTTGGACAGCCTCCTTGGTAAGTTTAAACATTTGAGTAAAAGGCATTTAATAAATTACCTTATTTTTATGTTCTTTCAAATACCTATAAGCGTGTTTCTTTGAAGCATAATTATATTTATTATGATGTATTTTAGGTTAAAATATAACATTCATTTATTTTTGCAATTAGATATATATTTTTATTTTTCTTTATAAACATATTTTTCCAAGTGTATTTAATTTATATACAAAGTTTTTCTATTTTACAATACTTTTAGGTTTTTATTTTTTATTTTTTTTTTGAAAATCATCAATTTCAAGGGTATTTAAGTCATTTTTCACTCCTTAAAAATTAATTTTTTACAAAATTAAAAATAAATATATAAAAATATCGTAAAATGGCAAAATTTTGTACATAGATTGAATATGCTTAGATAAACATGTTTATGAAGAAAAAATTAAAAAAATACAAGTAATTGTAAAAATAAATGAATATTATATTTTAGTTTAAAATACATCATGATATATAACAGGATCAGGCTCCTGGTTCTTTTGTCCAGTCCTTAGTTCTTTTGTGATCCTTTGACGACTTTATTTCTTTTAATGGGTGTAATTTTGTCTCTATTGCATATACCTAAATTACCGAAGCATATTTGCTCTCATTTTTTCTACCTTCGAAGTGTTAATTCCATCTTTCGATTTTTTTTTTTATGTAATCTTTAGATTTTCTTAATTTCTCATCAAAAGTGTCTTTTTTTTTTTTTTTTTGGTCGCTTATCGTGTACAGTCTTCATTTTGGTTGGAAGTTGGAACTTTCAGTCGTGTAATATTTTTATTAGTAGGTGTAACTTTCCTTAACTATTTATGCCGAATACCTGAACTTTATTTTTTTTTAGGAAGTCTACATAAACTGGTAATTGAATTGCAATATGACGGTTCCCATTATCGGCCGATATGCCCATGTCGGTATAGGTATGGTTTCTGTCATACATGGTTTTGTAGCAGCCGACATGGGCCGATTCGGTATCGGTTGATACGGGTGCATATCAGCCGAAGGAACGTAAATATAAAAATTTCTATTTTTTTTATTCGTTTGTATAATTTTCTTTTGCGAACGTCATCTCCTCCCTTTCTGTACTCATTTTTGACACCTAACTTACAAGAAAATAAAATTTTTAGAAATTTCAAAAAATAAGAAATGAAATGAAAGAATACGTAGTTATTCTACGCTTGGCCTATATAAATATTGGGTTCTCCTAAAATCTATTACATGCGGACCATATGGTCCTGTATCGGATAATTTTTTGTTAAGCCAAGAAATGTACATGAATACCATCAAAAAAAGAAATATTAAATGAAAGAATATATAGGGTATGTTTGGCCGGCAACCTTAAAAAATATCAAGTTAAAACTTTTCACTCTCCATAATTATCATATTTTTTTAATTATTTTTTCACATTTTCCTGTACAACTACCCTACTTTTCAATCATTTCTACACAACTACCCATACAACTAACCTATCTATTTTAACTTTATCATATTTACTACTCATCATTACCCCTATCATACGACATCATTTGACAACTTTTACTCTTTAAAATTTTTCATCAAAAGTTTTACCCATTCCCAAACACACCCATAGTCCAATACGGGCGTATCTGATGAATTTTAGCGGAACCCAAAACGCCCCCAATGCCGATAGTTTTCAAAATAATAATAATAATAATAACCACGGCACTACCTGATCTGCAGTCTTCATGTTCTTCATTTATGACAATAATGCTGTTGTTGAAGGTACATTTCCATATACAGTTTTCATTTACGAGTTATGGCTCTCATTTTCAACTTTTTAAGATTTTTCCTTTCTTTTCATTTCGGTATCCGCCCAGGTATATATAGTTTAGCCAGCATGGGACTAGCCCGGCTGGCAGAGACGCAGAGTGAGTGCCTATGTCATGGGATATCTGGGCTTCAAGTCCCGGTTTGGAAAAATTATTTCCTTTCTCAAAAGCAACGTCTCCTGTTTATAACCCTTGAGCAGGTTTTGGAAGATATGTACTTGGGATACTTGAGTTTATATACTTAATTTTTCTGTATAATTTTACAGAATTTCAAAAATCAAAATCCTTTTCATGTGTGACAGTCGTGAGGGAGTGTAAGATGGATGAAAATTTCTTTATTTTTAATATTTTATAAAAATATTCAAAATTGGTAAAATTAAGTATACGAGCTATATGTACTTGGGTCCTTATGCAAATTTTTTTGAAAAAAAAAAAAAGTTGAAAAGTTGAAAATGGTACACATGATAGACGGCTGCAACTTACCTAAGTTACAGCTGTCTGTATTGTATCACGACCCTTCACTCGCCTAAGTTTTAAACGTTTTGCTATTTTCTAGCATTAGATTTAGGACTTTTCTTGTTCTATGTATCGAAATTATATTATCTGCGATAGCATGTAGAAAGTATTTCTTTCTACTTTAATCAACGACCGAAATGGTAGTTTGAGGGTTTTGAATTGCGTTCGACCTTCATGTACACGGGATGCATTTCGTACAAAATGTGTGTACACGAGTACTTTATTATTACAAATGTTCATTTGTAAGTAATGCCCAAATTTTATTAAGAAATTAATATATTTCCCTATATCTACTTTAATTTTCTTTCACGAATACAGGGTACAGTAGCAATATCATTTTCTAGAAAGATGATCCATAACAAAAACCCTTCATTTCTCACTCTCTTGTGGCGTCTTTCATTCTTATCTTTATACACAACAAGATTATTTATTTCATTTTTATTCATTTTGATTCAGTATATTACTTTCTATCTGGTTCTATCATTTGCTACTTCCTTTATCCGGATTCTTTCGAGATTCCCAAAAGATCATTGAAATACAATCACCAGCATGATAAACATTGGCCATGACTCAAAATCAGCCAATAAAACTTTTCAAATCCTGGTTTTCTACCAACAAGTAGCTGGCAAGCAATACGGTTTAGAGAACAGAAAGTCCGGGTATCGAATCCCAGTTAAGGGAGCTCTTCTCCCATTTCCAAGAGCACTCTCCTATAGATACATTGTTTATTATATAATTGGATTTACCCCTTGAGCAAGAAATTGAGAAATATGTAGTTAGGTTAGATTGAGTTGTGATATAAAACAATAAAAAAAAAAAAAAAAATCCAAGCGTTCTATTTCCATCAAGAGAAAAAATCCAGGTATTCTATACCCGCATTTTTCATGTGGATCCAAATTCAGGAGAACTGAAAACGAAACTACATTCCATAAAGGTGAATTTCAGAAAACAACAGAATTACATTCCCATTCGTGAAACTATTTTAGAAGGGTCCCATCACTAAAAAAATTTGAAAAAAAAATAATTAAAAGAAAACTGACGCATCACCTTGTAATAAATTTTAATAATTAAACATCAAGAGAAGTATATACAGAAGAACGAATAACAAAAGAACGGTGGTTGCCTGTGCAATGCAAAGAATGCTTGACAATAACTGTCAAGAAGGACAGAGTGAGGGAGAGACTCAGTAGTTCAAAAGCGAGTACTTGACACGAACTACGATCCTTCCCTTCTCGACACCTAACTTTGCCCCTGTCACCAACCAATGCCCTGGCATATCCTGAGGTCCCTTCGACATCTCTGTCAAGTCAACAATTTTTGCTAATCTCCCAAACTGACTTGAATTATCCGTCTTTCTATCATCCGAATTCGGTCTATCACTTGATGATGACAATGAAGATGACGTGCTATCTGGCCGCTGCATGCTGCTGGCTGAAGGGCTGTGATCCCAAACAGATCTTCTTATGGTACAGCCTGGTACTCTGGAGAACAAAAGTTTGAGATGTAGAACACTCTTGGCTCCAAAATCCCACACGCCCAATTGTGCTCCAGTCACAATGTAAACACCAGAGAGGTCTCCTATGCTAGTTTCTGTGTACTCTATGGGTGCTGTGCTTACATGGGAAAAGTTCTTCCATTTGATCGGTTCAAACCACCGGCTGTCTTGTTCCTCGGGGCCTTGCCACTTGGGTGGGCCGATGGCAACATGTGGGTCCCAGTGGGGCTGGAGGATTTTTGGAAGGGATGCGAGATGCTGCAAATGGATAGCTAGTCGATTCTGCTTGCTCCCTTCTAGACACAACCTGAGCCCAGTGACAGGTCTCCTACCAACTGATATCTGCTTGAATGTCACAAATTGGATCAGTTACTAGAGATGGATCACATACCTGGAAAGCATTGAAAGCTTTTCCAATCTATTCTTAGAATTTTTCTTTTCTTTTTATTTTTCCATAAAAAACTCTCATCTTGCCATGAAAGGGCATGGAAGGAACAGATTGGCCAAAGCAATTAATGATTTCTTCAAAGATTTCTCATGTTCATTCTTGAAAAAGAATGCCCAAAGGTGACAGAGTACCTCAAAAGATAAGAGAATCACCAATGTGGGGAGATGCAAAGAATAAACTGAGTCATCAAATCAATCAAATTAACGATATTTAGAAACTTCATTTACATCTAACTCTGCTAATGAAACAAAATATCTAAGTTTTTTTTTTTGTGTGTCTTTTTTCATCCTGAAACCATTACAAACAGCCCAAGCTTCATTGGTGGTTAATTTTTTGGGGAAAAAATTTAAAGGAGCCATATAACCAACTTTTGTAAAGAATCGTTTTTGCAAGTCTGTATGTTGTTTGGCTGATATTGTTAATTTGTGTTCTTGTGTTTTTTACTTGTATTCATTGGCTTATGAAATTGCTTGCAAAAAGATAATAATAATAACCTTTGCCTCACTGGAGGCCACTCGTATGCTCCTGGTGCATACTCAAACACCTATTTTTTTAATTTTTTATTTATTATTTTTTATTTTTTATAAAACTGTTAATATAAGTGTATTTAACATCTTTATAAATTTTTACTATTTTTGGAGTATTTTAGATTTTTATTTTTTATTTTTGAAAATCAGTGGTATGTTAGGTACTTTTAAATTACATAAAATGTCACTGATTTTCAAAAATAAAAAATAAATATCTAAAATACTTCAAAAATGGTAAAAATTTATACACATATTAAATAAACATAGGTTTATGCGCCCAGGAGCATACGATCGGGGTCCTGCCTCACTACCCACCCCAAACCCAATGACCTGCATGATGGGTGGCTTCCATTGTTAGGCTTTGTTGGTGTGCTCCAGACACACCTAAGCTGAGAGGCTAATCAACAGGCACTCTTCCTTACCATCTTAACACAATGAATCAAGTTTTTAATCTTGCCTCAATAAATTATACAACCCATCCATTGTGCATTTTGCTAAGACAGGAAATCATAGATATCACTAAAGCATGGATCTTATCCAGTCGCCCATATTACAGGCGCAATACAGGCAGTCATAAAAAATTTTTATTTATTTATTTTATAAATGTATAGGCCCCAACTAGATCTTCCTTCTTGTAAAATTTGGTAATTTTTTAATTTGCTTGTCATTTTATTTTGACTTTTGAACATCAATAAAAGGGGCATGGGTACATTTTAAAAATATAAAATAAAATACTAAACAAATTCTGAAATTTGCCAAATTTCATAGGAAGGAAGATCCAGCTGGTGCCTATCATCATCATCATCATCATCATCATCAAATATTCTGCCACATAGGATACCAACCCATTACCAAAATGTTTACTTTCTACAATTCCATACTTCAAAGAATCTGTTTTTTCTCCTCACCTTGACTCTGAATCTTCTTTCAAGTCTTTGGAAAAATCCTCACATTTCTTTTGTTTTATGGAATCTTAGGTTTCTTTTTTCATCTCTTCTTTTCTAACACAATCCTCTATTTCTCAAAGGGGGAAAAAAACAAGCAGCAGAAGAAAAAGACTTGCATAAAATGTTGGTAAAACGATCAACAACGCAAACACTTGGATCATCATGCAAACTGCAATCCACAGCAGGAATCAACCCTGTGCGGTAACCATTATTATATGGGAACTATGAGTCTATGGCCTCTCAAAAATATATTTTTTCATTTCTTGTATTTACACACTAATTATCAGCTATTTACATTATCCCCTATGCAACGGCCTAAAAATTTAATCAATCCACACATAGACAAGGAAAAATATAGAACTATAATAAGCAATAATCAAAATTGCCAATTTTTTTGTAGCAAAAATTGCCAATTAGACAGTACTACAAATGACCATTTTAAATATTTGAAATTAGTAGTTCAAAAAATGAAGAAATTGGTGAGGAATTCAAGTTCAGTGGACAAAATGTTGTGCTTCTTGAATTTTATGTGATAGTCAAGTGTCAATTAAATCATCTGTTTAGGAATTCAAGAAAGGGGTGGGAAGAAAAGGAACATGAAAAAGTGAGGGAGCAGAAGAGTGGGGATGGCACTCAACCTCCATCCCCAATCAGGATATGGAACTTTCCATGGAGCTCTATAATGTCGTTTTTGTTGATCCTCCCACAAAAAAAAAAAAAAAGAACGAGCAAACAGGACCAACATTTGAGTGCATTTAGACATTTACATGAATTAACAGTAGTATTACTTCGTTCACACACCAATTGCATATACGTGATACAGAATGTGATAGCTTCTATAGCTACAATTGTCTTTAACCCTTAAAGCAACTTCCTGATAGATAATGCTCCTCTTATAGTTGAAAATGTTGGTACATATTAATATGAAATGTGAGCACGAAATATTTTTATAAGCCTGATATATGCAGAGAAACGCTTCCTAAACATATTCGGACTTGTTCATAACTGATTTTATGAGACAATGAGAAAACCATTCATATAATTTCAAGAAGGATGAAAGTTCTTCTCACAGACAGTAGCAGACACTCGGGAGGATTGAGATTGCTGCAATCCTCAAATCAGCATAGATCAACAAATGTCAACAATTGTGCATCTACAAACTATAATTTGTGAAGTAATTTCAGTAGGGTCTTTATTTAATGTCCACAAAGACAAGAACCATTCCAATGCAGTCCATGTGCACCCTGATTATGGTGCATTCCATTGCAAAATGAGCCCTGCACATATTTGAATGTTATAATACTTTATACAATCATTAGTCCACTTAAAAATCATACTTTAGATGGTTTAGATGTTGAAACTACAACTCTAAAATTGATATTTATGTCAAACTGTTTTATTATTTTGATTGTATATCATTTTAAAATGGGGCCCATATACGCTTGATTTGGATTAAAATTGATGTGCTACTAAAATAATCTATAAACAATAAGTCAGGTAGATATTACTTTTATGATCGAATGGGCCCTGTTTGCATGAGAATGCACCAAAATTAGTGTGCAGTCCGAATGCACTCTAGCATTTTCCCAAAAAGACTACTTTTAGCTTAACCTTGGTATCCTTCAGAAAATAATGCATAAAGCACTGATTATTTTTAACCATTTCATAAATGTCTATCAATGAAAGGACGTTTAAAGCTACCTGCTCTGAGCTGATGTAGAGCTTGGGACCCATCAAACTAAATTGAAGGTGTGGGCACACAGGCTCCTTCCGTTGATGCCCTGGGTGATTATTCTGCTCAGGTGCCCAAACTCGTGGGATTTGAAACTCGAGGAAATATTGTAGTTCCTCTATTGGTGGCTTGTCTGGAAAAGAAAATGAAATGAAATAAAGGGACTACCTGAATAAAAAACAGTGCATTTGCAGTACAAATACTGCTATATTTTCTTTATTTAATTCACATCAAGTGCATGGAAGGATGAACTAAGTAGGAGTGCCATCACAACTTGTACAATAAAAATAAACTACAAAGTAAAGAAACAACAAAATTGAGACTTCAGGCTTAGGACTAAATTCACACCACAGGAAATTTACATCTTTGAGACAGGAAACACCTAAAAGTCTATGCTTTGATGGTCAACAGTGAATGATAAGAAAAAAACCTTCTCTCCCTTGAATGCAAATTGAAGAGAGTTTTTGTATGCTTTAACCAAATCATGCATATACAGTCTCCAATGTCAGTCAGCTTGAATATGACAAACAGATTCAATTAATATAATGGTGATAGTCAAAAAATTGAATAAAAGACAAATAAATATAGATTCAAGAAATCTGCAAACATTTAGACAAAATAAGGGACCAGGCAGCTAGCCATACTTCGAACTGTCAAGTCCAGAATATTTCAACATATTATTTGTCAGGTCAAATAAGCATTCATTAAATGCTTTCAGACCAGAACAACAAAAAGGCTAAGTTAATGTTCCATGAAATAATGCAAGAAATTTAAAAGTTCACAATTTTCAAGGGAGACTACTGAATCACTCAAGGAAATGAGCTTATACAACAAGTAAGAACTGTATTCAAGAACGCGACAACAAACGAGGCACTGCTTTTCAGTACTATTTATTTGGATTTTAAAATTTTCAAACAAAAAAAAGAAAAAGTCAAATCTTACACTCTAGATATAGATCAATTGCACGAGCTAAATGTCTAATTCCAGGTAGTCCATTCAAGAGAGAGATAATTGGAGAAAATGTCATGTTGATAACGTCTGGTGCCAACTGTACAGTGTTTGCCCAAGCAGCATGACTCTGGATGAGATCATCACCTCCCCTCCTCCTAAATATAACTGTAACATCCTGCAAAAAGTAGGGAAGGAACATTTTCTCAGCCTGCCCCATACAAGCAGGAACATGTCACTAGGAACCAGGAAACAATAATGCACATAAGTACGGCAGTGCAAAGCATAAACGTGACGGCTTATCATGTAAATGAAAATGAATTTGCTCTCCCAAAAATAATCAGCAAAGTCATATATTTTGGAGATCTCATGGCATCTTGAAATAAAATTTTAACATCAAGTACATATTTACTAGCTGTGATGAGAAGAAAAGGGCATCAAACACCAAGCAGATTTGTGATGGGAAATTAAGGACATCAAACACCAAGAACATATTTACCAGTTGTGATGGGTGATTCAGGGTGTCAAACACCAAGCACATATTTGCAAGTTGTGCTGGGTGATTAAGGGCATTTAATGAAGTATATGTGAAGGGAAGCTAAGGGCATCAGGTAAACTGTCATTGCATGGGGAATTTAAGGGCATGTGATAATCAATATTTCAAGATAAACGTATTACAGTAGTACATTCCACTAATAATGCAAGAATAAATGTAACTCGTGACCTCAATTAGAAAAATTATGAAAGTAAATATAAAGAATGGCTGATCTAGTGCATAGAGCTCATTTCCTATGAAACTCATGACCTCCAGTCGCAAAGACAACAACTCTTGACACTGAGAAAACGCCCACCCTCTTGTAAAAGTACATTTTAAGAATCAAAATATATAACATACCGTATGAACATACTAGACAATTACATAATATAATTAAAAAAGGGAATTAACTACAGCTTAGAAATTTCATGTAAGTGAATCACTAGAACTAAACAAAAGACAAATTGAAGGGAGAAGGGGGAAAAAAAAACCAGCACTTGCCTCCTTCCCACTTAAATATGGAACACCAGTAACCTGTGGGTGTATTTCTCGATTATTGAATAGTGATGGATCTGCAACCTGTATATTTTCAGATATCAAGAAGGCAGAACTGGAATGCTACAGCGGCAGATATAGGCTAAGAAGTATTTGTTCATCTGAACTGAATATAAACATAAAGGATGAAGAGAACTAGCCTTATCCTTGTACTTTAGAGTACTAGAAAGAGGTCGGCTTTCTGAGGCAAAAAATCTTTGATCCCCAATATCTTTCACATAGCTTTTTATGTCCAATGCCGTCAAAGGAGAAGACTGGTGCTGCTTGACATAAACCACATCTCGGCCACCAATTGTTACAGAAGTAACGATATGTGTACCAAAATTCTCAATAAAGCTGAAAGCAAGGGAAACAAAAGATACTGATTAGAAGCTCACAGCATCAGCCACTACCAGATTGAATTGGTCTCAATTAGCAATAGTAAACACTTTGCTCACCGGAAAAAAAAAAAAAAAAAGCAGAATTTTAGCTCAAGATCATGTATGTGTCATCTCACATCACAACTGAAACAAAAAGGATTAAAATGCTTGCCTGGCCAAGGATGACGGTTCCCAAACTTGTGGAACAGCACGCTTGATGTGGTCTTGCAGCACTAAATGTAATTTTGACAGTAGCACCTTGTACAAAGGTACAAAATATCCATCCATCACCAGGGATTTTGTCACTGCAGCATCCACTTGCCAAGATCCCGTGAAATTGAACATGGAGTTGAAACTTCCAAGAGGAATGCTTCCAGATATGCCTGATTTCCCATTGAAATACTCTGCCATCTGGAGTTGTACATCAGCAACCATTCATCAACATGCAGGCATAAAATGAATCGTGTCATATAAACAAGGACATAGAACAAAGTGAAAAAATCAATGAAGAAAGCTTGTCTCGTTGAGGTCATATTTGCCTGTCAGTCAGCCTGACATTTAGAGCAATGTATCAGCTAGCAGTTAAACCTTGGTATAACTTTCAAATCTTTGCCAAAAAAGCATCCCTTAAATGTCTGCAAGGTCAAGATAGTGAGATAGTGCAAACCACTTAATTTCATGCAGATAGGAGCAGATGCTATTTCCAAATTGCATTACTATCCTGGCTGGTCACGCTATGGATGACAGAGATAAGCATTTTTTTGTCTCAAAAATAGTGGTTTAACATTCTCAAAACACCTATCACCAAATTGCATTACTATTTGGCCTGGTAAAGCCAAAGACACTATATTGAGGACTATTCTATATCTGATAAGCAGTTGTTTGACAATCCAATACTAATCGGTAAAGTAGATAGTTTGGCTCTAGAAGTTCATTGGGGAAATCAGGTTCACTCTCAACTGTACAAGAATTTCAACCAAATGTGCAAGTGCAAATAATCACATCAGTAAAGCTATGATTCATGGTGCATCTACACTAGGACCCATCATTTCAGTTTCTTAAGAAAATCTATTTAATTATTGTGCTTCACGCAACCAATTACTGCTTCACGGTCAAAGTCCCAAAGTTGCTTACGTATCTTCACTAAATGCACATTCTAGAGTTGAAACAATGACTTCTCAGCTATGCTTTATATAATAACTATAACAGTAGGCCAATGACATTCACATCCCACAGAGACGTATGTATACTGATATACATATATTTACTAGAGAAATTCACATGAAACAAATCCCTACAACTGATAATAGAATCCAAAAACATATTGAACAATCAGCGGCCTACATTTGAACCTTGGTGGAAATTTTGCCTTAATTCGCCAAGTCAAGCATCAAAGGCATAAATGCAAGATGATTGGAGTGAAACTAAAATTTTCAGAAAACACTGATTAAAATGGTGAGCCTAAAATGTTCATATCAAACCCAACAGCCAGGGAAGATAAAGTGTGGAGCTGCCAGACACATGAATCCACATTGCACACATCAAATAATTCAAACCTGAAACCATTCCACAAAAAGCAGCAATCATTTGTGTTCACAGGTTCCCACAAACTTAAGTTCAAATTTCAAACAACAAGGTACATGCAATGATTGCACTGAAATGTTGGTTTTTTTAAAAAAAAATTATTTTGAAATTTTTAGAATGGAAACAAATGCTTGTATGATCTGATATTAATATAGCACTCCCCACTGCAGATGGACAATGATCATCGTGGTGAAAAAATAGCTGCCATGCCATGAATACACACGCTTTCCTTCGAGATCCAAGCTATCAACCATGTGTTAACTGTTCAGCATTGTGCTTATGTGGGGAATTTCTTGCATGGATTCCCACGTCAAGCCCATAAAATCAATTGTTTTTCTCAATGAACAAGCATCTCCTACCCTTGCTTTCACGACTTTGTAAAAAATAAGCCCAAGTTCATGAACACTGTATAATACCTGGTTGCAATTACAATTTTTTGTGAATTTCCTAACCCCATCAACCATTCCACCATCAAGGCTCTTTCTCCAATGGAGACATCAAATTTTTCGGAAACTAAGGGAAGCTTCCAACAGTAATCAAACCAAGTTTGTAATTCAATAGTTGTCGGGTGGGAATAGAAAGACAAAGGCAAGCACTCCCCATTCAGATGAAAACGTCACGCAAGTGATTCTAAATGGTGAAATACAGAACAAAAACTTCGAAAGGTATCCGAACCCAAAAAACTTGCATTTTCGAAGTAATAATGCTAACAATAATCAAATCCTCATCTATATGCAGATTGCCTGGGAGTCTATGACCAACAACCAATCATTTTCATCAAAACCAAAACAGAAAAGTCAACTAGAAGATTAAAAGCGAAAGGCCAACCACATTGAAAATCCGACCCGTGATAATCGAAATTCCAGAAAACAGCGGAAGCCTAGTTGATAACTTCAGCATAGAAACACCCAAAAATCAAAATATTGAAGCGAGAAATTTCACCGATTCGTAACTAGTCGCTGCATTTCTTCGCATGATTCGAAATCCCATTGGAAAAATAAAACGTCCCTCCTCATTGAAAGAAAAAAAGAATCTCGGAAATCTAGAAAAACAATGCAAATGCCAGAAACGGATACGATACCCAATCTAGTCCCATAAACAAACGGAATCCAACTGATAATTCGATCTCCCAAATCACATCATAGTGAAACAAATCCAGCCCAACTTGAAATCAACAAGACCGAGGAACAGCTACCTCATGAAAACTCCAAACGGGCGTGGACTCCCGGATGTACTTCTTCTCCGCAACGCATTCAAAATCCACGGAGACCGCAGGAAGCACTAGCCCGTTCCCGACGTCAATCTCGCACGTGTGCTCCTCGTCGATGTGAATCAAACGGGAGCCGGGAGCTCCCTTGCAGTAGAGGAGGCGGATATCGGACGTGACGTCGAAGCCGCGGCCAAGGGCTTGGATGGAATTGGCGAGCGTGGCGAGAGCGGCAGAAGCTGAAGCTGAAGCTGCTGCAGGCGCTGATGAAGAGGAGGAAGCAGAAGGCGGCGAGGAAATCGATGTTGGAAGTTCCATGGCGTGGCGAGAGAATACATGAGATTGCGATTGACGAGGGATTTTTGCATCTCTTAGCGGCGCTGCTGCATTTGAGATTCTTTCGCGGAGGTTGAAGAGGGGCTTGGAAGAGTCCCCTTCTCGAAAAGAAAAGCAAGAGGGTTTTGACTGTAATTATTGTTGGTAGCGGAAAACGCGTTTTTCTTTAGGGATGGATTCTGGGTTGACTGCTTTTTTTTCTGCTCGTGAATGAGAGAGATGATGCTCGGGCCTGGAATTTCAGGGTTTTTCATTCTATGGCGATTACGATTGGGGACTCTCTTTTTTTCCTGGGATTAAGAAAGTTATGGACCGTTTTAATACCCGACGTGGGACTTTGTTTTTTAGATGGAATTCGGAATCCTGATATATTTTATGTTAAAGTACATTATTTACTTATTTTTATAACTAATTATATTTATTAATTTTTTTCTTCGTATATTTCCAAGCCTTGCAAGTAAAAGTTTCTATCTTATTACCGGTCCCAAGCCCAAAAAAACAAACGAAGGTTGGCATATCAAGCTGGCTGCCGATGCTATCAAAAATCACCACCACATCTCAACTGGATTTTGAAAATATATTGACAATGAAACATGTTTTTCCAAATATATTTAGTTTATATACCGATTTTTCCCATTTTACAATACTTCACATATTTTTTATTTTTTAAATATCAAAGTTTTTAAGGGGCAAAAACAACTTAAATGCCTTGATTTTTAAAAATTAAAAATAAATATATAAAAGTATCGTAAAATAGTAAAACTTAGTATATGAATTAAATATAATTAATAAAATACATTTACGAAGAAGAAGTCAAAAATATAATTAATTATAAAAATAAATGAATAAGATATTTTAGCATAAAATACATAGGATCAAATACTTAGCCTTAGTGCACCTGGGTACTTTAACCCTTTTTTATTTTTTGTTAATTTTTCATACAACTATTAATCTAAGTATATTTAACATACATATTAATTTTTATTATTTTTGGAGTATTTTAAATATTTATTTTTTTTATTTTTGAAAATTAGTGGCATTGTAGTAATTTTATAGTGTGATGATATACATAATGGGGTTCCAAAATTTTGATCCTTGGTTGTCATTCTATCTCATGGACTTTATCGCCGGTTGATCCGCAGTTGTCCTGCTCGGTGCCTGTCTTTTTCTTTTTTTTCTTTTTTTTTCTTTTTTTGCACACGTCTTTGAAATTTGGCAAAGCATAAAATTCCTTTCGCATTTGCAGTTGTACCGGACTTTCACTTTAGATTCGTAGAAATACCTGTATTTTAATTTTTAACGCGGAGCCAGATTGTACACAACAGGATATATTTTAAATTAAAATATATTATTCATTTTTATAATTAGTTATAGTTTTTATTTTTTAGTAATCATATTTTTCTAAGTATATTTAATTCATATATATAGTTTTAACATTTTTACAATATTTTTACATATTTATTTTTCAAAATTATGTCTTTTACTGGTAAAAATTGACTTAAATTCCTTTGAAATTGATGATTTTGTAAAAATTAAAAATAAATATATAAAATTATTGTAAAATAGCAAAACTTGTTTTCCCGTAAAAGACGTAATTTTTAAAAATAAATATATAAAATTATTATAAAATAGAAAAACTTGATATATGAATTAAGTATGCTTAGGAAACATTTTACAAAGAAAAGATCAAAAATTAAAATAAACAAATAATGTATTTTAGCTTAAAAAATGTGATGCATATAATCGGGCAGCTCTTCACGCGAGTAATCTTATCAACCCGTGCTAACAAATCTGTTTGTTAGCCTAGGCCAAATTAACAGTATTTTTTTATTTTTTTATTTTTTATAAAATTGCCAATCTAAGAATAATTTATTAACTAATTTTTGTTATTTTTGAAGTTGTATGTAAATTTTTTGAACTTCTAAGCATGTTAATATTTTAGTTATTTTAAATCATTGAAAACAGTATTGTAAAAACGGAATCAATGATGTAATTGGTCTGGTTCAACTGGTTAGGCAAACCGGTTTGAACCGATGACGTCAGCACAACATATTTATGATGTCATAAATATTTAATTATTTTTAATTAATTATATATTGATAAAAATATAAAATTATATGTTCAAAAAATATCCTAAATCTATATAATAGATTTTAAGCATCACAACAAAACATGCATAAAAAATTAATAGAAAATTTTTAAAAATCTTTAATCATGAATATTAGAAAAAAGTAACTATATTAACTGATCTGAAATGTATAATAAATCTTGAATGTTGATGTTTGACTTTTGAATCCTCCCTATTTATCTCAATGCCTTTCTGAATTGAACTTCTGTAAACATGCCTAACACAATAAAATAAATAAAATAAATTAATAACGGTGGGACAATTGAATAATTAAATAATTCATAATAATATAAGAATTAAGAACAACTCGTTATTATAAAAAAAAAAACACTCATATGCTCAACAAAAATGAAAACATAATAGTCATAAACACATTATTCTTATAAAAATAAAATTTTAAAAGTTTATAAACTCATTATTCTCATCCAACATAAAATTTTAAAAAGTCTAAAAACACATCATTCCCATGGAACATAAAATTTTAAGTTTGCAAATACATTATTTTCATCAAAAATAAAATTTTAAAAGTCCACAAACACATCATCCCATCAAACATAAAATTTTAAAGTCCAAAAATCAACATAAAATTTTAAAAGTCTAAAAATCCACCATTATTATCATTGCAAACAAACGAAACAAAAGAAATAATGTCTTCAAATTTCTTCTTCATACAATCCACAATATTTTCTCAAATAGACAATTGCATAACAGATAAATATCATAAATTGCAATGAATAGCTACTTACTAACCACTATATTAGTATAATTTAGAAAACGCAAGGAACAAACAAATAAGGTCTATACTGCAACAAATATTAATATTTTGCATGGCTGATCTTTTTAGATGATGCTATTGTTCGAAGATGAAGAAGAAAACAGAAAAATTACAATTGTAGTTGGAAGATAGAATTAGAACTTTGAATGGGGGTGCCAAAAGGAGACCAAAAGGCTTGCAAAGCAGAGTAAGCTGAGCATCGGAGTAGGTCAGCTGTCAATAGAGTAGCTTGACAAAAATGCACAATGTGGCATTACCACACTAGCTGTTAAAAAATTTATCATTAGTTAGTGAAGATGTGCTAGTGGAGATTGGAGAGGAAAAAGGGTATTGGGGTTGAAGAGAAATGGCAGGGAGAAGAGAGGCTTACAAAATGGTTAGGGTCGATTGGGGTGCTACCGGGCTTGAGCATAGTAGAGTCGAAGAGGTTGATCGAGCTTGAGGATGATGAAAAATAGCGGATATGGAATGGAGGTGCTTACGTCCTGCCAAATAAAAGGAGGCAGGGCAAGGCCACAAGCTCGACTGTTAATAATAATTTTTATAGTTTTGCCAGTTTGCGTAAGAGGAAAATAGCCTATGGGACATGCATAGGAGGAAAACGAAGTGAAGAAGATAACCGAATGTTGTGATGTCCCCAAGAGATGGCCCTTGCTTTAGCTGTGGATAGCAGCAATGGCTAGCTTTTGGAGGGAAAATGAAAAAAAGGTGAGAGGGAAGTCGAGCAGCAGCATGAGGCTATTGCCTTTGGGAATTTTGTAAAATTTATATACTCTTCTTGAATAAGTTCAAAGTAGTTCAATCAAGAGTTCCGATTCAACCATGGTTCTTATGGTTCAAATAGGTTAAACCGAACTGGTTATAAATGAACATGATTAGGGACTAGTTCCCGGTTGAACCTGTTTGGTTTTGATAATGCTATTTGAAAAATGACTAAAATACTCAAATATTTACAAATCTAAAAAATATACGCATATTTTCAAAAATGATAAAACTTAACATGTAGATTAAATACTCTTCTTTAAAAAATTTAAAAATTATCGCTGGGCCTAGGATAATAACATCACTTCTCTTTCTACATTGCCATTCTTATCTAGCACGGTATGTATGGTAAAAAAAAATTATTTTTTATGAATATGCAAGCTCCATCTAAAATTTTTCTTATGAAATTGGTAATTTTTAAGGTATTTAGAATTTTATTTTAATTTTTAAAAATAGTGACATGTAACTATTCCCATTTTATTCATTTTCAAAAAATTAAAATTAAATACCGAAAATTTATCAAATTTCGTTAAAAGGAACATTTAGTGGCGCTCGAATACTTACAAAAAAATGAAGATATAATTGTTGTTTGTGTTTATTGCTTATTGCTCTATATGGGCAACGACACAAGACAACGCCCATATGTTTAAGGTTTCTTAGGCAACAACACAGGTTGTTTTTGAAATTTTTGAAAAAACTTATATGAAAACCATTTATTACCTTTATTCATAGTTGTTTACTTATGATGTAAAAGATTATTTTAATTGGGAATTACATGTTTTGAAAGTTTATCAACTTTTGAGAGTAATATTCGATTATTAAAATTAAAAATTGTTTATATAATAAAGAATTTTAATATATATGATCTTTGGCATTATCAACAAGTACATATGAATAATTATTATAAATAATTTAGATATTTAAAAATTTTCGAAATAGAGAGATGCATGTGTCACGATTCAATACATATGTATGTACCAAATTTACATGTGTAAGATAAACAGGTTAACCAACAACCAATCAAAACATTTGTCCCGCCCGTTTAAAAACGAATTAGGATTGGCTGTTACTAATCTGCTAACCCATGTAATAATCTATTTAACCCATTTAATTTAAATAAACAGTAATAAGTCAAACGTTACCAACACATCAACTTGCAGAACCCACTCAACCCGTTAACCCGCTAACAACTTGCTATCCTAATATATAATTGAATTTGATATTGGCCTGTTATTCCATAATGAAAATTTTAGTAATTGATACACCGTGTTTTGTGGGGTGCAATCGTGTGCGCCCGGGTGCATTGAGCCTCAATGCACCCGGGTGTACTACACGTATTTTTTTTATTTTTTTGAAATTTTTTTATGAAGTTGTTAATCTAAATGTATTTAACATATGTATCGATTTTTACAATTTTTTGAGACTTTTAAATTTTTTTTGGATTTTTAAAAATCAATGACATTTTTAGTAATTTACTAAAATGTCACTGATTTTTAAAATTGGAAAAAAAAATCTAAAAAACTCCAAAAATGTAAAAATTGATACACATGTTAAATACACTTAGATTAACAATTGTGTAAAATTTTTTAAAAAGAATAAAAAAATAGTTGTATACACCCGCTAACAATTGCGTGCTATGTTTTGTTGTGGATGATTTATTTATTTCATTTTATTATAAAATCAATTTTTGCAAATGAAAAATTAGATTTATTGCATCAAAAGTTAATAAATAGATGCATAATTTGTTACCGTCAATCCATTTAGTAAACGAATTGAGGTTAAGATTTTGTAAATCCCTTTAATAAATTGATCAAAGGTGAGATTTTATAAATAGGATAGGAATATGACTATCGGATAAAGTGTGCCGATTCAAAAAAAAATTCACTCAATGCCTGACATTTTAACTATTTAAGTAAAAATTATACTCTTCTAATTACTATCCATAATCATTTATGTAACTTAGCCTTGGTTTCTAAGCTCTGGATAAGTAAGCCTATCAACATCATATCAAGGCATGATCTTGTTAAAACTTATTTAAAATTTTTGGATTTTTATAGACTTATTAATTTAGATGCATTTAATATATAAATCAAGTTTTATCATTTAATATATAAGTCAAGTTTTAAATTTTTGATTGGATATTTTTTAGATTTTTAAATACAAGATTATTTTATTTGTTTTCAATCGTAAAAATGGCTAAAATATCCTATGTTTATAAATAACATACACAGACGTTCTTAAAAATAACAAAACTTTTCATCAATAAATAAATAAATAACAAAACTCGATTTATATACTAAACACATAGAGATGAACAGGTCATGAAAAAGGCAAAATATAATTAAAAATAAATTTATTGGTCATGAAGAAGGCATACCAATGCACTTATTACTTAATCTATGCTAATAATTTTTTTTTAAAAAAAAATTATATTTAGCGTTGACAAAGTAGGCTTTCATGTCTCTGTTATATCACTCCGATATCATTTGTCCTCACCAAATTTTCCGTCTTTACGGCAAATACCAACACACCGGCCAAAGCAACGACTCCGTAACTGGATTTAATTGCAAAAAGAATCCGCCATCATCCAAATGTCATTCTCTACTATTCATCGGTGGCTTTTTGTGATTTGGCGTACTTGAGCCGTCCATCCAAATCTTCCCGCGTGCATGATCATGTATTTCCATTGAATTCAAAGTGCCACGTCATAAAGAGTGGTGAATTATTATCCTTGGGTCAAAAAAGGGCGCGAGTCCAAAGAATGGCCATTTCATGCAACTTTCCGGTTTCTACTCGAGGACGAGGATCTGTGATTGGCGAAACGTCCAGATGGACCAAAGCATTCGCGCATGGGAACGGGTACGATGAATTGTGTTGTACCCTAATTCGTAGTCCTCTCTTAATTCTCTTCAGTGAACCACGACCGTGGAAAAGGCACCGCAGTCAGCAGTTCAGCACTCTATCTAATTTCGCTCGAATTTTTTGCATTAAAAGTCCCAAAAAGCGCCAGGGCTTGGATGGGATGTGGAAGGAATAATGATAAGATTAAAATTCGAGATTGTAGTGCAATGAGAATGAGAAAAAGTGTCCTGGGACTGAGGAAATATGTATTGAAATTAGTTAAAAGAAATGACTCTGTTAGATCGGGATAAGTAGATACGTCGTTTAATTTACCTTAAAAAAATTCTTTATTTTTTCTTTATACACTTATTTATCTAAATTTATTTAACATATAAACTAAGTTTTATTATTTTTTGATATGTTTATATTTTTTTGAGATTTTTAAATATTTGTGTATATATGTATTTAAATACTCCTATATTCAAAAGTCTCAAATATATATATATATATATATATCTAAAAATGATAAAACTTAATTTATATACTAAATGCACTTGGATAAACAAGTATATGAAGAAAAATTAAAAAAATTATTCTATATGAGTTTTTTGAATGGGCTAATTGAGACGTTTCTTTAAGCCGAATCAACTTGATCACTTCACTTAGTTGAATATGTATTTAAAAATAGAAGATTCTGTTCCAAGATCATTCCATCTTAATTGTGAACATGCTCAATGTTTCTACTCAACATATGAAAATGTCATAATTTTACTATCATGCCAAACATACCCATTATAGATTTTCCTGAGTAATCTAAGGAATCCATCGTTTAATGGCCAAATGAATTATTTTATAAGATCAAAATCTTTAATTATTTTTAACAATTTATGTTTTGTTAAGAGGGACATTGATGAAATTTTTTGTAAACTATGACATAATTCACCAAAAAATAAATAATTTAAAAAAAGATAAAATATTCACTTCTAAAAGTGTTCACCAAAAAGAAATTAGACAACTGCATTTTTGGCTTAAAAATGCTTTTAATGAATCCATTGCTAACCACCAGCTAAAGATTTTAATTTTAGATGAGAGCTTCAATTTCTACACAATTTGCATCACCTCCCAATTCTAAAGGCCAACTAAGTTTTCATCATATTCTTCACACTCATGGACAGTCTTTAGCACCTTTCTACATCCCGTTTTCACTTCGTATATATCATTCGATTCATACAATCAAAAAATCGTATCTTCTTGCTGACAAGAAGAAAAAGTAAGTGCCCAAATGATCCCTCATCTTTCCTCTGTAAGCATTTAACCAATCCCTATTTTCAATGCTTATGTTCTCGGTCAATAAAGGTCATCTCTTCTCTCTAACAATTTAACTAGTCTCTCATTTCAATGTGTAAATTCCTAGTGAATAAAGATTTCCACCTTGGCATCTTCAGGACCTGAACAAGGGAAAGGCCTAACTTTTTGAAGGAGAATAGGTGTCCAACAATTTAATAGCAACAATATATTATCCCCGTTTCTTAATCTCCATCAACAGATTCTCTTCAAGAAATTCCAAGCTGACATTATGCGTCTCCAAGGAAATGAAGCAACGTAAGGAAGTGAAGAGGACTATAAGCTACAATATGGAAAATACTTACCTTTTAAGGTCTAATAGAGCAAAGAGTTTTAATTTATCAACAACCTCCATGTTTGCTTTGCAAGGAGGGATTGATTAAGAGTAAAGAAATCTCTAAAACCCATTTAGCCACTACCTTTAAATTTATGCATTGTTTTCCATGCAACCGTACCTATTGTTATTCTTTTCTCCTCACCAAAACCTACTAATCATAGAGTTCACTACCTCATAGAAGCTTTTGGGCAAACAGAACGTACACATTACATAGGCGTGAATAGTCTGAACCATTGCTTTGATTAACACTTCTTTACCATCACAGGAAAGAAGTTTAAACTGCCAACCTTGTATTTTTCTCTAAATTTTCTCATTTAGTCTTTGAAATACTCCGGCTTTTGCTTTACCAATCTAAGCTGACAATCCAAGATACTTTTCTATTTCTTTGCCACCGTTACCAAAAAACTGTTCTATGTTCACTGCTCCTCTAACATTCTTACCGAAGTATAAAGACGTCTTATAAATTTGAAAATTTACCTGTTCAGTAAGATGAGATTTGGAATGATATTTAAGATAGGATGAAAAAAGCCTATTCCCATCCACATCCCATTGGTCAACAGGTTAGAAATGGGCACCCCATTTTTCACATCTCAGACGTGTTTGTAAGGTTGTGTCATTGAAAGGTTCGGACCTTAGCTGTTGGAAACAGACTGCGATAGGCGTGCCTTGACTTGTTCAGTTGAATTTTTGCAGCTTTTTCACTAAAATACTTCAACCATCTAACTATTCAAAAATTAGAATTTTGACTGTCCAAGTTATTTGAGAATATTTTTATACAAGATGATCACTATTTAGAAGGTTTAGATTGTCAAATCATTGACCCCGCAGAACCAATATGAAAGTATAGAGGGATGCATGAACTCGAAACTTTCGCTTTCCATGTGCTCTACCCCAGAACTAAAAAATTAAATTATTGTTGTTAAGTATTTTCAGAGACCATACTTTCAGCCATATGGACGAATTGGATCATTGGATTATAAAATAACATGATTCGCTGCCGGATGATGAAGATAAAGCAACGTATAACGCGACAGACTCAAGCTCTCCACCCGCATCCGGAGTTGGCGGGTCTGAGCCGCCTAATTTCCGTGTTAAATCACCATCATTTACGAATAAGACAACTGCTCAGCCCCAAGCTCCGTCACACGAATCCGGAGTAAGCGGAGTTGAGCCACGTAAATTCCGTGTTAAATCACCATCATTTACGAATAAGACAACAGCTCAGGTCATCCAAATCGTCCACATCATGTGACGTGCAGCGTATGAAGCTCTAGCAGGTAATTCGTGGTTTCTAGAAGTTTTTGACCTTGGATCTGCTCAAACATACTACTGCTCAGAGAAGAAGTGATGGATTGGATTTTTTGAAAGTCGGAAGCTTTTTTATGATTTCATCGAAGAGAATTTATGGTTTATGATTTAATCAACGGTCTGGATCGATTTAAAAATGAGGCTTCCTGAATAATATCCAAATGCTAGGTTTTTTTTTTTTTGCAAAAAAAAAAAAAAGTATCTGTCATGTAGTACTACCTAGCTCAACTGTCCATTACGGCTCTCCGATCGTACGCCCGACGACGACGCTGTGGTTGCTTTTATACGAAAGCCGTTCCATTTAGTCGGACCCACCTGCTCTGCACTTTAGGCGCATCAGTCGGCTGTAAAAATAAATTAGGATTTTTGACATCATTAATAAATAAGAGGTTTTTATTCAAAGACACCGGTTTACGCCACTAAATTGGTGGAACCTCTTGGTTGGGTATATCTTGATAACAATGCATTTGGAATTATTTGTTTAATTTGGAAATCAAATTTCATTTAAACTAAAAATGTTCTAGGCTTCACAGATGATTTATATATTTCAGTTTCAGAACTTTTATAATATTCCAATGTGTTTCTAAATGAGTTCTGCTTCTATGTATCTATTTCTTTGTAAGTCATTTGTATAATATGATTATACAAAGCTCTATTTAAAAATATATAAACTAATACAATAAAATACTTTAATATAATATTAATTTTAAAATTATATTTTTTACTCCTAATTATTATCTATATCATATAACATCATTTTCTCCCTTAATTTTTTTGACATCCATACTTTCTAACTTTAATATCTTAACAAACAGAGTCTGTTTTTTTTATTGATATTTATACATGTGACAATTGTATTACAATCACATATCTTCATTATCCTCGTACCATGGAGGGAATTATATGTAAATACTCCACTTTAGAGGAAAATTTGTAAAAAGCTCCATTATTAGAGGGAATATGCAATAATAAAACCTGCACAAGCAGGACTTGATCTAGGCCAAACTAAGTCTATTTTTTTTTTTTAAGATGAGAAACTAAGCCTAATTAGTTCTACATTTTTAGAACATGAAAATCAACAGGCTTCGTTTCTTTCTTTAGTTGTTGACACCTGTGAATGTTGATTTGATGGATGCACCTTGACATGGGATGATGGGAATGGATCAAGGAGACCGTTGAAATTCGGGAATTTATGGCATTAGAAAAGGATGAGTAATGGAATGTGACATTTGTCTTCCCCAATCCCTCCTATCAGATCAGTAGCCTGGATCCATTCCAATACCATCTACATTTTTTTTGATATATTTTTATTTTTGTATCAAATTATTCCCGGTAATGGGCACAGAGCATAGATATTATTAAAAAATTAAAAATCATTTTTATCAGAATTTTTAAGGAGATCTTATAATTTGGGGAAATTCTGTTTTCTATAACTAAATTAATCCCTGCCAAACCAAGATCTAGATCATGATATTATGAAAACAATCGGTTTTATCACACAAAATTTTATGTGGAAAAATGGTCAATTTGATTATTGGAATCATACAAAAAACTATGGAAGGTGGTTGAAGATCCCCAACGATTCTTTCTATCAAATTCCTTGCTTTCTTTATAGTTTTGTTGAGTACTTATTTTCTCAATCCAAATTGGTTAGCTTTTCTTCAAAGGGTTCATTCTATGTTGGGAGAACTACTCCAAAGGAGGGTAGGTATTGGAAGACGAATAAGACTAAGCCTTTTTCTATTCTTGGGTCGCAAATTAAACTTGCTTGTTCTTCGGTGGGAGATTAGTGGTATATATGGGATTTAACATTAATGAAACATATTTTGCATCGGATGAGGTATCTTGTGATCATTTTTAGGACATTTTCTCTAATTGACGTGTTTGTCTGTAGTTGGCCAGATCAAGAGATGTCTCTCTCCACTATCGCCTCAAAATAGCTTGGATCATCTTTAGTCCGTGAAGATGTCATATCTTCATTAATGTGAATTAACTTCCTTTGGCTCAATAGTAGATATATTCGCATATTGAAATGGTCTCAATAAATGTTGATTGTTTTGTCATCCACGTCCCATTAATCACGTCCAGGGGTTGGCGAAATGGCCCCTATTGTTCTTGCCAAGACCTTGTAATTTTTAGTTGAAATTTTCTGGGCAACTTTTTATTGAGGGATATGACTTTGGCAAACCTTTCCTTCTTCAAGAAGTGTTGTACCAGACCTTTCTCTAACCATTTTTTAGTTAAATCTTATAAGATGTTATATGAATATAACATTGGTGTGATACAATGCTCAATGGTGTTGTGGTAACCACATCCGTCCCAATTGGTGGGCAATGTGGTTTCAATCTCTACATTCTGCAGGTAAATGGTGTCTCTCCATAATATGGGTACATATAGTTGCTCCTTCGGTATTGGGGGTATTTACAAAGATGTCCTTCCACGGTGAAGATGGTGAAAGCATATGATTTGTAATATCTGATGTTACAAGTATATAATGGGTGTGTTTGTTAACAACAAAAAGTTGTCAAGTTAAAACTTTTCAATCTAAAACTTTTCACTCTCCACAACTATCCTATTTTTTTAATTATTTCTTCACATTTTTCTATACAACTACTCTACTTTTCAATCTTTTCTACATAACTACCAACACAACAAACCTATCTATTTCAACTTTATCCTATTTATTTCTGATCATTAACCCTATCATATCACATCATTTGACAACTTTTTATCTCTACAACTTTTTATCAAAAGTTTTATCAATTCCCAAACACACCCGGTACCAATTAAAAACAATATAACAGTGGTGCGAATGGGAACATACTAGCTTGGAAATAGGGTTTTCTAGACGGCTTCTAGGGCATGGAACGGGAGACTCCGTCAAAAGCCTACTCATCGGTCCATCCCATCAACCGACACGTGCATTGAGTCGCGTCCGAGTCAGAGACTCAGCGCAGAAACATCAGGCCATGACCTTTGGTTGGTGCCCGTGGCCCGCACCGTTCCACAATCCCTGACAAAATCCGTCACGTGTCCATCGCCGTTTTCACATTTTCTTCCAAAATCCGATGCAACTTCAATTTCTGCATTATTATTATCATCCCCTGTTTTTTGGTTTTTAGTATATATTTTGATATCCAGTGATTTTCCAGAAAATTACTTCAATTTAATTTTTTTGAATTTAAATTATTAATTACTTTTATCCGAGCGTTTATTCCTGATGCCAAAAATAAATTCATTGCATACTTACATGCAAGCTCTTGCTTTCTTTTAGTTAAACATATATATTTTAAATTCAAATTATTGGTATATTTCTGAGTATTTATTCTTGATGTCAAAAATAAATTGCTTTCGAATTTGAATATTTATATGCTTACTCTCAAAAAAGGTAAACATATATAAGTTTCCAACCAAAATAATTTTCGACATCATGAACAAATAAATATTGAAGTGTCTATTTATATCAAAAACATTTTAAACTAAAAATTTTCAATATAAAAATTTTCACTCTCCACAACTATTATTGTTTTAATTATTTTATACTTTTTTTTATACAATTATCTTATTTTTTAATCATTCCTATGCGACTATTCATTTAATTAAATTATTTATTTTAACTTTATTTTTTTACTATTCATCATTATTTTCATCATATCACATCATTTTACCCATTTCAAAAACTTAGCATTAAAAATTTTTCATTAGAATTTTTATCACGTCCCCAAACACACCCATAAATAAAAGTAACAAATCACTTTACATTTATAGAATATAAATTTTAAGCGGAAAGCAAGGAGACACCCGGTTGCATTAATCACTCCCTACTTTTTATTTGAATGCTATTTTTAATTTTACCGTAATGATCTTCGACGTACATTCGCATAGCTTTATTATATAAGTAATTTAATGTCTATGATTTTCCTTTTAATAAGTTAAAACTTTACACCAGAGAAACTAATTAATGAATGGAATTTTATTGCCAAGTCAGGAAGAGTCTCATGTGTTCCGGACAATTTTTTAAATAACACAATCCTCATCAATATGGAAAATATAAGTTTTTCTTTTACAAGATAGGCCATATAACTTAATAGCAAATCATTAAATCTCATAATTTAGTATTTATAAAACCAAGCTTGGCTTCTATATAACTAGGTTACATAGAAGTAATCCCATGTAACCCTTTTAAAATTCAAGTTATTAATGATTGATTTAAAATTTAATATTTTCATTGTATTCAACATCACTTAGTTGTTTAGAAGATTAAGTTTCATCTCGATCAAGTATGTGCATGGGCCATATTTGCTCAAAAATATATATTTATGTGTAAATTATGAAATACACTTAGATTCACTCACACGTGTATTGGAATGTAATAATACTTTATATAATCATTTATCCATATAGTATTGATATTTTAGATGGTTTAGATGTTGAAAAAATCACTTTAAAATTGATATTTTAGCATTGAATTATTTTATTGTGTTGACTTTACACATTTATGGATAGGACCCATATAGTGAAATTTTAAAAATTAAAAGGGTTCCAAGATATTATAATAATGGATGAAGTGAATTTTTCATCAACCATCAAAATTTTATAAATAGACGGGTAAATTTCAAAACGTTATAAAACCAACCCCAATGTATACGAGGCAAATTTAAATATGACATGGCCTAAATATGGTCTTGAATGTATTTCAAAATGCCAGGAAACTACGTTTAACTCATTTAAAATCCAAAATTATCTTAAAAACATCACTGAGGCACATTCTGCAACTTTTTTTAGGCATAAAGGGTTTTTTTAATATTTTTTGGAAAGTGATACAGTTTTATATGAAAAGTTTTTGTTGTGAAAGTTTTCGAAATAAGAGGAAATAATGTGATATGATAAGTGTAATGATAATATATAAAAAGAATAAAGTTAAAATAGATATGTTAATTGTAAAAATAGTTGTGTAAAAATAATTAAAAAGTATGATAATTTACAAAAAAAAATATGAAGAAATAACTAAATAATAAGATAACTTTTTAGTGAAAGTTTCCATAAATGTTTTACCTTAAAATAAAGGTACCCGTAGTAAAGCAACAGGGTCTAAACTCTAACGTGTGAGGGAGCGAAAAAAACAAAAGAAAAGAAAAGAAAAGAAAAGATTGTGTACGCAGGTGTGTAAGGAATCAAGTACGTTGTGAGTCAAAGACGTGTGCATGCTTCTTCCTCTATGTACTGCCATTTCTGCTTCTGAAATTCGAATTTTTGATCAACTACATAGATCCGGAAATTTGAATTTTAACTTCTTCTAACATGCATATTACTTTAAAGTTTTTCTAGCAGTAATTTTGCATTTTAGATCTTCAACCCTTATAAATCACCGAATTTTTGATCAACTACATAGATGATAGATCCGGAAATTTGCATTTTAACTTCTTCTAACATGCATATTACTTTAAAGTTTTGCTAGTAGTAATTTTGCATTTTAGATCTTCAACCCTTATAAATCACCATTAAGATATTGTAAAATATTTAAAATGCTTTTTACATTTTAAACCCTCTAATTTTACATATTTGCATTTTAAATTTGAAAACTTGTCATTGGATGTGTATCATTTTATGTACATTACAGAGCACCAATTTAAGTATTCTACAACTAATAATTTGCATATTTTTTTATTTACTCATATAATCATTTAAAATTATTTTAAAAATATTTTTTTATCAATTTAAATTGATAGAAAATGATGTGATATGATTGAGGGTAATGATGAGATGTGAAAAGAATAAAGTTAAAATAGATAAATTAGTTATATATGTGTATAAATGATTCAAAAATAGGGTAACTATATAAGAAGATGTGAAAAATAATTTAAAAATATGGTAGTTATAGATAGTGAAAAATTTTATATTGAAAATCTTCTGTTAAAAAACAAATATAACTTATGTAAAAACAAGGAATAAAAAAAAGCCAAAAAAAAAAAGCCAAGATACCTATGGACTAACTTATAAAGTAATATATGAACCAAAAGCTAGAAGAAGCATAGTTTTTGTTTGAACTGGTGTTCGTTAAACAGCTTTTGATTCTTGCTCCCTAACGTTGGTATTTCTACCATACGCTATTATGATTTAGATTTTATTAGCTCTTCTTAGTTAGAAATTTAGTAAAGCCTTTCATTTTGATTGACGGTCAAAAGATGTGTACTTGTTGTCAGTTTTTGTTGCTTAATATAGCTAGAGCAATTTAATAAAATTGTGAGCTTAATATTATTTTGCACATGTTTCTTGAAATTTTAAAATAATTTCAAATAAGACTTTTAGTTAAAATACTTAAGTGTAATATATTATTTTAGTAAGCACGAAAAATATGCAAATTATCGGTGCTAGAATACTTAACTGACGACAAACCTTGAAGTTTAAAATACAACTATGTAAAGTTAAAAGGGTTTAAAATACAAGGGTATTTTAGATATTCTATAAGATTTTAATAGTGTTTTTTTAACACGGTAAAGATTGTGGGTCTAAAAAGGTAAAGAACTAAACTTCATCAAGTTCAAAATGCTAATGGTCAAACTTGGGAGATACAAATAAGCATAATTATAGGGTTGAAAATGCAAATTCTCCACATATATCCCTTAGTTGAGTGTAATTATACGGACCGTGGTTCAATGCACCCGGGTGCATTGAGCCTCAATGCACCCGGGTGTACTTCACCCATTTTTTTTTATTTTTTTTGAAACTTTTTTTTATGAAAATGCTAATCTAAGTCTATTTAACGTGTGTATAAATTTTTACCATTTTTAAATATTTTTAGATATTTTTTCGGATTTTTTTAAAATCAGTGGCATTATTAGTAATTTTAAATTACTAAAAATGCCACTGATTTTAAAAAATTCAAAAAAAATATCTAAAAATCTCCAAAAATTATAAAAATTTATACACAGGTTAAATACACTTATATTAACATTCTTGTAAAAAAATTTTCAAAAAAAAATAAAAAAAAATGGGTGAAGTACACCCAGGTGCATTGAGGCTCAATGCACCCGGGTGCATTGAACCACGGTCCTAATTATACGGGCCCACCTCCGTTTCTATTTGTCTCTTTGTTTTGTTTTGTTCATGCCAAATAAGAGTGTTAAAACTAAACCAACATCATCACCTCAACGCCATCCAATCTGTTATTACTTATTAGGCACTTCCGCACTAGCTAAATATATGGCCAAAAAATTAATTAATTAATTAATCCGCGTGTGCTGATGATCGATGGCCCCCACCCAATTACACGGAGTATTCGTATCATAGGAAGGGATGGAATGAAACGTTAATGAGATTTAAAAAATAAAAATAAAAATTGAATGAGCAAGGGTTGTAATGAATAAGTTTTGCATACATCAAACTCTTGTTCAGTATAACACTTTTCATTTTTAACATTTTGATATTGGATGGAAAATCCACTCTATTTATTTTATTTAGGGATATTTCTATTATCATTAACATTTTTTCATTTGCCTTGTATTACTATATATAGACCATCTATGGATGTGTAAAACTAATATAATAAAATAATTTAATACTAGATATTCATTTTAAAATTGGATTTTCAATATTTAAACCATATAAAATGTCATTATTAGGTGGATATATGATTTTATAATATATTATTATATTGTAATACATACGTGAATGTATCTCTGCATTTTTTATAATTTACTCATTCATATATATTTTTTTAGCAAATATGGTCTGCATGCACATTTGATTTAGATAAAACTTGATATTATAACTAAACAAATGATATGAAATACAATGAATGAAGCAGATTTTCCATTAAATATTAAAATATTAAAAATGAAAGCAGTTACACGAAACAACAAATGAGATGAAAAAGAAAAATATAAAAAATAAAAAAGTCTCATCCCATCATATGCTCTAGAACGGGCCTACACATGGCCATCTCGTAAGTGACGCGTTCGATCAAGACGGGATCGTGAGATTGAGGGGCAGCAGTTCTTTTGTATTATCAAGTGTGTGAAATTTGCAGTTTTGATCCTTACCAGATGACTTCAAGATTTATAAATTTGCACGTAGGGGCTTGATTGGCTAGAAATTCTAGCTTCTTGGAAATGTTATTATTCATGGTTTTCAGTTTTTTTTTTTTCCTTCGTTGAAAAAAAAAAAAAAAAAAACAGCTAATTGAGCAAGACGTGAAACATGGGTTGCTTTGTTTTTCAGCAGTACACTCATGAATGGAAAGACTTGCCAGCCAGCCAGCCTCACGCTGGCATGGAAATTTTTGAAGAATGAAAATAAAGGACTACGGGAAAATTGGAATGATTCGACGAAAATTCCATTTTTCGATTCAAATCCAGAAAAATATTGTATTCACATCCATCAGAGAACTAGAGCAAGTAATGGACTGACTTTGAATCTGCGATTGGCTGAGTCGATGATGTTATGCAGTCATCAGTCAAGGGCGGCGTGGTCGGATTGTTTGGTTTTGCTACTCTGGTTCGGCAGGTCTGATTTTCTCGTTGAATCTTTCCTACCAGCTTGCATTTCTACGCAAAATATTCATTTGTCTCAAACGCACAAATGCAATTCCACCCATTTTACAGGAATAATTTGTCTGTACCAGGCATGGAATAGCCAGATTTTCTAAAAGCCGAATCTGGAGAGGAGGAAAGAAAAATGCGACAAGTAAACGAAGAATTAATAAAATATGGATAACCATCAAATATCTAGACTACTAATTTTTCTTCGTCACAAAGCAGAGTCAGTTGTACATTCATTCCCTCAACGTGTGTGTGTGTGTGTGTTTGAAATCCAGGCTCACTAAAAGTACAATTTACACTACATAGGCACAGATGCCCAGTACAGAAGCCTCCGATTTAGACTGCTTAATTCAACAGCAACCAACTGCATAGCATGAAATAGTGTCCGTGTATGAAGGCCTTTCTTTTTTTTCTTTAACACGTTAGAATTACGACCAAATGAAATTCAAGGGCATCTGCCCCTTCAATTTTTATGACTGTTTACCTAAAACTTCTATAGCCATCGACTGACAAAATACTGTCAGCATAAAGGCTTTTTTTTTCCCCCTCGCCCATGAAGATCTCAAACAAATGAGATTCTCTTACACCCCAAATGAAGACTTTCAGACAAATCTGACAAGATTCTATAATGAACTAATAATGTCAAAATTTACAATCGCAGTAAGATGGGGAGTTGAATGCAAATTTGGAGGTTTATTTGACCACTGTTAAGTCCTGCTGACATATCTTATGCGCACTTTTCATCTCTTAATTTACCGCAACTGGGCGTTTGAATTTATCCTCGTGACTTCAGATTAGTATTTCCTAATCTTGACAGTACAAATACTACAGTGGAGTTCACATGGTGATATCACACATCGCAGGAATCAGACACTGTTTCTTTGATCCTTACTTCAAAGTTGGTGGTGCTGTAAACCAGGCGCGCTGGTGCCACACGGGTGTCAACCATGTGGGTCTAAGGTCCAAAACCAGGCAATATTACTTCTGTTACGATTACTTATGGTTGGGCTTTGCTGCTGCGAATGAAACTGGGTGCCCTTGTATTTCTTTCTTTTTTAAGAAAAAATATCCAAGTCATGCATTGTGTTTAAAACTACTTGTTTTGCCTGAATATTAAAAATCAACTTGATTAAAAAATTTTATAACATGAATCTTCGAAAAAATATATAAAAAAGTGGAAAACCCCAAGGGGTGTATATTTTACACCCATTCTCAAAGGAGCAAATCTACTTATGATTTGAGAGAGTAGTTGAACCCCCAAAATTTCCATCTAAGTGGATTATGAGATAAGCAGCCGAAAAATTATCCTCTGTCCAACTAACATTGTTGAATAAGGCAATCGATGGTTACTGGTCAAAATGAAAGAGCATGGAATCTAACAAATGCACATCAATATATTGTCAGCTTATGGTTATACACAACCTGGTGAGTAGACTAAACCATATTAACACGGCCCAATAACCCAAGTGTGTTTCTTCACATATACTGGGACGCTATTTAAGCAATGCTGCAATAGTATGGGGCTTGAACAGCTTCATCCAACTCCACAAGATGCCATCGGGGCAAAGGTCTCATTTTTCTGCATAAGCAGCATCATCTTCCAGGTTGTTGACCCGTTCACATTCATCTATCCATTCACTGTATCTGTGGAATTCAACATTTGATTCAGGACTCAATCTAGACAACAAATGGAACCTGGACGCAACATTAGGAGATTTAACTTACACGTCTATGGGTTCTGATAAAGCTGCAAAAAAAAAAAAGGAGGAGAATCAAGTAAGCAACATATCAATACTAAAAGACAGTATGCAATAGGCTAATTCAGTATGCCTTCCGAAGTACCTCAAACAGACATAGGTAGAATCAGGCTTTCAGGCAGTACATATTCTCAAGCATGAAAGAAAACTGAGACTGACAGTACCATCATTTCAACAATTTTGAGATAACAGGGCCATGTTACAGCAAGTAGTCACAAGTGAAATGTTAATTTGTACAAAATTGTTCTGGTTGATTACAGCCTTAGAGAAATAATCATCAACAACGCATAGGCAGGGGGAATGCCTCAAATGGTGGGAAACAGGGAATCTTTCAAAAAACAATGCACAACAATACTACATGATCTGTTATATTCGATGCCTTACCCATTCTGATGTCAAAACGAAATTCTCAAATGAACAGTTTATGTCCAATTTTCTGAGTAGAGGATGCAACATCTTTTGTTGCATGGGCTCCGACAAGGGAACCGACCCGCTATCTCTTTTAATTGTTTTCTTGTGCTGAAGGATCCCTCTCTCACAACATAGTTACATTTTCTTGCAGTTGCAATAAAATCTGTAGCCAGTCTCATACCCCAACAAACCCCAACAGCGGTAGTTTGTCAGAGAACATTAACAATCAACACCTTGGTTACCAATACAAATTGCTATTATGGCATTACCATAACTCTTGGCATGAAAACAACCTCAGCCCCCAGGATTATGGAGGCGACTGGCAACAAAAATGAATCAAGACCATTTTAGATGAATCCAAACATAAAGAATCCTGTCTGTCTCGTTCTTTTTTGTATCTATGGAGGTACTTGACACTTGAAGTTGATCTCTGAAAAACAGCAGCTCTCATCATCCATAACATGGGTACATACCAGTGACAGTGGTGCTGAAACTCTCTTGGCAAATCCTGCATACAGCTTCACCGATTGAATTCTTCATATCACTGAAACAGCAGCTTTTTCAGTTAATACTTTGATATGGCAAACTGTAACCAGCATTTTAGCAAGAACAAAACTAACATCCGACACTCGACGCTTGTTCCATGATTGCAGAAGGGGCAACTGAAGACAGTATCAAGCTTGTCCATCCGCTTTTTAGGAGGTGGCTTTGCCCTTGACTTCCTTTTCCCCATACTAAATTATGAGTCCTCTTAAGTACCTTCTTCAACGAATCACAATGCAAGACATGTTAGGATAGCAAATATATTAAGAATTCTCTACCTTTGTTGTAAACAATAACACAAGACTAGTCAATCTAACTAGTAAAAAAAATATGCTTAAAACAATGAGAATAAGAAGAACAAATCTTTTTTTTTAAAAAAAAAAATTTGAACTTTTGTTTTTGACTTGACCACGGCGTGGCTCATGCAGTAAAGTGTGCAATTCTTCCCGCGTATCACGGAAAAGAACAGAACGAAGAAATTGGGACCATCCAAAAGAAAATGTAAATACAAATTACTTTTTGATGTGCATAGAACCATTTGAGTGATTGAAACAGTAAGTGAATTTAGATGAAAAGCTCACTCAGAAGTCAACAGCCATGCACATTGCACCAGAATGCTTGTAAATTTATGCAACTCAGCACTACCCACTGTATATTAAAAAAAAAAAAAAAAAAGCAACTGGTTTGTTTGGAATGAAGACAAATGAGAAACTGAAGCATTAAAAACATCACAAACAAGCACCAGAGTATGAATGATAGAACGACAAACATAAAGATCAACAAGACAAAAACAAAGTGTCGTTGCAGGAAATCTCCAATACTCCTATCAGTATGCCCAAAGGAAAATTACATAGCAGCCTTTAACCTCCTTCCCACTAAATATAGCCACATTGAATAGAGTTCTTTCTGAATAAGAGGTTGTCACTATCAATCTCTGTTGTCCTTCCTGCCATCAAATCATGTGTGCTACCTACATGCCATGCAAATGCTAGGCTGCAAAAGCGAGAATGCCAAGAATGAACAGCAGAATGCCACTCGTTTTACAGTGATTATCCAAAAAAACACTGATAGGTCAACTGAGTTCAAGGAGGCTGATACACATCATCGTAATCTGAAACTGATGCAAAGGAAGATTATAGGTAAAAATGCTTGTATGAAAGTTGTACACCATGTCTACAGGCAATCACTGTTGTGTAAGACTTGAGTAGCTGAGCGGACTCGGTCATCAATTTTTCCAGTGCTATGCCATCATTTTTTATAATGGGTATGTCGAATTCCTTTTCCAATTGGCATGCTTGTCGAAAACCCTTCTGATACCCAATTGCACTTCCCTCAAGCACATAACCCAACCCCCTCATGTGTCCTTGCAGACCAACCAAAACACTAAATAACTTATCTAAGAGCTTGATCTGTCTTCTGCTTTAAACCAGTAAATCTCCCCCCCCGCCCCCAATTACAATCCAGCTATATCCTGTGCTTGGGTTTAGTCCTCTCTGTTTCATCTTCTTCCTAGCATCCACCACATGATTCCAACATCCCAAACAATCTGGTTCACATTAAAGGCGATTTTTAGCAGCCAGGGTACCAATTAGTACATTGCCATGTAGTGTGCATGATGAAAAGAATGATTCCCATATGACAGCATTTGGAGGAAAGGGCATCTTCTTGATGATCACATAGGCCTCTTCAAGTAGCCCAGCTCACCCAAGAAGATCAACAATGCATGAATAGTGGTCTAATTCAGGCCTCACTCCATGTTCAAGCATTGAATGGAAGCAAAGAGAGCTCTGTTCTACCAGGCCTGCATACCGGCATGATGAAAGAACAGCAAGGTAAATGATCACATAAGGTTCAATATTCTTGCTCTCCATTTCATGAAAAAATCCAGTGCCAGAGCGGCAAGCCCATGCTGTGCATATCCAGTAATCACAGAATGCTATGAGATAAGATCCTTCTTGGGAATCCTCTGAAACACAAAAAAGGCCTCATCCAGGATCCCACATTTCACATACGTTGAAACCAGAGCATTCTCCACATGAACATACGAATCAAACCCCATTTGAATTGCCATGCAGTGTGCTGTTTTCCAATGCCAGAGTGACCCAGCAACTACATAAGCGCTCAAGCAAGGACAATCTCTTCATCTGAATAAAGAGTTCAATACATGCCTGAATATGCAAATTCTGTGCAAGTCCCACAAGAAGGGCTGTCCAGGACACCGTGTTCCTCACAGGCATATGATCAAACATCCTGTAGGCATCCTCCAAAATCCTGCATTTGTAGTACAGGCTCACCAATGCACCGCCAATGGAAACGTACCCTTTGAGTCCACTTTTGATCACAAGGCCATGCATCTGCATCCCCCTGCCAAGATCCCCCACTGCACCATAATTGCTCAAGATGCCAGAGATATTGACTGCATAATCGTTAGCATTTGCTCTTTTCTTCCTATCCTCAATCATTGTATCAAACGCAGGGACAGCATCTTCCCGATCATCGGGAAAAAATGCTTCCCAATTGCTCAAGCTGTTCCTGAGGTGGGTTTGGTTGGGAGAGCCCCCTGATGCAGTCCAGCACGAGTTGGAGGTGGTTTTTGGAGCCTTGGATGGGGTATTCAGGTTGCGCTAGGTAGAGGAGATTGAGAGCAAGGTCAAGATTTTCCCTCTTTTTCCAGCTGTTTCTTCTGCTTTCTTTTGCTACTGAGGTAGTTAAAGAAAGTGGAGAGGAATGCCAAGCATTGTAGAAAAGAAGAAGATTTGAAGGCGACAAGTGAACATGGATGAATGAAGAAGCAGAGTTTCATTCCTGCCTTCCTAGTTGCCATATTGAATCACGAGACTTGGAAGTTATTTAAAGGCTTCTTGGGCTCAATGAGACGAATGATGATAATGATTGTGTTGAGTTTTATTCCACATTTACTTTTCCCAACATATCTCATTTCTTTTTAGTGTCAGGCTATCATCTTGTTAGATGTTAACTCAAGCTAACAAGAATGTAACTCATTATCTTATTAGCTCGGCCTAACTGATTGCCTATAATGGGGCCCCATGCTCATTCCATATTTCATGCTTCATGACTCTTTCCTTGCCATTATCCCTCTCCTGTTTAAGTCTGCAATTGATGGCATGTAAAAATATATAAAATTAGTGTTAAAGATTAACGCTGGTGTTAACATATAGGAAATTGATTCTATGAAATTTTGTAATTGACAAGCAGAGCTTATCAAGGGTATTAGAGCATAGAAGATTTGAATCCACCACCGCTGAGTAAGGGAGCCATGTCAGTGTTGATCAAGCTTCTTGTACCAATGATAAACCTAAAGTTGCAAGTTTGACTCTCAGAAAGGCAACCTAGAGGTCAGACTAACATAATAATAGGTAAGGAAGCTGTTGCAAGGGGACGAAAGAGCTGCCATTGAGCTAGTGTCATTGGAATAGGCCGCCGATCAAACGGGGTGCGTGGATACAAGTTACAGCCCAAGGCTAAAGATCCTACACGAACAGCTCAAGCTTTTCATATCATAGTAAAAAAGACAATCATGGTGACTGAAAGTCAAAACAGAAGTCATGACGGTTGAATTGACAGTTGGACCTTGAGATGAAGGAGATCTGAATTCACAGACCAGAGGTCAAATGAATGTGTTGAATGAGAAACTAGATCAAATCCTTAGTGTAATGGCACAACAAGAGCTAGGATAAGCAGAAACACGCTTCTACTAGAGAATTAGATAGTGGGATAAAATTGGAGAAATCAAGGAGGTATTCGAAGTTATTTCGCCAACTGGATTCCTAAGCATATTTTGATTGACTTCCTGATATCCAAAGGAGGTGATCCTTTACTTTGGATTTCTAGAGCTGAGCAATTCTTTGAATTGAACAAGTGCCAGCACCTGTGAGGGTCCTGATGGCTTCCAATCACACTGATGGTGATGCTACGTTCTGGAATCTATGGTTTAGTAATTCTACATCACTGAAAAGCCAAAAGGAATTTTCAAGGTTGTTTTTGATTTGAAAGTGGTCATCATGAGAATTTTGATGAAATATTATCTAAGATTAAGCAGTTGGGACTTGGGATTGCTACACTGCACTTTGAAAGAGTTTGCAAAGCTGTTCAATCAGGTGTCAGACAGCCAAATCATATTCCCACTGGAAGTTTTATAGGATTTCATGATGACATAAGACCAGAGCTAAACTTTCTTAGCCTGAGTTCTCTATGGCAAGCTATGGAATTAGCATAAAGGATAAAAAAGAAGGGACAATTTGCAGTCAGTGGAGTCAGAAAGATGTTGAAATTTGGAATGAGGTTGGCGTAGAGGCATTAAGGTGCCTCAGTTGGATGGGAAGAATGATAAACTGATTGAAGGAAAAGAAGTACTCCATTTGTCGGGTAACATTTGTCATGGATCAGATCAAGGCTAGACAGAATAGAACGTTTGGAGCTGGATCTTAAGTTGATATCAAGTTGCAACCCACGCAACAACCACCTGTTATGGCCTAACATAAACTAAGAACCAGGTCACTTGGTCCTTTCCTAATTGTGTAATGGGCAGGGCCAGTTGCTTATAAAATCCTATTGCCTCCTCACATGCAAGAGGTGTTCCATGCTTAGTCCTTGAAACAGGGGCTCCCTCCTGAGGATTAGATTGCAGTTATTCTACATCTTACTGGGCAGATCGTTGGTTTATTATCCATCTCATCTCAGCAATTGGATTACTGCTACAATCCCCTTGAAGTCAACAGTGGATGGAAGTTAAAGCATAATAAACTGGTTTTCCTTCGAAAGATGTTATTTGGGAGCGTGGCTTCTTTTCATTCTGGATATTTTTCAACCTCAAGGGCCAGGCCACCCTTGGAACGGGGGATAATTGCATACACCATCATAATCTGAGACTGGTGCAAAGAAAAGATTATAAGAAGACGCACGGTAGGTGAGTGTGTATTGAATTATGTTGAAATTTTGGGCAGGGACTTGGAAATAAAGAGGGAAAATTTTAAGGAAAGTGAGAAAATATTCAGACCAGTAAATAGGTTTTTCCTCCAGGCATGTTACAAATGTCACTTTCCTTAAGGCAACATTTGCACCCTCACAACTGTTTAGGGTTATAGCAATTTGCCCCGAGGATACAATGAGAGAACCTAATCTAGAATGGAAAACAGACTCACTTCTAGATTCCAGACACTTGATATTAAAATAACAGGCTTTGAATGGAGTTAGAAAATAAGGAGAAAATTCACAAAATTTCCTTTGGGAATACTAGAGAGCAGGAGAATATTGGAGAGAAAATTGTGATTGATTATTTTCAAGCAAATCAGGCTCATATATATAGGCCTAGATTATAACGTTAAAATTAATGGTTGGGAGTGTTATACATCTAACGTTTCAAAATTCCGTTTAAGCATCTGTCAGAAACGCTCAAAACGGATGCTTGGTTGAAAGAAATGTTCAGAAAATGACAATTTTAATTTATGAAAATTCTAACAAATTAGGGTTATTCATCACACACGGCAGAAACAACATGATGAATGTTCTCAATCAACAGCTACAGAAAATGAACGTCAGGACTAAAATTTACTAGGAATCGCGAGATGTAGAAGCTCGCGAAGGATCCAAAACGTAACTCGCACAGACGACTACCATCACGCGAGAGAATTTCTGAAAACCTAATCGATATTAATCCCGTTAAAACAACCAAAACGTTGTAACCCAAAAACGTATACCGAGATCAGGAAAAGCTCTAATTTATTAATATTGATCAGGAAAAGCACATTCTAGAAGTTAAACAATCAAAACCATTCAAGATCATAAAGAACCCAAATTCTCCTAATTCATTCCAGCATAATGCCTTCCCAGTGTAATGGAATCCACTGAAAAACAAATCGAGGGATCTGATACAAACCTGTGGTAGAGCTCGAGAGAGGGAGGAGAGACGAGAGAACGCGCTGCGAGATGAGGCAAACAGAGATGCAAGAGCACGCGGGAGTAGGACGCAAAGGCCTGTTAACGGATCGAGTTAGGCGCCTAGAGTGTAAACGGGCCTGAGCTTAATCCTAACACTAGGATCATAAGGTGGTATTGTGGTAAGGGATCGAGTTCAGCGGTAACCTATTTAAAATATTTCAAATCTGTTTATTAATTCATTTAAAAGCTCTCAATTTTAATCCATTTATAATATATTTAATAAACTAATTGATATATTGTTAACAGGCTAAAGGCCTTGATAATAGAATTAAGACAGCAATGGAAAAATAAAAATTAGATAACAAGAGAACGACTAGCAAATAAGAATAACCAATAAATTTATATATATAACTTTTTGACTAAGAAATTAAGAAAAATACCATATTTTTAAAAGTAAAAAATATTTAAAAATATCAAAAAATGGTAAATTTTGATTTATAGGTTAAATACATCTAATCCTAGATGTTTATAAAAAAAATTTGGGGTGGGTCCCATCGCCGGATGTATGGGATCGTCCATCAAACTTTATTGGGTTAAACGAGTTGAATAAATTATATAATTAAACAAGTTACTAAATGGGTTGATGAATTATAAAATATCAACTTTAATTCTGTTTATTTAATTAAAAGGTTAAACAGAGTGATGAATCATAATCCATTTATTCAAAAATCTCACCCATACCCATTTATAAACGAGTTGGATAAGTGAGTTGATGGGTTAACCACGATCATTAACACTCATATAATGAACTTGTTATAGTTGTTGCTATAAATACAGAATGCCCCTCCACATCTTCTTGTTTGGAAAATGATATCCGAGCGCAAAGGGGGATATTTCTAATGAAAAGCTATATTATAAACGTTGGGGTAATTAATTTGACACCTTTTAATATTATTTGTACATGTTAATTACATAAAAACCTTATTTTTGCTAATATTTGTATTTTGAATTAATTTTTGTTTTCTTATAGAAATTAGAAGATCTTATTTTTATTTACTTTATTTCTGGTTATTTTACTTATCAGATCATAATTTTTTTTTATCCATGTAAGTTTTATAGTTGTGAATTAGCATAAATATACTTCGAATATTTATGAACAAAAAAAAGCTATATTATAAACGTCGGGTTAATTAATTTGACACCTTTTAATATTATTTGTACATCTCAATTATATAACAACCTTATTTTTGCTATTATTTCTATTCTGAATCAATTTTTTCTTATAAAAATTAAAAATCTTAGTTTTACTTACTTTATTTCTGGTTATTTTATTTATCGGATCATAAATTTTTTTTATCCATGTAAGTTTTTTAATTGTGAATTAGCATAAATATACTTTGAGTGTTTATGAATAAATCGTTTAAGTTTTGGAAGTGGTAAAATAAATCGTGTCCACTCCAGTGTTTTGAAAACCGGACCGAACCGGGCGGTCGGACCGTGAACCGGTCACGTCCCAGTTCGTTACTGTTACCGGTCCAACTGCGGTTCGATCCGGTTGAACCGGAAAAACCGGGAACCGGTCACAAAACCGGTTTAGTGACCTGTCCGGATTTAAAAACATTGGTCCACTCATGGACATGAAGAAATAAATTCGAGTCTTAAGGTTGCCAAAGCAAAAATGTATGAGATTTTAAAATTCTTATCTGTAATATCTTTTACAAAAAGAACTTCCAAGTTTCTATCTTCGTATTTTAACCTTCCGCAATAGATTTCAGGATGGGTCTGTTATTATCTAACTGACTATTTGCAATTATCTTCTAAATGTTTTTCTGATTTCACAAATTGCATGCTATGATTATTGGTTCGTTAAAATTATTTCAACTTGTGAGCTATATTGCAAAAACACTCATGTTATCATGTTTGATTAGATTCTTAGAAAGCCTAGGCATGAATAAAGTTATGTAAATAGTTAATGATGAGCGATCATATTTGCCAAGGCTAAGCAAATGATCCATTTAGCCTAGCTCAAAAAATTCATTTATAACAATTTTTTTTTTTTTACCTTTTTTTCTTCCTACACTTGTTTATCTAAGTGTATTTAAATATACTTAGATAAACACATGTACAAAAAAAAAAACAAAAAAAGTAGTTGTAAATAAGTTTTTTGATATGAATTAAGCGAGACATTTGTTCGGTCAGGCTAATAAAAACATTCCTCATAATTAAATATAAAAACTTATATAAATAATAAAGAGTGATGATCCCGTAAGGTCGGCATCGTTACTTTTATTTAAATTTTCTTCAAGAAACAATTATATTAAATGTATTTAATTTATATATCAAAATTTTTTTTATTTTAAGAAATATGTACGTATATTTGTTTGAATTCTAAAACACCTCTAATTCTTCGAAATTAAAAAGTATATATATACATTTACAAAAATGTCAAAACTTAATATATGAATCAAATGCAATTAAGATAAAATTTGATGAAAAACAAAAAAAAAAATTAACAAGTAAATTGGGTAGCCGTCATAGAAATCCCCATGAGGCCGGCCTCATGAGATTAGAATTCAATAGTAAAAGGCGTCTTGGAATGAGATCATAACTCAACAGTAAACGGAGTCTTAATATAAAAAGGATATTGTCAGTAATGGCTGAGCAAAGGCTTCACTTACTTAGCGTATTTTAAAAAATTTATTTATAATATTTATTTATTTAAATGTATTTAATATATGAATCAAATTTATCATTTTTAGATATGTGTATATATTGCTTGAGATATTTAAAGATAAAAGTATTTTAAATATATATACACATATATGTTTAAAAATCTTAAAATATATATATATCCAAAAATAGTAAAAAATTTTGTAGGTTAAATACACTTAGATAAACAAGTGTATGAAAAAAAGAAAAAAAATTTGTAATTGAGTTTTTTAAGGTGTGCTAAGTAAGATTATTCTTCGACTGTAAAATCTAGTCAAGATTGATAAATTGACTTTGCAAATAAAATTCGTAAATGGTGATAATTTTGCAAAAATCAATAGCTTTAGTATAAATTGCAAAATCCCAAAAAAGGTAGAAATGCGGACGCAAATACACCTATTATATTTTAAAAAAATTATGATGCCTATTTTAAAACCCAAAACGCGCATACCAATTTATAGTTACATAAATTGCATGATTTATTTTGCATGTACCCCTAGGTTTATGCCACCCATTTCCCCCACTTTCCAAATTACCACTTGCCAAGCAAATTTTCATCATTTAAAAGCGATCACCTTGAAGTAGCCGGACCTATCCATGAATTTGTTATTCAAAAACGCATAATAGCGAAGACAACGAGTGCATACGTAAATAAATATTAAACACCACCGGTCCAATACATAAGTGTACATATTGCACACCCTCTGTTCTTTAATTTAAAAAGATAAACCATTTTTCATATTTATTCATGTGTAGAATTTTTATATATTATATATTCACATTTTAAAAAATTAATAATTATACATTCACTCTCAAAATATGCTAATTGTATAAAATATGGTACACTTCTATGAAACCTCATTCCCATGTAACTCTTTCCATATTTAAAATCATGATGCTTAATGGAAAATTCACTCAATCCATTATATTTAACATAATTTATAATATCCTTAAAACTCTTTTATTTGTCTAAAGTTACTGTACATGCTGCATGAGTTTTTTTGAAAATCAACGTAATAAAATAGTTTAACAATAAATATCAATTTTAAAGTTATATTTTAATATTTAAACCGTCTAAAATATCATTTCTACGTGGATAAATAATTTTATAAAGTATGTTTGTATTCCAATACATGTGTAAATAGATCTAAGTATTTTTCAGAATCTACACATGATATATATTTTTAACAAATGTGGCCCATAAACATACTTGATAGAGATGAAATTTGGTTTCCTAAATAAAAAATTAATGTTAAATACAATGAATGGATTGAATTTTCCATCAAGAATCAAAATTTTAAAAATAAAGGGGGTTATGTGCTCCACTTAGAAGTGAAATCCTATAAAATATAAGTTTTCAATGAAAAGAGATATTTATGCTTATACCTGCAATTTTTTATATGAATTATGTTTGTGTCTGCAATTTAAAATTATCGCACATATATTTTAAAATTTTGAAATAATTACAGATGTGCCTACGTCAAATATGAACCTTTTTATTTTTAAAATTTTTTAAGAATTAAGACAATTTTTGATAAATCCAAACTATCCATTAGGTTGATTAACATTAAATAGTTAATATACCAAAAATCACCTCCATTGAAAACTTTAGCGGCTCCACTAAGGTATCTAAATTAATGTGATTTTTGATACTTCAATTAAAATTTCATTAACAAATAAATATAATAGATGGTTTGGATATATCAAAAAATAATTTGGTTTTTATAAATTAAAAGTTAGCACTTGTTACAGGCATAACGACGACCATTTTGAAAATCTACAGGCATGTTTGTAATAAATTTCAATTCATACACATAAATACAATTTGTGTAAAAAAATACAGGCACGGGCACAAATAACTCTCGTGAAAATTATTTTGTGGCACGATAAAATAAGATGTGAATAGTTAACCGATTGCATAGTGTCAAAAAGTACTCTTGGAGTCATGCAACCGCCAGGAGAGTCTATAAAAGTATCTAAGGCAGGATCCACTCTGCCAATAAATATCATGACATGGACAACTAGATTCAAGAGTTTATCATCAATCTCCTCTCCTAGAAAAAGTTAATAAAATCGGTGATTAAATTGTATTCTTTAAGATAGTTTTAATATCATGTATGTATTAAATATGATAAATAATTTAAAATTTTAAAAAATATTTTTAGAATAAAAATGGCATGCAGAGCCTCCGCGCGTACCTTATGTATTGAAGCATTGCAAGCCTTGCAACTCTGGTATTAGATTTAGAGCTCTTGCCGATCGAACGCAGGAACCCAATTCAGTGCTCACGGTGCTGCATGCTCCCAGGCGCATACATTTATTTATTTTTATTTTTTTTTGAAAATATTTTCATAAACATGTTAGCCCAAGTGTATTTAACATATATATCAATTTTTACCATTTTTGGAGTATTTTAGGTATTTATTTTTTATTTTTGAAAATCAGTGGCATCTTACGTAATTTAAAATTACGTAAGATGCCACTGATTTTCAAAAATAAAAAATAAATACCTAAAATACTCCAAAAATGGTAAAAATTTACACACAGATTAAATACGATTGGGCTAACATATTTATGAAAATATTTTCAAAAAAAGTAAAAAAAAATATATGTATGCGCCCGGGAGCATGCAGCAGTGCATGCTCCCGAGAGCACTGAATCGGGGTCCTCGAACGCATGTAAACAATAGAATAATCATACTCACGCAGTTGATTTTGTCCTGTTGTATGCAACATTTTTCTTAAATCCAAATATCCAATCATTTACAATATCCATTGTTTTTATCTATTCATGATTTAAGAATTTGCAAATATTTGAAACTTTTACACGTAATACATTTATCATAAAAAATTAATATCTATTCACTTTCAAATGATTTTGAATTTAGATTATAATTCTGTTAGCTTTGTTAGCCTGGGCTAATTTGTACATATTTTTACTTTTTGTTTTTATGAAAATGTAGATGTAGTTGTATATATGCTTTGAATTTAAAAAATTAACAGTTTTTTAGAGTGACGAGTACCTAAATACCAGTGTTGTAAGAACCAGACCGGACCGACCGGGAACCGGTCCAAATCCCGGTTCAATTACCATCGGTTTGGTTCAATATAATTAAGCCGTCTGAACTGTAGAACCGGCGGTCGAACCGGCTTCATCGGTTGAACCGTGTTCGACCGGTTCAGACGGTTTCCAAAAAATGAAAACCCTGTTAGCCGCCGGAGACCCCCGCGGAGGGTGGGAGCCAGGGGTGCCGACACCGACGTGCGCTGGGTGGCTCGACCTGCACCCGCCTAACTCGGTTGTCTATCTGCCATTCGGGTCACAGAGCAGCATCATAGCGGTGCAAATGGTGGAGCCGGCAAAGGGGCTGGAGGCGAGCGGGGCGGCGTTTGTGTGGGTCGTGCGGCCTCTGATCGGGTTCAACGCGGATGGGGAGATCGACGGGCGGTGGCTTCTGGAGGGATTTGAGGAACGGGTGCTGGAGAAGAAGCTGGGGCTTCTGATCAGGAAATGGGCGCCGCAGCTGGAGATTCTGAAGCACCAGGCGACAGGGGCGTTCGTGAGCCATTGCAGGTGGAATTCGGTGCTGGAGAGCTTGAGTTGCTGAGTGACGATGATTGGATGGCCGCTGGTGTCGGAGCAGTTCTACTGTTCAAAGTTGGTGGTGGAGGAATTGGGGGCGTGCGAGGAGGTGGGGAGAGGAGAGGAGGTGGTGGTGGGAGCGGAGGAAGTGCCGAGGGTGGTGAAGGAGGTGTTGCAAGGGGAGAGAGGGAGGGAGATAAGGAAGAGAGCAAAATTGCTGAGGAAGGAAATGGAAGCCGCGGTGGGGGAGGAAGGATCGTCGATGCGGGCTTTGGATGAATTTGTTGAGACATTGAGAAGAAAGAATAAGCATGGAAAATGATCATTAATTTTCACAATAATTATCATAGATGATGGGGGATAGTTATGGAAAGTTCAATTCATTGCAGATATTTGATGAAGTTTATTGTCTTTTGTCTTTTTCTTTTTGATCTGTTTTGTTTTGGGAATAGATGTGTTTCTAACGGACATTGGTAATGGGAGATGCATGACTTACTGTTCTTGGTAATAGACTGCCAAAATTTATTATCCAACATGGTTTAAGATGCTCGTGATATTTGCAAAAATAATATATTTTTTTGGCTTACTTAAACACGATTATCTAATTATCATAAAAGTACCAAGATAAATAGGAAAAATTCAAGAACCAACAACTAATCAACAACGGTCAAAGCTTATTACAAATTTAAGCCTTTCAGGTTAGTTAATGTAGTTAATTTTGTTAACATTCATGTTTTTCCTTTTAAAACTTGCTATTAATTTTTTCCTGCATGTTTTATACTTATATTGTGATTCTTAAAATCTAACATATATATTTAGGATTTATGAAAATATAATTTTATCAATAATTCAATATATTTAATTATTTATTTAAAATTTAAAAATAATTTAATATTTATAACATCATAAATATGTCATGCTGACGTCACCGGTTCGAACCAGATCAGTAACTTTATCGGTTCAACCAACGGTTCAGTTCTGACAACATTGCTAAATACATCCTAAATTTATTATTTTTTACTATAAAAAATTGTTGATTTTTGTTGTTTAGACCTACATTTCCCTTTTTCTTTTGAGGTGATTTTTGTTGTTTAGACTTACATTCCCCCTTTTTCTTTTGAGGTCACTTTTTTTTTTTTTTATGAAAGGAAAGACGCTATCTCAACTCCCTTAGCACATGTAAGGGGGAGAGATGGAGTGAGGTCACTTAGACCCACATTTTAATATGAAAAAAACACTTACATGACCCTGGCCAACAGGAGCCTTTATAATACGGATTAACAAAATCAAAGCCGTTTGAATTTTTATAATACACACGTACACTTATATTTAAAATATGAATGAATATATATTGGATAATAATTAAATACGACTGCAGATTTTTATTTAAAAATATTTTTTCTAACTTTGAGTCATTCGTTATGTTTATCTATGCTATTTTTATTTCAAAAATTACATTAATGAGAATTTTATATACTACGTATAGTATACACTTTTAAAATTTTTTAATAATCATACACTTTATTCTCAAAAGATATTATTTCTAACGAAATATAGGTTACTAATGAAATAACGACACGATAAAATAAAATACGATATACTAAACAAACTAAATAAAATAGATTTAAAAAATTTTAAAATAGAAGACAAGGGCCTTATGGAGGCTCCATGTAGCCTGATCTTATTATGCCGGGGTACAATAAATTGTAGTAAATGGGGTTCACTTGACTCTAAATCAGAATTTAGCCTAATATTTATTGGGTTAGAATTATTTTTAACTAAACCATTAAGTTTCTCGTCAAAAAAAAAAAAAAACATTAAACCATTAAGTTTCATGGAAATGAAATATACACATGAGTACATCTAAAAAGTATAAAATTAACCTGATAAATTTTTGTTTAATTTGAATATCAATTTTAAAGACATTAATTTGATATTTAAACCACCTACAAAACAATTTTACATAGATTTATGACTTTATAAAATATGAAAACGTTGTAATATATATATGTGAATGGATTTTAGGTAGTTTTTTAAACTTTTTTATATATACACCCCCAACCCAAAAAAATAAAATCGAAATGCTTTTTTAGTACCAAAAATGATTTAATCATATTTGATGAAATTTTTTTAAAAGTTTTGAAAAATAAGAATTATAATCATGTGATATGAAAGCAGTATTAATAATAAGTAAAGAGAATAAAATGAAAAAATAAATTAATTTTATATAAATAATTAAAAAGTACGATAATTATATACAAAAAAATGAAAAATAATTAAAAAAATAAAATATTTACATAAAATAAAAAATTTTAAATTAAAATATTTTAACTTCACATCTTTAACACGTTACCAAGCACGTCCTAAAATAATAAAATATGGATGGGCATTGACCGCATTAAGACTACCCTGCCTTCGCCTGCCGCAGGTTTTAGCTTCCCAAGATGATTCATACACGTGGCACCTGTGCAAGCAATGTAAAGTCGCGCCACTAATTTTTCCACTCCAACTGGTGGAGCTTTTATATCACTGAAAATAGAGCCTAACCTAACAATCATGTTATATTTCTTTTCAGACGTTAATCTGTTTGATAATGTAAAAATGAAATCAATAACAAATGCAAAAAAATTAATATATTAATTCTTGGTTACTTTATTTTAAATTTTTAGTAATATATTTTAATTATTTTTCATTCGTTTCTCTTCAACTACTCTACATATTTTTACTTCATATTAATTTTATTCTTATCATATCTATTTCATTTCTCATTACTCGTTATGATCTACCATAAACTTGGCAAGTACTAAATTTAAGTTAAAATATTTTTATATCTATTTAGCATGGATAATTTTTTAGTGTTGGCAACACCTTCGAACATATATAATTGATACTATGCAATACAATTTATTATCAAGATAAATTTGAGCTATATGTATATTTTTATTCAATAAACAATACATAAGACTTCGCTAAGACAATTTTGATAAAATGCCCAACTATATATTTTCCTATTAAAATTGAGCTGCAAAGATAAATTTCTCACAATGAAAATAGTCATTTTTATTTCGTATAATCTTATTTTTGAGGTGTATATAGCTGATATCCAAAGCACCATTGTTTATAGGAAGGTTGTTTTAACTAGCTTTTGTTAAAATATGCTCTTTTCACCTAATTATTATGATGTATCATAAAAATTTTGATGTTGTATTAAAAGAATTTTTGACAAAATATTATCATATAATTAAATTTCATGGCTAATGCTTTTACTAGTAGTGTTAACTTATAGCTTCTTGCAATTATATAAATTTTTATTAAAATTTTCTAATTGATAATGTAAAAATGAAATGAATAACAAATGCAAAAAATTAATATATTAATTCTTGATTACTTTATTTTAAATTTTTATTAATATATTTTAATTATTTTTCACATTTTTCTCTACAACTACTCTACATATTTTTACTTCATATTAACTTTATTCTTATCATATCTATTTCATTTCTCATTACTAGTTTTAATCTACCATAAACTTGCCAAGTACAAAATCTAAGTTAAAATATTTTTATATCTATTTAGCATGGATAATTTTTTAGTGTTGGAAACGCTTTCGAAGATATATAATTGATACTGTGCATTACGATTTATTATCAAGATAAATGTTTTTATTCAATAAACAATACATAAGACTTTGCTAAGACAATTTTGATGAAATGCACAACTATATATTTTCCTATTTAAATTGAGCTGCAAAGATAAATTTCTCACAATGAAAATATTCATTTTTATTTTTTATAATCTTATTTTTGAGGCGTATATTGCTGATATGCAAAGCACCACTGTTTATAGGAAGATTGTTTCTTTTCACCTAATTTTTATGATGTACCATAAAAATTTCTATGCCGTATTAAAAGATTTTTTGACAAAATATTAGCATATAATTAAATTTCATGGCTAACACTTTTGTTGGTAGTGTTAACTTATAACTTCTTGCAATCATGTAAATTTTCATTAAATTTTTTTAAAAGATATAACACTTATTGGATGTTGTCAAATATTATCAAAACTTTAAAAATGGCATTTCCGAACAGGTTTTAATTGTAAAAAAAATCGTAAAAATGTACTTTTTCCATGTCATAGCGCGGCCATATGATGCCTCAGTTTTCAACTCGCTCGAATGCGTCGTGATATTTCTATTCATTCCAGCTGGGCCCACCTAAAACTGAATTCTGCGGGCGTTCGCTTCGCGCGCCGCGAACATGGCTGGGGTCCACCCGAAACGGAATTGGGGATTAATGCCACTGAGCTCAATGCTCCCGCCTGTATAGTGTATATACTTATTTTTTTTATTTTTTTTAAATTTTTTTAAATTTTTTTTAATTTAAATATATTTAACATCTATATTAATTTTTTATTTTTAGAATATTTTAAATATTTATTTTTTATTTTTAAAAATCAATAATATTTCATTAATTTTCAAAAATAAAAAATAAATATCTAAAATACTCTTAAAATAATAAAAATTTATACACATATTAAAATAGATTTAGGGTGTGTTTGGGAATGAAAAAAACTTTTGATGAAAAGTTTTGAAGAATAAAAAGTTGTCAAATGATGTGATATGATAGAGGTAATGATGAGGAATAAAGATGATAAAGTTAAAATAGATAGGTTAGTTGTACAGGTAATTGTGTAGAAATGATTGAAAAGTAGGGTGGTTTGTGTTGGAAGATGTAAAAAAATAATTAAAAAATAAGAGAGTTGTAGAGAATAAAAAGTTTTAGATTGAAAAGTTTTAGGTGAAAAGTTTTTGTCATTGCAAGACACCCCTTAGATTAAATAATTTTTTTTAAAAAATTAAAAAAAATAAATGTATGCACTGGGTAGCATTAATAGCTGATACGACCAGTTATCCTTCTAGAAGGCCTCAAAAGCCTACAAAAATCCGAAATTTCTCATTTTTCCAAGAGCTTTTTTTCTCCTCATTTTCTTCGTTTCTAGCTCGGTTAGGATTTGGATTTTCGATCTCTGTCTTAGTACATTGAATTCATGGATTCTTCCACGCTGGCTAGGCGTCGCTTGGCTGTGCTCTCTGCACAACTGTCGGCTACAGCTTCCACCGACGGATTTTCTCCGGTTGTAGACCGTTCTTGCGTTTCGGCGCAGCCGAACGTGCCGCCTCCGGGGAACCTCAGCGGCTTATTGACGGTGTTTGATGGACGGACAGGGAAGAAATATGAGATTCAAGTTTCGGAAGAAGGAACGGTGAAAGCTACTGATTTGAAGAAGGTAATTCTGGTTTCGACTGTGAGTTGCTTCTCCTAATTTGAATGCCATTTCTGTTGCGCTGATTTATTTTGGATGCGAAATTTGATGAATTTTCTCCTTTTACGATGCCTAATGCGGCGAATTTGGTGGCCTGGTAATGGACTCTTTTTCCTTGACTCTTTTATTCTCAAGGATTTATCTTCTGAAAATTCGGTGCTCTTTTCCTGAGTAATTATGACGATATCAGTGCCATCGTTTTGTTTCTCGGAAATGTTTTCTATTGAACTTCTGAACAGAATAGAAAGTCTGAAATTTGTCCTAGGATATTTTTGTCAGGGAAATTTCAGATAAATGTAAAAGATATATCAATTCAAAACATGGTGATGTTTCGTTGTTTTATGTATTCTTTTAAAATCTCATTCAAATAGGAGTCGATTTATCGAAGTCAGAACAATAAAGCAATTCTTTTCTATCTTTCAAGAAACAAAAGAAGATCGGTTTTGTTTAAAATCTGTTACTAATGTCATCATCATTATCATAAGCCATTTCCCACCAAGGTGGGGTCAGCTGCATGGTTTCTATTGTGCCATTCTCGGCGATTTAATCTATTTTCAGAATCCATAAGAGATGCAGTGGTGATTTTCAATAGCACTGGCTGCCAGCCTGATATGCCAACCCTCGCTTTTTTTCCAGGCTTGAGACCGGCAGTAAGATAAAAACTCTTACCGGCAAGGTTAAAACTCTGTTACTAATGTGTATCAAATTTTTTTTTTTTTTTTTGAGATTGCGTCACTCACCTTGGATGACCTAGTGCCTGACGGAGGTGTATTCTAGGAGAAGGGTAACGAGGCCATTGCCTGTATCCAACTTCAAACCTGGACCTCCCTACCCTAACACCCTTTACACATTCATGTCAGTCACCTGGTCATCCAAGTGGCGACAAATGTGTATCATTAGTTTGTCTTGTGGAATGACATAACGGGATTCATGTAACTGAACCTCAGTTAAATTTGGCTGAGATGACAATGATGACTGTGGCATGAACTGCCAGGTCATGCACTTATTCATGGTGGATTAGGCAGGCATTGCATAAGCTGAAGGAATCTTTTGAATTATTCCCATTCACCACCCGATATGGAATGCCTGTCAAATTGCTCATATATAGGCTAGTCTGGTCAGAAGAGGAGTGCATGGTCCTTGGCCTAACTAGGTAAAGGTTGTTATATTTTTCCTTCTGCCTTTGAAATTGCAACTGCCAATTCGGCCTTTTTAATTATATCACATGAACACTTCTCCTTTCAAAGCATCATCGTCATAGTTGCCATCATCATCATGCTTGTAATTGGTCGATGGAAGGCCATCTGGAGTTCCAGTTTAAGGCTAACTGTACCTATTTAAAGTTCCAACATTACTCCATATAAAGTCTTTCCTTTCTAATCACCTGATTAGAAGTCCTAGATCTTTTATGATTCTCCATCTTGGCTTTCAGCCTACATATAAATCCCAACTCTTTATGATGTCCATTTCAGATTTTCTAGGACAGTGATGACTTGGTGTCATCGATCATCATCTGATTCTGTATCAGTGCTTCTTGTTGGTGTCTCCTCCATTGTTCTTAATCTGTCATTCATTGCTTTTTTCCCCCTTGATGACTCCACTGATGATTCTGTTTTCTCCTAATTGTCAAACACTGGCCATAGATGTAGCCAAGTGATAGTTGTCTTGTGGCATTTCCTATGGCTTTGTCTTTTGTCAGCAGTATCTCCTGCAGCAAATGTCCACTCCACATGCTCAAAATGTTGATCACTGTCATGCACCTTAGTGTTATTTTAATATTTTTGGAATTGGACTTGCAAAACAGAGTGGTTACTTTTGGTGGTCATCGATGGTCTACAAGAAATTTCTGCTGAAGCTTTCAACATTTTGACTATCATTTTTCTTCTCTGATTCTAAAAACCTTTTGACTCTGGAGGCATGTAGAAAACCCCATTTGATGTTTTGATCCTGTCTAATCCCATTACATGATGCCATGTCATCTTCAAAGCAACAAAACTAAGCTCTTACCCTAGAAGTAGATTGTTTATTCCTTGCTGATGAGTTGCCTGTATAAGGATATAGTTTTGATCCCTTGTGGATTCCTGCAGATCTATGTATTCATCATATATTTATATGAGAATCTTATTGTTGACTTGTATATGCTATAATTCATTGGATAAAATGCACCCAAAAATATTTTAGCAACATCTTTTATTTTCTCTGGTTTTTTCTTCAGTGAAAATTTTGATCTTGTTGCTATAATGAATATTATTACTGTTGCAATGACAGATAAAGACAGGAAAGTATGACAAGGGGCTTAAGCTTTATGATCCAGGCTATCTCAATACAGCACCAGTACGTTCCACAATATGTTATATTGATGGAGATGAGGGCATTCTTAGGTACAGGGGATATCCTATTGAGGAGTTAGCTGAAAGCAGCTCCTTTCTTGAGGTTGCCTATCTTTTGAGTGAGTATTCTTCTTCTTCTTCTTCAAGGAAGTAGAATTGCTTTTTTGTGACCCTTCTTTGTTAGTGCTAAACCATTCACTTTACAGTGTACGGGGATTTGCCTTCCCAAAGTCATCTATCTGACTGGGAGTTTGCAGTTTCTCAACATTCTGCAGTTCCTCAGGGTATTTTGGTGTGTTATCTTCTTCTTCTTCTTTATTCACATTACGTCTGAATCTAAATGGACCATTTTTAAAAAATTAGTTCTTCACATTAGTTGGTTAGTTTCCACATCTTCCTCGTGAACTTTTCTGTCAGAGAAAGCATTAACACTTATTCGTAATCCTGAGACATCTGCAAATCAGTTTTCTTTTATCTATATAAAAGTTAGATTATCGGTTGAGAAATGTAGTGGGTTATGATTTGTTGACATGTATATATTTTTTCATGTAGGATATTGTCCAGGCAATGCCTCATGATGCTCACCCAATGGGTGTGCTTGTCAGTGCGATGAGTGCTCTTTCAGTGTTCCACCCAGATGCCAATCCTGCCCTAAGAGTAAGTTGGTAATTGAAATTCTGTGCTAGTGATGAAGTTATTTATAAACAAACTTTCTGTGGTTGAGGACGTGAGGTCTTTTTCCAATGTAAAGTAGCAACAAAGAAGGTTAGGTACATTTTGAATTAGGAGCAAGGATAGGGCAGTTGTTGGATTCTCTCTGCTCCCCCCTCCCTCTCTCTTTCCCCAATCTGATGGTGGGTATCATGCATTTTCTTGGTTGGTCTTGGATTTCTTTTATGGCTGTGGCACTAAGTCAAATGTCGGAGTTATATAGTACTGTGGCATTGGACTTGACCTAATTGGGGTTGGCAAGCCTTTATAACTATTTCTCTGGATTGGAAGTCATATTGCTCTTTCAGTCACACAAGTCAATTGTTAGAGTCATATAGTATTATGTTTTTTAACTTGGTTAGTTTGTTGAGATTTATCCTATCTTGATTCTATCCTATATATGGTTCTGTCCTATATAGTTTCTACTCAACTTTAGAAGTTTGAAAAGGATAACAAACTAACCAAGTTGAAAAATATATCAATATGGTTCTGTGGGATTGGACTTGAACTATTACTCTGGATTAAGATGTCATACTGCTCTGTTATTCATTTTGTTGGCAAAAGCATTGATGCCTCTGACTTCATGGAATCTGTTAATTTGTGAGGTGTGACCTTGCTAGTTATGGCTAATTAATTAACCAGAACTTGGAATTCAGAGTGTATTCAAAAAGATGGATCCTAAGTTTGAACACTTAATTTTGTTTAGGCATGGTGCTTGGTTTTTTTAACCTAATTTAAACATCTTCGGCAGTGTTGGTTGATCTTGTGAATCAGTATCAGATTTGGAATCTCATATTATACATGTAGAAACATTCAAGTGCTTTTGATGAGCTACCTGTTTGGCTTCTCAGGGTCAAGATCTTTACCAGTCAGCGCAAGTGAGAGAGAAGCAAATAGCACGAATACTCGGTAAGGTATGTTTGTCAACTTGTTGATAGATTTTAAAATGTTACTTGCATTTCATGATTGATTTGCCATACAAACGTACATGTGATTCACACTTGATATGTCATACAAATCTTGCAACTTTGATTTGGCTGTGGGCATGCCGAGCAGATAGTTTTAAGTGTGCATACTAGTGCATCTTTTTATGACTGCCAGTGTATTTAAAAGATGGATTTTACATGTGTAGGCACCAACCATTGCGGCGGCGGCGTATTTAAGGATGGCTGGAAGGCCTCCTGTGCTTCCTTCAAGCAACCTTTCTTATTCAGAGAACTTTCTGTATATGTTGGACTCTTTGTAAGTTCTGCTGATTTTTTTTAAATAATTATTTTTTCCATAATTGTCGTTGATGCCTTATCTGAATTGCAACTTATGAGGGTTAGTTATGTCAATCTCACATTCCTACTATATAAGTTGCATTTTCATCATGAATCTTGCTACATAATGTAATTGGGGATACTTGTATAGAACCTTCTCCATTTTTAACATCAAGATGGTTGATGAAAAATCTACTCCATTTATTATATTTAGCATAATTTATATTATCATAGAAACCTTTTCATTTGTCTAGTATCATTGTACATGAGCTCCATCTTTAAACGTGTAAAATCAATATAATAAAATAATTTAATGCTAAATATTAATTTTTAAATAATATTTTCTACATCTAAACCATCTAAATATCACTTTTTTGTGAATAAAATTACTACATTCTAATATATATTCGAATAGATCTAAGTATTTTCTTTAATTTACACATGAATATACCTATTGTTGAGCAAATGTGGCCTATGCCCATATCGGATTTGGATGAAACTTGGTTTCCTAGCTAAACAAATGATGTTAAATATGATGAATGAATTGAATTTTACATCAATCATCGTCATCTCAAAAATGGAGGGAGTTCCATGAAATCACTTCTATGAAACCGGTTTCATAGAAGCATTCCTGTTAACATAATTATATTTTCCCCTCTAATTGAGAGATTCTAAGGCTGGGGGCAAGAAGAATTGTTGGGCGACTCATTTCACACTGACCAGTCTTTCTTTTCTTCTTCAAAATCCATGTGGAGCCAAGTCCACTAAAAATTCTTCTTCTAAATCCATATGTGGAGCATAGTTCTCCACTGAAAATGGGTGTGAAGTTGTCCGCTGGAAATGGGTACCTATTTGGAATTCTGCAAGCTGCTTGTTTATAATTCTGTTGGACAACGCAACTTGCAACACTCTCCCAAGTTCATTTCAGTTGGTTACTTTGCTAAGGGAACCAAGTGGTTCACATTGTAGTGGAACTTGGAAAGTAGAGTTCATGCCTCTTGTCCAGGCCTAGGTGGTACACACACACACCGCACTCAGGGGCGCTTAGCCTCAATGCACCCGGGTGCTTTAACCCTTTTTTTATTTTTTTGAAATTTTTTTATACAACTTTTAATCTAAGTGTATTCAACATGTGTATCAATTTTTACTATTTTTGGAGTGTTTTAGATATTTATTTTTGATTTTTGAAAATCAGTAGCATTTTAGTAATTTTACCTAAAATGTCACTGATTTTCAAAAATTAAAAATAAATATCTAAAATATTCCAAAAATGGTAAAAATTGATACATATGTTAAATACACTTAGATTAATAGTTCTATAAAAAAGTTTCCAAAAAAAAAAAGGGTTAAATGCACCCAATTGCATTGAGGCTAAGTGCACTCGGGTGCATTTAGCCTTAACCCAGCAAGTTATAGCAACCAGTTACACCTCCCTCATGTCGTCTCTGCCCAGACATTGGATCTAAATCATTGTCATTGATCCTTGAATTAAGAAAACAATGATGACAAAATAGAAAGCCCTCATTGGCTAATAATTGTAATTTTTCTAAATTAACTTAGTTTCAGATCTGTGAGAGCCAGGTTTATTTCCACAGAAATTCAGCTTGGAGTTCTTTGTGAAATTGCAGGGGGAATAGGGATTACAAACCCAATCCAAGACTGGCTAGAGTTTTGGATGTTCTTTTTATACTCCATGCAGAACATGAAATGAATTGCTCCACAGCAGCTGCAAGACACCTTGCGTCTAGGTATGTGTTTTTTCTGTCTCACATCTAAAAACTGCTTATGCGCAATATGATAAAATGTGTGATTATTGTCACACTGACAGTGGTGTAGATGTTTACACTGCTCTTGCTGGAGCTGTTGGAGCTCTGTATGGTCCCCTCCATGGTGGTGCAAACGAGGTATGCCATGCCCTTTGCTTATATTGATGTTGCTGATCTGAGGCTTAGCTATTTAACGTATAAAGCAAAACATCCAAAAAAATGTTCGTGCGATCCTTGCATTTGAAATTTACCTGAGGTTGACTTCTACGGGCTAGCATGTGTTTCATGGAGTCTTCCTTACAATTTGAGCTAATGCATTGTAGGCTGTCCTTAAAATGCTGAGTGAGATTGGAGCAGTTGAAAACATTCCAGAGTTTATTGAAGGCGTGAAGAACCGGTGAGTAACTATGAACTTCATTAACAATATCTTAGAGCGACTGTCATTGTTCACAAGCCACAGGAATGCTGTAGATCGTTTCTGGATGTAGAGCTTGATTTTCTGGTCTCAGTAATTTGTTTCTGGATGTTTATAGGAAGCGGAAGATGTCTGGCTTTGGGCATCGTGTCTACAAAAATTATGATCCCCGTGCCAAAGTCATTCGCAAATTAGCGGACGAAGTCTTCTTAATTGTTGGGAGGGATCCTCTTATTGAGGTATTTCTCTTCTTTTGCAATGTCCTTGTGCTGAATAAATGTAGTGGAAGTTATTTATTCTGAAATTCACCCAGTTATGCAGTTTCAACTACCCAAGAACAATTGATAAATTTTACAATCACTGCTCCGTGGATTCACTGGTTAGAGCAGCTGGGAATGATTATGACACTGAACCTTGCACATGAATTGGAGTCGGATTGTTTGCGTCCTGTTCATAACCGATCATCATCATATCACAAAGATTAGATAATAATTTTTATGCAAGTTTGGATGATTTTTTGCTGGGACCACATCCAATGTTTATAGGTGGCTGTTGCATTAGAGAAAGCTGCTCTGTCAGATGAGTACTTCGTCAAGAGGAAGCTTTATCCCAATGTTGATTTCTACTCGGGCTTGATCTATAGGTACGCTGTGAAATCATTTCCTCTCCAACTTCATTGTGGCCTTTAATGATGGAGTTTTGGTTTACCAGGGCAATGGGGTTTCCCACGGAGTTCTTCCCTGTTCTATTTGCAATCCCTCGAATGGCTGGCTACTTGGCACATTGGCGAGAGTCGCTTGATGATCCAGACACAAAGATAATGAGGCCGCAGCAGGTTATTGCATTGCTCCATAGTAGCATGAATCAAACAAATTCATGAAAGAATCCATTTGTTTTAGCTTCTTCCAAAATCTAACAGTAATATCAGTGAAATACATCAAAACTGGGAATAACCTGGCACACTTTTTTCCAGGTGTATACCGGAGTCTGGCTCCGCCATTACATGCCTCTCAATGAAAGGGTGGCATCTACAGAGGCTGATAGGCTTAGTCAGATTCCCATCTCAAATGCTAGTAGGCGGCGCCTGGCAGGATATGGAGATTAACTTTCGCAATGCATACCCCCATCAGAAAATAAAAACTCCCTCCTCTGGCATCAGTGAAGGCATGCAGCAATAGCAGAATTAGTGCTTGAAAGTTTGTGTTTTGAGAGAACTCATGGAAATGTATGCCAAACATAAATCACTCCGTTAAATATTGCAATAATAATGCAGAAGTGTTCTTGTTTCTATTTTGATATTGCCAAACTTGCTCTGCTCGAATGTTGCCTCAAAGTAAGCAAAAAGAAGAGGAAAAAGCCTATGAACTTGTCTGATTAAGTTGCTTGTTTGAAGGGGACAGATCAGCTGGATTGGCTAGTGAAACCGGCTCGGGACTTGTTTTAGTTGCTTCATTTGCTGGAGCCATCATTTCATCTTTGGTCTCCATTTGCTTGTTCTCATTTTCATGCATCTTCTCTTCTTCCACCTCCGCATCTACCATTTCTTCATCTCCATTGCTCATGGCTTCAGTGCCATTCTCAGCATGGTTTGGCTGAGCCTCTGGCTTATTGCTTTCTTTCTCCTGTTCAACTGCTTTGTGCTTAGCGGGCAATGGGTATGGATCAGTGGACATGGTCAGTATTGATGTCACCAGCAAGTTCTGCACAGAAAGCACACTTCAACACGATGGAAAAACTAAATTACATGGTGAACAATAAAAGCCATGCTCAAGATAGCTAACGTTCGTAACAATTTTTCTGGTAAGATAGACCGCAAGGAGGCAGTCTCCAAAAGTCTTTTATGCGTTACAGGACGCAACAGCGCTTGTGGCTGCCTTGGAATGTGTACCAAAAAGCAAAGCCTGTTCTTTTCACTAGCTTTTTTTTTTTTTTTTTTTTGCCTTTCCCATTCCAAGCTTGAGAAATAGGAATCTCTCATGCAAGGGCAGAGAAAGGCACGGTTCATCATGCATGGCATCCTGATAAGCAAGCCTTTGTTAGGAAGCTAAATATAATCCAAGGAAAATAAAGAGGACGAAGTCTATTGCCTCGTTTCACCTAAATAGAGTATGATTTCTATTTCCTAGTAAGACAAGTAAATGCTCCAAGCAACAGGGTTTGTTCCCTTTATCCCTTAGAAGAGTCAAAAGGAATGAAGGAGATGCCTAGAGCATCAACAGCTATAACACAGCTTCGCTAACTTTCACATAACGAATAAAAAAGTGTCCCACTAACCTTTTCTAATGCCAAAGCAAGCTTTGAGAGGTTTGGATATATGCTTCGTACGTTCAACAGTATCTGTCCAAATTTAAAAAAAACAACAAAATCGCATACAACATAAATTTTCAGAAATATTTTTTTTGATGCAACAAGAGAAAATTTTCAATTAGGGAATAAGGAATTTTGAAGTGGTCAGAGACTCAGAGTGAGGTGTGGATGACTACTGGAAAAAAGCAGGGTAGCCCATGCCTCTGATCCTTTCTTTTATTTTTGTGACCACAGAAGATTTACAGCGTCAGGTAAAAAGCATCAGGAAAGTGGGTTAGAGAAGTAGGCAACAGGAAGTTACCAGGAAGAACTAACATTGTCTATAGTCACATACCCTCTTAAGAAACAAATGGCACCTATCTGAAAATCAACGACCTAGGTCTAATCCAATTTGAAAATATAGGGAAAGAGATCCACATAAATACATGGGATTTCCACAGGATCTTTTGGAACAGATCATAATCACCTCGCAGAGCCTTTGCAGTGTAAATGGTGGGCCTTCAACAAAGGCAAGAAGAGCTGTAAGGTCAAATAAGCAACTTGTCAGTGTTTTGGCATACAGAATTTGGCAAGACCGGAAGCACAAAATAGAAGTATGGAGACACTTTATGCTAGTAAGGTCTCCAGTTTGGAATATATGAAATCAGTATTCAAATTTTCTCCACAACAAATGATGAAATTCCTGTGCCAACTGACAACCTCGGATCAGAAGAACGCAATACCAACAGACACTAAAATTGTGCCTATAGAAGTAATACACGTTCTATGGCTTGATTCCAGTCTACATAAGCAAATATACTTGATATTCTATGGGTTCATCCAAGTCCACGTATTTTCTCGTGGAGAAAATCTTGCCGACGTGCCTGCAATTTCTTTCCAAATGTAAATCAGACATCCATAGTGTTCTGGGTTCATTGCTTCTGAAAAGCTCGAGGATGAAAAGTATGCACAACAGAGTGCTGATGGCTATTATATTGAACAGGACAGAGGCACAGGGGATGAAGAAGGATGAAGCATTGCAAGTTAGTATCGAAATATTTTTTCCCCCTGATGTTATTTTGAGGAACCAGAAGCAGCATCCTCCTTAAGGCTACGATTTAGAGAACTGTTTTACTCTCTCTTCTTAATCGAGCACACCATATCAAGGAGCTGCCAGTTTGAAGGGCTTGAAGTCACTCATCAATTTGGTACTGGTTGGATCAGCATCAGCTACCTGCAAATGAATACCTGCTCATATCCAGCCAAATGTAAAGTTCCCACTTGCACATGTCAACGTAGTGATAACGTCAGTTTCCACTTGCATATGCCAACGCTCTGATAACATCGAATATGCTGACTATATCAACTCTATTCCAAATGATAGCCGCTCCCAGCTTTTCTAGCAATTCCAATGGATTCGATCCAGAACCAATTTCTGAAGGAAAAATTACCAGCAGCAGTTTCCTCTAAAATGTGCCTCTGTCACACTGAGTAAAGGATTTGCCTAGTAAAAGTTGTTCACATAATGATCCCATTGCACCTCTGGATGAGTGCAAGAAGTCAATCCTATCAGGACCAGAGACTTACATTCGGCAAAATTTTGCTCAAAACCATCTGCCTTTCCCAGAAAGTCCAATGACATATGCTAATTTACTTTTTCTCTGAGAGTATTTGAAGCTGATGCTGTCTTTCATCCATTTTCACTGCTGAATGAACTCTCTAGATCAGTCCATTCAAATCTCAAAGACTATTCATTACCTTTACCAATTATAGAAAGAGAGAGAGTGCTAACGAGTGTATTTTAGGTTTTTTTGATGAAATTCCTACTAGTTAAATGAGTCCTAACAAAAGATATATATATATTTCTTTCTTTCAAATGATTCAGTAATTTGTCCCAACATATAGCTTGGGTTTTCAGCTTAAAGAAAAAGCTAAACCCCTAAGTCCACTACCTCTTTGACATATGCCAGCACCAGATTAACATTTGAAATCTCACTTTCAGTAAAATTAATCATAGCCCACAAAGAAGCCATGAGGCATCCCAAATATCATCAACTGTAGGTGTTTAAATAATAGAATACCGCTCACTGACGATGATAATAAAAACTAGGCTGGCCATGGCCCTCCCATTTCATAGAAGCGCACTAGACTGTTACATTGACACACAAGATCTCAGACATCAAGGGTAAATCATCAATGAATTATTCTTCACAACGAGCCACTCTGCTCAAAAGAGTAAATAACTTTCCAACAAAAAAGTTCCATATTTCGCAACAACTGTCTCAGCAGATTCTAACTTCTCAATGAATAGATTTAGAATTTATAATTCACAAAAGCATAAACAATTGCAAGGAATGAAGCTTGCGAATTACCTTCATCCAACCTTTTCACCAACTCTGGGTAAGTTTCTCCTGATAGAGAACTTCGTTGGGGGCCAATCATGTCCTCAGCTGTTTGAGCTTCAGGGTACTCTGCCAAAACCTTCAACGCAAACATTTTGTAACAAGAATTAGGATCCTGCAATGGAATCTAGGGCATAACACCAATTGCAACTACCAAAAATTTAAGAATAACATGCTAGCATACCTCCCCATACCTGCTTCAGTCTAGATGATAGTAACCTTCTCAGCATATCCCAATGATGCCTGTGGCAAAGAATGACACTGTTACTTCTTATGTCAAGATATCTGGTTCTGAGCAAAGAAAAACCTAATTTTTGGTTTCATGATGCCCAACAATAGAGCAAGTACAAAGGGATAAGAGCATAAAGATGAACCATTTAGTGTGTGATAATGATGGACAGCACTATAGAAGTACATTGGGTAGGATACCATCCAAACACATCAAATCCAACTCCAAAAAGGCAACTCAAAAAATGGTTTTCAAGTGTACAGCAGAACAGTGATATTGCCCCCTTGGATCTTTTATCCCCAACCCATCGGATGACAATTCAATCGGAAAATCGGATGTTCTATATTTTTGCATATGTAAGAAAAGCTGAAAAACAAAAAGTTCCATATCCAAATTCTCTCAAGAATCAGTTAGTGCTTATGCTAAAGAAATATTGGATACCAGAATTTTCCAGTGGCAGCAATAACTTCCATTATGTTGGTAACTTCTTCCTCAGAGATTTCGTGATTTGGCTCCATCTCTCTGTAAGTCCAGCAGAGCGACTTGTTACTACGGAATATAATATGAACATATTTTCTATGATCCTTTTCACCTTTCTTTATGTATAAAATGATAAATATCTTCAATACAGATGTTCTGTTTGTATAGAGAGCATAGCATTGAACCTGTTCCCTTAATTTGATTCTTTTCATTTCTCACTTCTTTTTCTATCAATGAAAAAGTTTTTGGCGCAGCACAGCCTAAAACGACCCCTTTATTGGTTAACTAAATATAGCATAAAAAAATGAAAACAGATACTATTATTTAGTTATTTCCAAAGCACTTTTTCACTGGAAAACTAACAAAAAAATTAAGGAAAATGGAGGAAAAAATATGCACTTTCCTTGTAATATTACCTATTCAACACACATATATTCCATAGGGATTTTCATAGGAAAGATTTGAATTTTGTCATGAATCACCATGTACAGGCTGATTCATTTAAATCCTCATTGATTGCTCATTTTTTCCCCACAGCCAACTGCATAGTGTTCATAATCAAGCTTATCTTTTCTACATTAACCCCATCTTTCCACATAAATTTTGCTATTTTGATTTATCTTTTAATTTTGATAGAATCACCCTTTCTGGAAGAGGCTACTTTCTCTCTTTTTTTTTTTTTGTGTGTGTGTGTGTTTTCTTCTTCTTCTGCTGCACTTCTTTTACCTCCACAAGCTTATTAGGTAGAGCTAACTAGTATCTAGGAAAACTAGTATCTAGGAAGGAGCTGCTGGAAAAACACTTCTTCAAAAGCATTTTCCAATGAATGGCTCTAGAGAAAGGTGCTTGAATATAGATCTTTGGCTGACTGATCTCTCTGCTGTTAAGAAATAAGAAGATTATTTTAACGAAGTGATTTTCTTAATGATGTTTTGTCCGAAAATCTTTTTCATAATTATACTAGTTTTCAAGGGCAACTTCTGGTTTATTTTGAAACATTTGGAGGACACTGGATCACTGCTTTTCAGGAAAATTAGCTTTACTAGAAGCTGTTTTGAGTATCTACCTTATCCGAAAGACAATCCCCAACAAAAAGAAACTAGACGAAACACAATTGGACAACTATGTTTAGTAGATGACTATCAAAGGTAGCATTTGATGAATGCTTATATAATCGTGAATTATTATAAGCAATGTAAGCAATACAATGTAATAAAAACTCTTCAATTACAACCAAAGTGGAAAGGAATTGAGTACTATTAGGTGCAGGAATGACTGTTTCAGATGGCACCCATAATATATCAAGACCAAACAATTTCAACCACCCCTCAATGCTAAAGTTAAAAAACGTGGATTGATATAATCAACGTGAACATATACCTGTCCTGTTGGGGATCTGGGACTGAATTTTCCAGGTGATGACCATTTTTCCCTGGGATTGATGCAGATTGTGAATTTTCTACAGGAGATGTCTCCATTGCTAAGACTCCCACCTGAGTGATCAAACAGAATGGCCTTGATCTTAAGACCCCAAAAATAAATAAATAATCAGCATACCAATCACCACCACATGCACTCAATTCAAACATTGATCGAAGTAGGCTTTGGATATTTGACATATACTGCTGCTGGCAGATGATTGTCTTCAACAACAACAGAAAAAGAACAGAATCTATCTATAGTACAGGCTGCTAAACAACTGCCTCCCACCAAAGCCCAAAATAACACTTGCTGAACAATTGTACAATCCTCTGTAAGCTCAAGCTAAATCTATTTCACATTGCAACAATCATCTAGTGCAAACTGACCCACTGAACAGCACAAATGTTAATCGAAGGCAACAGTTTACAGCTAAGCTAGTGACCCAAACTGATTGAAACAAGCAACATCAATATCACATCCTCCAGATTATATTCAACACTAGATGCATTGATAATAAGTTCAGTCAAATAGGAAATATTATGATCCAGGGTAGAGACCGTAAACTCTTGTGATCTTACATCCTCTTCAGATCCCAGATTATTGATCCAATCTATTGGAGACAGCTCCAAAGGATGAATTGCAGGGGTATGGAAAGCCCTAGGGTGGAACCATGGCGGTTTGAAGCCGAGGAAGTGGGATGAATTTGTGAAAGAGATGGGAAGAGGAAAGAAGTGTACCAGGAACTGCGTCTGAGCTTAGGGTTTTGGAGAGAATCGAAAACGCAGAGGTAGGGAAGGAGCGATGAAGTGCCGGAGGAGGAGGTGGAGAGACGCCGTCGTGCAACGCGATGGACGCTTGCAAGCCCGCTTGGTTGAAGAAAACGGAGCGTTTTGGACGCGCTCCGACCGAAAGAGAGACAGAAAGAAGGAACGGATCCCATTTTATAGCGCACCGCCTCCCCGCCTTTTTCCGTATGGAAATGGAAGCATGCAACGACGGAACTCACGTGTCATGTCTCATGTGCTGGCTTCTCTTAAAAGAATTAAATTAAATTTAATTAGGGTGTGTGTGAGAAATGATAAAACTTTTGTTTAAAAAGTTTTTGATAAATTTTTTTAAATTGATAAAAAATAATGCAATATGATATAAATAATGATCATGTGTAAATAAAATAAAATTAAAACATATAGATTAACTGTGCATGTAGTTGTATAAAAATAATTTAAAAAATAAAATAATTGTACAAGTAGATGTGAAACAATAATTTTCAAATATGGTAGTTATGGAGATTGAAAAGTTTTAATTTGAATTTTTTTTTTGTTAAAAACAAACATACTCCTAATGCTTGTTCAAAAAGTTTTGATTGCTTGATAAAAATAAATAAACATATTTAACAATAAAATGATTTTAAGTTAAATTGGTAAAGGGGGAAATTGTGAGGAAAATTTTGAAAAAAGGTCAAAAATAATGAGACGTTATAGAAATATGATTGGTAATAAAGAAAATAAAGTGGTTACGAGGAAAATGGGGAAAAATGATTAAAATATGAAAATAATAAAAATAAAATACTCAGATAGTTAACATATCATAAAAATCGCGGGATTAACTTTCAAATATTTTAATTTTGCACCCATGTCAACAATGAGTTTAATCAACAGAATTTAAAATTGCCAGCTATCTAAAAAGGCTTAATAATTTAAATCAAATTTCACCCGATTGTTAACCAAATGCTACACCGCTGTTTTCTTCACTTTCACAATAAGAGTTTGCGAACGTAAAAAAAATTGGCATAAAAGTTATTGAAATAGCTAGATAATGATGTTACGTGGAGTAATGATTAGTACAAAAGTTTAAAAAATAATATAATTGTAGAGAAAAAAATTAAAATTTTCAATCTCAGCAATTGTCTCATTTTTTAATTATTTCTTCATATATTTCTATACAAACTCTCATGCTTTTAAATTATCTATACACAACTATTCATAAAACTTACTTATCTATTTTAATTTTATTTTCTTTATTCATCATTATTACTCTTAATTCTATCACATTGTTTTTTCTTATTTAAAAAATTTTTACACTAGAAATTGCTTATTCAAAAGTTTTATCATTTTCCAAACACACCTAAGTATCTTTTTACTCATCATCATTAATTCTATAACATTATTTTCTCTTGATTCAAAAATTTTTACACCAAATTTTTTTTTATAAATGATTATATGCACCTGGGGGTATTGAAATGTGAAACTTAAGTGCGTCTGGGTGCAAAATCTGTTTATTAAAATATTTTTTATAAAATTATTAATCTAGTTATATTTAATATATCTATTAAGTTCTACCAATTTTAGAAACGTATATATTTCTTTGTTTTTAAAAATAAGAAGGATTTTAGTCTTTTTTAAATGACTATAATGTCCATTTTTTAAAATAAAAAATATAGAAATCTATAAAAATAGTAAAACTTGCTTATAACTTAAATATTCCTAAATTAACAGTTTTATAAAAAAAATTTAAATTTTGTTTTTCTTAAGTGCATTGAATTATTACACAAAAATTTTTATCCAAAAGTTTTATCAGTTCTCAAACATATTATTAATTTATAAACCATGTTTTACCATTTTAAAAAATATGTATATATTTGATTTTTTAAAATAAGGTTAAAATTCCTTTATTTTTCAAAATAAAAAATATATATCTCAAAAAATGGCGAAAATTATACATACGTTAAATATATTTAGATTAACAATTTTATGAAAGATTTTGAATTATTATTAAAGTTTTAGTGCACTAGAGTGCATTGAATCTATCTCCATTTTATTACTGATGTGATGATTCTTCACTTTCTCCTTACATTAGCTGTTTGTTAATTTGAGAAAAGTAAAATGAAATGAATATTTTATAGGTAAAATGAGAATAAAATAAAAATATATAAGATAATTGTGCAAAGAAATATAAAAAATAATTGTAATATAAGAGTAAAAAATATAAGATAATAAGGTAGTTGGTAATTAAAAATATTTGCTTTGGAAAATTCTCATTTCTCATTCTCTGCTCCCATTCTTAAATTACCAAACAGGTTTTATAATATGGGTAATTAAGGAAAAAGAAAAGTGAATATTTTTAAAAGTATGAAAGTTGTATGATATAAAAGGGGTAAAATGAGAATAAATAAAATAATTATATAAAAATAAAAATGAGCAAAGGATAATTGAATAGTTAACATATCAACCCAATGCTTTAGAGAATATATGATTTTTGAACAAGATTTATATGAGATGATAGTTTTAATTCATAAGACAACTTTTCAATTTTTAATATAACATTTTACATTTCTAATATAATTTTTTCCTTTACCAACACACATCACACATATTATTAAAAAAAAAATACATATCAGACATTATCATTCCATTTCTCTAATTATTTAAGCCATTTTGAATCCTTCTAATAAGTCCCCTTGAAAATGTGTTAGAGGGAGAGAGGTGGTAAACCACTTTTCCCCTTAGGCTTGTTGCAAAGGTGAACTTTTTTTTTGGAAGGTAAGAGATTAATTCATGAACTTAGCATGATCCAAGTGCAGAGCTTCAGATATACAAGATGCTGGGGCAGCCCCTCCGTTCGCAACACAAGCAATTTTGAAGACATTACAAACTTTGCTAGACAATGACATCTAATCTCCTCAAGTTTTTACTCTAATGTTTTGATCTCCTCTATCAAGAATTTCAGGCTGGTCTAACTATTGCTCGATAATTAGTTGAACATGATCAAGGAATCACTTTCTGATTCAAGTCTTCGGAAGTCTCAATCCTTTACCCAACTCAACCCCAAATACCCTGCCTTCAATTCCATCCACAAGGTATTGGCTAAGCCTTGAATAAACCAGCATTTCGCCCCTGAGAGGGACCCCGTTTGATCATGCAGCACCATCTCGAACCCTCTAATTCTTTCCTCTTAATCCTGCATCCAGCATTCACATTCAATTTTATCCATTCATGTTTTAGTGTAATCCACCTGGCTGGGCTGACCTGACCTTGTGACCTCATCTACATTAGCCCCTTTATAGATCTAATCCCATGAATGTATTGCCAACTCCATTGGAGGATGTTCATATCCTCTTGCACTCGCCCCACTTCTTAGTTGATAAATACCAGATAGGACATTATTTCTAAGATACCACACCCACTGCCTCATTATAATGAAAAGGGCAAGGATGGATTTCTCCTTCTCTCTCGATAGTTTACCAAAGATATCCCTTACTCCTCCCACATCATCTGTCAACAACTTACTGAAGAGAGGCCTTTGCAACCACTATATGAAGAATGGGTAATCTCTGAAAGGATGGTCTTCGTCCACATCACTAGTCTTGCAAAATAAACAGTTAGTCTCCACCCGAATACCCCTATTTATCAGGTTAGCTTTGATTGATAGAGTCTTTGTCAATATTCTCCAGCTGAAGATTTGGATCTTTCTTGGCAAGTTGGTTTGCCATAAAGCTTTGAAACTGCTCCCTTTCCACGTGTTCATAGTTGTTTCCTCCTATAAAATGTTCTATTCATGGGCCAATCTGTATGCAAACCCCACTTTGAAAGTCCGATCACTAGTCTCCGTATCTCAGTAAATGCAGTCTTCTTCTTCATTTCTGGGTATGGGAATCATTTTCACCTTCTCCCACCCCTTTTCCCCAGCCTCCAACTTTACCTTTTCTTCTTTCCACATTTTGTTGTCCCAATCAATTAATTGATAAACTTTGCAATCATCTGTATATGCAGGTGGTAGCGGGTTGCACTTCTTGATCAAACCATCTGCCTAGCTTTCTTTGAAGAATTTTACCTTCTTTCTCGACCCAATTCGCCATTTGCTTCCTTTCTTTAGGAAAGATATTGATTGGACTATCCCTTTACACATAGATGAACTCCCCTTAGTGATCTTACATTCCCAAAACATCCCATTTGGGAAGTATTTAGTCTTTAATATTTCATAGCAAAATGGGTTTGCCTAGGTAGCCACTCTCCACGACTGCTTTGCCACCAATGCCACATTAAAAGCTGATAATTCTCTAAATCCTAGGCCACATTTCTCCTTAGATATGCACATTTTCTTCCATGCCACCCAAATGATCCTTCTCTTCCCTTCCCTTTTTTCTCACCAAAACTTGCTTAGTTGTGCATTTAACTACTCGCATAATTCTTTGGGTAAAATGAACAGATTCATCAGGTAGTTAGTATTGATTGTGCTGCAGCTTTGATGAGAATTTCTTTTCCCCCACTTAAGCTTATTCTTCCGCCCTGTACTCTTCTCCAAACCTTTTCCTTCGGAAAATGAAAAACAGCTTTCTCGTTCTTTCTCACCCATATTGGCATCGCAAAATATGCTTCCATCTGCTGACCCTGGCTCTCAATCTTCTGCCGTTGCTCTCTTCTAGTATTTTTGTTGGATAACATTGCAATCTTCTCCATATTTACTTGCTGACTCGATCCCTCCTCATATAGTTTTAACAGGTCCTTTAAGAAGTTGACCTCCTCTTTTGCTCTCATAAACAGCAAAATATCATCCGCGACGAAAAGGCATGAGATTCTTGTCCACCCCTACTAATTCTAACCCCCTAAAGATTGTTCTAATGGGCTTTCTCAATCAGAGCTAAAAAACCTTCAGCATATGGTAAGAACAAGTAAAGTGACAACAGATCTCCCAGTCTTAGGCCTCTTGAGGGGAGAATAGTGTCTAATCCTTCCCCATTCAGGGTCACCTAATAGGAAACTATGGTGATGCTGCCCATTATCCAGTTAATCCAAGTTTCTGACAAATTCATTCACCTCATTACCTTGTACAAATAATGTCATTCCACTCGATCATTTGCCTTCGCCATGTCCAATTTCACTTTCACTTCCTCTTTCTTTCCCCTCTTTCTTCTCCTTATAATGTTGATGACCTTGTGAGCAATGATAATGTTGTTAGTAATCAACCTATTGGGCATAAAAAGCATTTTGCCGATCAAAAATGATATTTGGAAACAAGTTTTGAGCCGATTTACCAATATTTTGGAGACAATCTTGTACACCACGTTACACAAACTGATAGCCAGAATTCATTCAAATTCATGGCTCCTTTCTTCTTTGGAACAGGACAATGATGGTATGATTTTCTCTCTCTCATAATACCTTGCTGTCTTTTTGTTGAATTCTCATAAAAAGTTGTTCCACATGCTTTGAAAATATCATCATTGACCACTTTTCAATTTTTTTGATAAGAAAATGAGTGCCCAAGATTCCCTTATTGATATCCTGAACCATATCGCAGTGCCCAAGATTCCCTTATTGACGGTCACGATCCAGGATTGGAAAAGCAACAGCTGCAATTGCATGCTGCTATTGGTGGTTTGAAATTTTTGAAGGAAGCATGTAATTTGTTGCAGGAGGTGAATGGTTTTCATGTTTTGATGAGGTTGGGTTGCAGTGAGATGAATTGATGGATTCCGGTGAATTGTAATTGCGTCTGTTGCAGTGGATGGGCAGTTTTTGGTAGATTTTTGCGTCACTGAATTAGATGGGCGGGTGGTCATGATGGCAAAATGGAGGGGGATGGATGATTTAAGGGTAGTATGGTCATTTACAAATATTTAGATGTTGGGTATATTTGATATTTAGACTTCACACAGAATAGGCATATTTGAATGATTTCATGAGTATATTTGAAATTAGGAGCAAAGTTCGTGGGTATATCTGAAATTAATCCTTTTTAATTATTATTTATATTTTCAACGACTACAAACAGTGTAAGGAAGAAAGTTATTCAGCCTAATTTAACATTTTTAATTACTTGACCTTTTCAATTATTATTACTCTTTACATTATTAGTGTCTAATTCAAAAAATCAATGGATATAATACTGCAAAAAAAAGGTAGAAAAGAACGGACGGTTTAGATCGTGTCAGTGGCACGGAGTGTTCCGGGTCCACTTCGGCGAAATTCGCCTGCACCAGCCTATCTTATCCCAACCCAAGAGCTCAGTAGTCTGCTGTGCTGCCGCTGCTGTTCTTCCTCGGCTTGCAGTCGCAGCTGCGAGGCGCGAAAATGTCAGCTTCATGTGCGTCGTCGACGGCCTTCTTCTCCTCCCCATCTCTCCAATCCAAGTCTCTTCCTTCTTCCTCTTCTTCCTTTCCTGCCAAAATCCCATTTTTCGGATTTTTCCGATGCCCCACCACAGCAGCGCCACCTGTCGTTCAGAAATTTCAGATTCGCTGCCAAGGCCTCGCCCCAGCTGTCCCTAAGGGCCAGGAATGGATGTTCGAAGGAGCTGACCTCAACGGACCTGTACTCTCTCTCTCTATCGCTGTCTCACTCTCTCAATTGATTTTTATGCTGAATTTTGTTTATGCCAAAGTGCTGGGAGTAAAAATGGAAGACGTTGATTTCGGCATTGATTTTTGAAGGGGAAGTTCTGATTTTGGGGTAGGGGAAACGTTTTGTAAGATTAATATATGAATTCAGGGCCAAAATTCGTGGAAATTACTGGCATTTCCTTTTATGTTTTCAATGCTCAAAATGCCCAAAATACAAATATATAAGTTCAAGCTTGTTAGAGCACGTTTGTATTCTTTTGTTAGAGCACGTTTGTATTCTTTCTAGACTCGATGACCACTGTGAACCCTTTCTTACATTCTATTGGAAAATATGTTTGAACTCGAGTTATTTCAGAATGCAATCTATTCTGAGGATATGAGCAAGACTACAGGCTGTGTTTTTCAATTTTCATGCTCGAAGGGCTTTTATTTTAAAATAATTCCAAAATCATTGTGACAAGGTTTTGAGGGCTAAATCTACATGCTGGTTCTTATTGACGAAGAGGCATCTTGAGCAGATCATGGAAATTTAGTTTGACTCTTACAAGGGACTTGTTTCTACCTCTTCAAGGATACATGCACCATGAATCTTTTTGATGGTTGTAATTTTATTTCAGGATGTTTGGAATAAGACTTGGTATCCGAAGGCTGCAGATCATAAAAACTCAGAGAAAACATGGTATATTGTTGATGCAACTGATAAAATTCTGGGAAGACTGGCATCAACCATTGCCATACACATTCGAGGAAAGAATTTAGCAACCTTTACTCCAAGTGTGGACATGGGAGCATACGTTATTGTGGTATGTATAACATGCCAGATGATCTGTTGCAGAATTTCTCTTCTTGTCAGATGGGTGATTATTTCTCTTTTAGAAAATTGAATTATATTGTTTATGGTTCATAGGAATCATTAAATTCTTTTCTTAATGTTGATACTCATGCTAGAATTTGTATGGAAATGATGTGTAGCAACAAGAAAGAGAAAAAAGTTGATGATGCATCTATGCATCTTGATTATTTGAACGAGACCGATATTGCAAGTACCCTTCAAGGTTCTAGGTTAAAGGATCCTTACGTCGGTCAGCCCATGACGTCATCCATTTTTAACTCAGGAGCATGTCTTTGTTAAACTATGGGTAACATATGATCTGTTGGTGGTGTATATACTCTGTCATAATTATTATCATCATCATCATAGCATTGCCCTTGCTACGTAGGTTCAGTTACTTTAAGAACAAATTTCCTGTGAAAATTAACTATTTTTTGACCATTTTCTTCCTTGTAATTTTGTCCCTGCTTTTTAGTTTTAGCCTTTTGTTAGCACTCAGAGAAGTTCATGACTGGCTGCCTACCCGATTTCTGCTCATTTTTGCCCGGCCTTAGAACCAGCTTGTGTATTTCGATGGTTATTATTTCTCTTATCTATGCACTTGTGTATTTCGATGGTTATTATTTCTCTATCTATGCAAATTTATCTATGTTCCTTTAACTGATCATTCTTGTTTTACGAGAATCATTGGTTCAGAATCTCACAAACGTATTATTATATAGGCTTGTTTCTCATTTAAATCTGCATACTAGTGAATATGGTGTTGCATGTAACAATACTCGTCACATGACTGGAAATGAATATGTGAAAAAAAAAATTAACTATATGTTATACTTGAAACAAAAGGTGAATGCCGAAAAAGTTGCAGTATCCGGCAGAAAGAGGACACAAAAGCTCTATAGAAGGCATTCGGGCAGGCCAGGTGGTATGAAGGTTGAAACATTTGACCAACTCCAGAACAGAATTCCAGAGAGAATAATTGAACATGCAGTTCGCGGAATGCTCCCAAAAGGGAGGGTGAGTTGGGATTTGCACTTACTTTTACGGCTCTTCTTAAATGTGGATATTTTATTTGTTATTTCTTCTTCGTTTTTATGGGGGGGAGAGAGAAAGAGAGAGGTGATTCTGCAGTTTTTATCCCATAGGTGGTGTATTTGCTAAGGGATTACATTGAATATTGCAGCTAGGCAGACAACTCTTTACGCACCTCAAGGTATACAAGGGACCAGAGCACCCCCACCAAGCTCAAAATCCCATTGATCTACCAATCAGAGACAAGAGAATACAAGCTGAAACTGAAAGCTAGAATAATGTTATGGGAGATTATCAAGAAGCTTGTTGTCATGTCATTTTGTTTTAGCAGGGCTAATGGCAATTGTACACTTTTGCGTTCTTTATCAAAGCAGAAGGCATTCTTGTTCTCTATTGAGTTGGATATTCTTGTCGTCGTTGTTGTTTTTTTTTTTTTTTAAAAAAAATAAACTTTTAATGGTACATTCCAAATATGAGGGTTTTTAGGCACAATTTTCGTATGCCATTTTATCTTTTGAAGATTTGTAAAATTGCTTTATGGGATGCGATTGGCTGGCTTATAAGCAGGGGCCTTACTTCATCTGTCATTTTGTGTAGATGTTGCGACTATTCCGTTAATTTATACTATAATATAATTGTACATGGGTGGATGAAAACAATGATTTATTGGTGACAAATGTCGAGGGGACAATCCGCATAGTCGGGACTTAACCAGTACTCACTTGCGTCCTACCAGCCTTAGCCTCTGTTTGTGGAACAGCTTAGGAATCCTGGTTTGGCAAGATCTTGCATCCCCAAAACACAATGCTCTACATTGCTGAGCAACTTGGGATTAGTTGGGAATGAGGACCTGCTATGCCAAAGTCTATCCTAGTGCCAATGTAACTAAAGTTCTGTTGGGTTGTGGAAAGATATCCTTCTCCTTGGATACAAATAACTTCAGACTATCCATCAAACTTGCTGCTATCAAAGGCAACATCAGAGCGGCATAAGAAACTCATGCTACTTTTTGACTACTATAACTCTCCTCCCGTGGCTTGTGAACGGTCAATGTGATGAGAAGCAACATTTCCATTGGAGGAAGGGCTCTTCTAATTATCTTTAGAGATTTGAGGCGCAGCGATATTGGCAGCAGACTGCTTTCTTGTAATTTTTCTAGTTTTCTCGATTAAGTATTGAAATGGATTGAATAGCAAAGTATGAAATTCATCAATTTTACAGTTTTAAGAAGATAAACAAAAAACGTATAAATGTAACAATAATGGTACATTACCACATCAATTTCTTCAAAATACCTTCAACAATCAACATTTACAAAGCCAAACACAACAAAGAACCATTCAAGGCCTTCAATGTGAAACTATTAAGTGTTTCGCTCCTTGTGGAATCAAAATCTATGTAAGCAAAGAACCTGCGGATGGAAGAAACGCATGAAAACTCCATCGTCCCATGTGCAAGAAGTGACGAGCAATGCTGAGAAACATTTTGCTTAGTTTTCCAACTCCCATATCACTATCTTACCATCCAACCCTGTACGAAATGATACAGCAAGATGGCTGATTAGATGAGATCTACAAGAGCAACATGAGAAGAGCATTGATAAGACAAACTAAAAAAAGCAATCAATGGAATAACCTGAAGTACTGAAGCAATTCACAATTCCACCATCCCCTTGTTTCCTCAATGGCAAAATACAACTGAAATTATTTTGCTAGTCATATCAGTCACCACTGCATGAAGTATGACGAAATGAAAAAAGCCAATGAACAAAAAAGTAGTTGGCAAGAGGGCAAGGGTCAAGTAACGCACGTGATGCAATTCTCATGAGCACCTCCCCGTGGTCGTGAAGGTTCAACCACATCATTGCTCAGTCCGTGTTTTGATTGGCCACCATAAAACTTTCCAAATGCCTCAGAAAACTGAAAAACATGAGTTACTAAGATTAGAGCTACAGCATTCAAGCAAAAGGTTCTGTCATAGACTAACTTCCTTCAGAATTCAACCACAAACTACTGTGTTCCCAGTCAGAATGATATGTGAAAAACTAATACAGATTTGGCTGTAACATTGTTACAAAGTCTGGAAATATTCGATTGCAAAACACGAAGGCACTACCAATGCTGTCCATAACTGTGTATGATCTTGAGAAAAAGGGAAAAACATCCACATGAAACACAGCTCTCATAAGCAAAGCCAACAAGAAACTTTATAATATGAAGGACCACTCCAGTTTTTGCTGTAATGACATGCAATAGATCAAACGAAGTATGTAAACTTCTGGTGGCAGTATGTATGAGAACAAAAGATTTAAAATTGCATATTTTCAAAATGAAAATCTATTTCCAAGAGGCAAATGCTGCTGTTTCCAAAAGGCTCTAATGCATGACAAATATTAGTATTTCTAAGCATACCTGTGACCCATACTTGGAACTTGATGGCCTCACTTTTCTTTCATCAAGGAATCTGACAAAACTCCTGAACGAAAATGCACTTAAAAGATCAGATGCTCATGTTCCTTTTAGAAGGAAAAAAAAGGGCATTTAGCCACATTAAAACACGTTCCTATCTGCAAGGAGCTTATTCCTTGTCATGTATTATATCCTAAAAGGGAACTTATCCATTAAAACGACAGGTAATAAAGCTATGGCACATAAGAAAATGAGATCTGGCCAACTAACCTTTGAGCTTTCTAACATGGTCTGCTTTGGGCTAGGCCTAAGCTGCATAAGGCAGAGCACTGTTCCTGAACCTAAAATTTTTGTTGATTGAATAAGCCCAGATAAGGTCGAAGAGCCCATTTTCTGCAGTTTTTGAGGACATTTAACTAATGGAGCATCCACGACTGCAGAGAAAAATTGTTTTCATTTTGCACTTGAAACCGTGTTTTTTTTTTTTTTTTTTTTTTTAAACGTATAATGAGTGAGGGCCAGCTGAAAAAGGCTCATCAGTCATCACTAGGCCCAGCATAAAACAGACCTCCCGTCAGCCTAGAATGGCCACTGCAGAATTACCTTTTTCATGCAGCCTTAAAACCAGGTTACTGAAAAGTTGGTTACATATGGATAATCAGGTTTTTTTAACTAGTGAATCGTTACATACCATATACCCCTTTCATCAGCAGCAAAAACCATAGGATTGCAATCAAATCCGACACCTATAACGATCCTCTCAGAAACAAAAAGTACCTGCAAATTGGTAACATCACATGGTATTCGTTCTCCATTAGTCCAAATACAAGTTTTTAAAAAAGGGAAGCAATTAAGTAATACTGAACAATCAACAGAAGAAGCTCAAATTGCTAGAGGAGAGGATGCTGACCCACATCACGGAGAGGCAGATCATGGAAAGCCACATTTTGAGCAGAAGGTGAAGGACCAATATCATCAACAAAGTAGATGGTTGAATTGTGACCTGACCAATCATAAAAAAAAATTGTCATTAAAATTATTGGATTTATGTGCTTACGGAATATTTTATATATAGTACACACTAACACAATTATCATGGCTTTTCAACCAAAGATCCCAACTATTTAGTGTCAGATCGATAAATACACCACATCAATCAACCCCAAGGGCATATCCAGCTCAATCCTAGTTCTACAATCTCCTATGATCCTATTGCTGACATACATCAAGGTTCCCCTTAATACCATAGTCATATTTTAAGTGAAACAGCCATTCAAGAAATGAATAAAAGAGACCCAAGAAATACAAGGGGTAAAAGGTAAGAAAAGAGAAATCTAATTCCAAAGAGAAGGCAAGAGATTCTTTTTGTCAAGCTTAGAAAATTTCTTCCTGTTGAAGTGATAGCAAAGAGAACTCCAGAAAGGGCAACAGTCTCTAATCAATCTTAGAAAATTTTATTCCTTTTGATAAGACAGTGAAGAGAATGTACCTGCATATGCTAAGGTGTTGCCACTGGGGGACCACTTCACGCCAAATGCCCAATTGCATGAGAGATCAAGCTGCACAATTTGCTGTCTCAACAAAGACACCATAAAAATAAATCAATAAGCAAAAAAAAAAAAAAAAAAAAAAAGAAAAAAAAGAAAAAAAAAAAGAAAGATGAAGAAAGAAATGAAGTCTTTCTAATGAATCAAACAATGAACAAGTAGTAAAAGATACTGTGCGGAATAAAATAGAATTAAAAAAATCTCATGAAGCTTACAAATTTGTTGTTGCTTCAGAATGACAAACAATAATTAATACTTTACTGGTCAAAGAAGAAAGAAAGGGCTATTAGCAATGAACCTCTCCAAATTTCGCGTCACCAGGAATGCTTGTTGCTGAATCCCTGCGTATAAGCCACAACCAAGTTCATATTAGGTGTTGGGCCACAAAAAGTTCCATCAATTTGATGACATATTCAACCTGTTATGTTCCAACAGTATCTAGCATCATGGCTCAACAATAAAAATTTGAAGATCTAAAATACCTTAAATCCACACCCTTGATGAAAGTAGAGAAAATTCGACATTTTCCATCAGTGGATGTAGTTGCAAGAAGAATCTGGAGATACAAATACAGAAGAAAAATCAATTGGAGAACAAGGAATCATGGCAGATAGACTGTGTCGGGTAGGATTAACGTTCTAACACATCTTGTTTGTTGTAAACATGGGCAATGTTACCAAGATTAAATGTATTTTGCTCATTTTAAGAAGGTAAGGAAGGATTGCCAAACTCTTCGTTTTTATTTTGATTGTTCTAAGCAGCCCTAAGCTCGGCTCATTCTGTCAGAAGGTGATATTCACAAGTTTTGTTCTTAAAAAAAATTCCAAATTCCATTCTTCAATAGCCATTTGATTCTACACAGTTAGATATGGCCCACATGGGGTCAATAGAAAGTAAAAAAGAAACCTCTTTGACATAGAATGGCAAGCTCCAACAACCAAAATTTAAGTGTATTGAGCATTGAATGAGCACAGACAATGAGATCATTATCTGTAGAAAGCCCCGAGCAGCACTAGGCACAAAAAAGGGGAAAAAAAGACATACCCTTAGGCAAATTACAGCAGAGGAAATTTCACCATCAAGTTGCAGGATTCAGACTAGATGGAGCATATTTAAACATATTAGTTTCCAGCCTAATTGTTGGAGAACTAATATACAGTTGAAAGGTAAACTGAGAGCCTTTTCAACAAGAAAAAACATAAAATTAAGGTATCTAACACAAATTAAAAACTAGTGAAATGATTCCCAGCTGCGCCCTCAAAAAGCAACATCAAGGCACTTAAAAGTCTAAAGGTTGAAAAGGTGCAAGGTTATAAGAGAGGAGTACAGGCACGCACATTGTTTGGATGCCAGGCAACACTTGTCACAGATGAATCATGCTTTTTCCTGATAAGTTTACTGACCCACCTGATAAAACATCCATTGTCCAAATTACAACTATTGAGTAAGAATCAAGTGATTTTAGATAACAATTTAGAAAAAAATGCAACAAATAAAGTATAATAAATATCAGAACATACACTTTTTCCGACTTAGTTTTCATATCTTATATTGTTCTTAAGTGAATTACTATATAAAAAATGAAAGTGAAACCAGAGCAGTTCACATAGATTAAATACAAAAAATAAATGAACAGTTACAATTTCCAACGAAACATAGGTATAAAGATGGAAGAAGACAGTAAAATTAACATCACGTGGTTGCTTACCAGTTATTCTCCTGTTCGTAGTAGCATATGCAAACAGTTTTTGCTCCACTTCCCACAGCAAACTTGTTTTCTGAAAATCACCTCTTTAAGCTCTTCATTAAAATAATGCAAGGGCCTTTGTGGCGAAGAACGAATTATGTGATAGAGGGGGTGTTTGGCAGTAAGCAAAAAATGTCAACTTAAAACTTTTCAATCTAAAACTTTTCACTCTCTAAAATTATCATATTTTTTAATTATTTTTTCACATTTTCTCATACAACTACCCTACTTTTCAATCATTTCTACACAACTACCCAAACAATTAACTTATCTATTTTAACTTTATCATCTTTACTCCTCATCATTACCCCTATTATATCATATCATTTGACAACTTTTACTCTCTAAAACTTTTCATCAAAAGTTTTATCCATTTCCAAACACACCAAGAGTATAGAAACACAAGTCATAATGCAAATCTAGTAGTGTAACGAAAGAACAAACAATGTTGAGAACAGATAAAACAGGAATAATATAAATAGAACGTGGGAAACTATGTCAAATAAATGTTTTAAAATCCTAGCACAAATAGGTGAGACTTGCTAGAACTACCAATACTACTTTTGCCTACCCAATTATTTGAACAGCTACGTTGTTTGATCCACCTTACAAGACCATTCCTTTGTTGCAATGAATGATGACAAACAAAGAAAGGAAGCAGAAGCACAAACACCACCAACAAAAGAAGACAAAGCCTACTTCTGAGATTTCAAAACTGTCTCCATGGAATTTTATCTTGACAGTTGTATTCTGGCTGTAGTAAGCTCCATAAGCAATGGTTTGCAGTTCCAAAGGACGAGAAATAATGCAAGGGCTAATTATGGTCAAACTAGCATCGACAATGGCCCTTAAAGGGATGATGAATGGCAAAATAGAAAGAGACTGATCATTTGACCTTGCTTTTGCAGAGAAGACAATAAAAGAAGAAAACGCACATCTGATTCAAGCACATAGCCACTGGCTATATCCTTTCATTTGTATGACACCAAATCCTAAACCTTCACACACCCACAGCTTTAACAAATGAACTGACATATAATCAGGAAAGTATGTTCCAGAAGCCTTCACATGCACATGGCTTCTACAGATGAACAGGCATACGAGATCCAACTAGAGAATTTGACAGATTGGATGATGCCCATGTGGCCGCTACCTAAAAGCGTTGTTATGATGCAAGAAATTTGGAAAACGCATTTTTTAAAAATATTCCTTTTAGCCTCAGACCATTAGAAATTGAAGTACCATGTCACCAAGAATATCATCTCTACATCAAAGATTACATTAGTTTAGAATCTTTAGGTACATCATTGGCCTAGATTTTATTGGCATAGCATTATATGCCTAAAATGAAACCATAGTGTGAACAGTCATGGTTCAGTTAAGTACATAAATTGAACCCTATCATATAAAATGCTTTGAATACAATTTATTCCTTTCATAATAAATGTTAGGAAATTCCCAAATACATCCACTAATTTTGACCACAATTCCTTATATACCTACACATTTTGAAAAATTCCTCTCATATCGATGAATTTTCACCAAACTTCCTCTCGTACACGTGCTGTTAGGGTTCTGTCAGCTATCATTAGATTTTTCAATTTTTGTTTCTTTTAATATTTTTCAACATGCCAGAACTACCCCACTGTATGTGTATAAGTTTTTTGCACACTGCCGGAGCACCATTTCAGGACTCCATCTTCACCATCTGTTTGCATTGGAACCACCTTCTTTGGTGGTTGTGGAAGTCTTGGTAGATTTAGGTACCATGTCAACTGCCCTTAAGTGTGGTGCTCGTCATCTGCCAAGTAGAGATGGGAGATTTTGCACAAAGGGGAGTCACCAACAAATCTGACTTACAGAATGGGAGCCACTAAATTTCATGGTTATCGACGGGTTGCTGCTTTGAATTTTGCTGTGGTTTTTGCTTGCTACTCGATTAAGCATGCTGGATTTTCCGATCAGATGATTGCAGCTACCGTTTGAAATTGCTGTTGGTGCTGATTGCTTGACCGGATTGGACAAGGTTGGCCAGATTTTAGCTCATCACTGGAACAAGGGTGGCTGTCAGTTTTGCTGCCATAGATTTGCTCATTGGTTGTGCATTGTTGGATGCTGCAGTTCAATGGCTGCAGAAGTTACAGTGGGAGCTGTTGATGATGAGGGAGATGAAGATGCTGCTGGAAAATGAATTTTGCAGAGTTGTTGTTGAGGATGAAAGGGATTGTAGACATGGCAGGGAAATCAATGACTATGCATATTGGCTGGGGCTTCATAACAATCATATCTGCATTCCCTGTTGATTTGTATAATAAATGTGGAAGGATACCAAATATTTCAAAATTCCTTGGAGAAAATCTTGGAATTCCATGATTTCTACATGTTTCGTGGGCATGGTAAAGAGGAAATCGGACTGCTTGCATCCTCCTGAATCCGGTGTCTCCAAGAAAATTCTAGGGCAGTCGATGGATTCAGTGGATAGTTGTGGGCAAAATAGTAATTTCAGTCAGGAAATAATGGTGGTTGATGTTAATGCTCACGGCATGGGAACCTCAGGAATTTTCGGTAAACTTCATGGGTTTTTAAGAAATTATTGAAAATGCATGGGTATGTTGGGAAATAAGGTCGAAATTCATAGGTATAGTTGGGAAATTCCCTAAATGTTTTAGTAGAGGATATTTTAATGGTAAAAATGACTTCGTGGTAATAAGGGACTCATATTATTAGACATCATCTAAATCATTAATTATATACTTGTTTTCAGGAAGACTGAGAAACTATATACTAATAAAATATAATAACTTATGATAGTTATAATAAATGTATAAAATATTAAACAATTCAATAAATTTTAGAATATAAATATACTATGATTAGTCTAAAAAGCAATCTGGGCCTGTACATGATTTTGGATACCATGCTTGGTGCACTGAGATAGAATACAATCCTCAATGCGAGCTTGGACCAGAACAAATAGGTCAGAAGGACATGGAGTAAAAAAATGTTTGCAAGTGCAAGAGCATTCCTAACAGCACCAACAGCAAAAAAGATGCTCATCTGCAAACTCTTCCATTCCATAGTTGACACTGACTGACATATTAAATTTGTTTTGAAAATCCTGAAAGCAGAAAATTAATATGCTAAAAGACATAAGTAAATAAACTCCATACAGAAGAGGGATCCTCTTAGACGGGAATTCTGAGCAGATAGCCAATGGATTCGGAAGTCTAAATTATATTTGCTAACCAACATTAGGAATGAGAGCGGTTGTCAGCACAGTTAAGTCTAGATGAAGATTGAGTGAGCACTCTTGATGCAATTACCTCTAGGACTCCACTGAACACACAGAGCAGCACGATTGAGCCTAAGAATAACAAGGGTTGGCACCCATTCAGATGCTTCTTGGTTCCAAACATATCTGAAACAAAGCAACATTCGAAGGATGGAAAAACTGGAGTTAAAACTAAGAATGATTAAAGTTGGATATCCATCTAGATACCTGATGGTTCAGTTGCATCAGTAAAGAAGCAATATTGCAAAGTTAAGAGTCCTGTGCGGAGTTAAATACTCACACTTGCGTATAAATTTTTTATCGAAATGGACTTCTTAAGATCAAATTAAGAAGACAAGGAGATACTCACGAGTTCCGATCATGTGATACAGTAACTATTTTGTTTGAACTTGCACTCCAGTCTATCCCAGAAACAATCTGATCATGCTGCACAAGAACAGAAATTAAGAAATGTTAAAATATGGTACAAACACCAATATATTGTAGTACATGAATTCATCAAAGGCTTGATTCAAAATGTAAATTTTCGACAGACCTCATCCACCTTCATATAGACATTCAAATTTGGCAACTACTTTGAGATGTAAAAACAACTGATTCTCATTTAAAAAACAAATGAAATAGCTGCCATCGTGGTAATGCGCATTTCAGCAAATATGCTGTTCGTGTTCGAAACACGTCCGTGGCATTTGTCTCTCTGTTTGTGAGAGTGTCCACAGCAGATAATAAGAAAAAAATGAGTTGTTAGAGAAATGAGCAGGTGATTACAGAAATGTGTAAGAAAAATATAAGAATGTCTCAAGAGTTATAATTGTAAGACAATGTTTGACATGATTGTAATATATAGATACCAATCAAAAAAAAAAAAAAATGAAATAAATCGGCAATTCAAGAGCTTGACAGATCTCAAAGTAAGTCACTAAAAGGGATACAAATTTTTTTTTTTTACTACTTTCCAAACTTATGTAACAATTAACTATTTATGAATAAGTTTTTTTTTTATTATTTATTTTTATTTTTTATAATTCTAATGTTGTTGTTGTTGTTGTTGTTTGTGTGTTTGGCAAAAAGGCAGAGATTCCGCCATGTATTTGGCATGTCAGCAGGCTAAGACAGAATATCAGACTAGGTGGTCTGTTGCAGCAGATAAAGGAGTTGCAGTAGAAATGAGGGAATGGAATGAGATCACAATGGATTTCATTGATGGATTGCTAGGGGGAATTGCTAACAATGATAGTACATGGGCGATCATGGATAGATTGATTAAACCAGCACACTTTGTACCAGCTAAGACCATCTTCACAGTAGAAAAGTTGGAACAGATTTACCTCTAAGAGATAGTTAGACTACATATGGTGTCGAAGTTTATCATCTCAAATTGTTCACTTCCAGGTTTTGGAAGGCATTACAAAAAATTATGGGGATACAACTCAAGTTTAGTTTGACTTTTCACCCACAGACAAATGGACAGATAGAAAATGGTGAACTAGCATCAGCAGTTAGAGGTTATGTTATGCCTGTGTGTTTTAGATTGGGCCAACTCATGAAGTGAGCCTTTGACAGAGTTCATCTATAATAACAGTAGCTAATCTAACATTCAAATGGCACTATATGAAACATTATACAGATGGAAGTGTAAATAACCTTTGTGTTGGGATGAAGTGGTGAAAATGCAATAATTGGTCATCAAAATTGTGATGTATATAGTAGAGAAAGTGTCTCGGATTCGTAAGAAAATTCAAGTGGCACAATCTTGGTAGAGGGATTATCTTGATATGAGGTGGAGACCTTTGGAATTCATAATTGGAGACAAAGTGTTCTTGAAAATGTCTCTTATGAAAGAGCTGTGAGGTATGGGATTTGGGAAGACAGGCAAATTGAATTGAGGTATGTGCACCTGTATAAGATACTAGATAGGATCAAGAAGGTTGCATACAGAGTTGCGTCACCACCTTCCTTGGCAAGAGTGCACAATATATTCCATATATCAACATTGAGAAAATATATAATAGATTCATCTCCATTGTTACAATTGAAGCAAATATTGGTTAAAGATAATTTGCAGTATGAAGAGAGACTTATTTGTGCCCTTGATAGCAAAGTGATACAACTGAGAAGCAAAGGAATCCGACTCATGAAGATTAAGTAGAGCAACATTCCAAGGATGGGGTGACTTGGGAGCTTAAGGATGTCATGTGGGAGAAGTATCCTTATTTGGGTTTGATGCTTAAGTTTCGAGGACAAAATCTTTTATAACAGGTATAGGATGTAAATTCCTAAGTTTCTTAATGATTTATTAGGATGATGATGACAAGATTAGTTTTAAAGGCTTTGTACCTGATGAATACGTTATGAATGAAAATGGCTATTTATGTGTTTTGAGGCTACTTGATGATGTGAATATGTATATTACATGTTGTTTGATGGGTGTAGACGAATAGAATGCAGAAGGATAGTGTTAGAAAGAATTTGACTATTGCGTTGGTTCTTTTCCAAGGTAGGGACATCTTGTGTTCACCATGGTTTGACTTGATGGATGGTAGAGTCATGTGTATTATTTGTATTGTAACATATTTACATGATTGTTTGGGTTATAAATGGTGATACATATGTTAAGGCATACTGAGCTGAATCTTGTTGGGATGGAAACAAGATAGTAATATTCTGTGTTAGTCGTGTCATGATTTGGTGATTGGAATGGATGACATTCATAAAGGATATCTGATGTGTGAAAGTGTGTGGGGTGCTTAGAGTGTAGAGCGAGCCCAAAGCAATGTTTTTGATAGTTTAGAATTTAAGTTTTGGAAAGAAAGTGAAAAATGTGAATTTTGGCAAATGAGTCGGTTAAATTGATGGGAAACCTATTTGAACCATTAGAACATATTTCTTGTTTCATAGGATGTGAGCATGGTGGTTGTAGTGACATGGGTGGCAGAGGTGAAGTAGGTTATTGAGTTGGTTATTAGGCACTTTTGCCTAAAGGGGTCATATTTGTATTTTGCTTTATGGAGTGTCTTGGTTGGTTTGGTTGTGATATTAATTAGGCACCTATGGCTGTGTGTGGATAGTTTGTGTGAAGATTAGTGCATCTTCGAATGAAGTTTAGATGTTTGGAGTGAAGATGGAATGAAGTTATCATTTGAAGTTGAAAAGTGAGAATCCAACCCACTTGGAGTGTTTAATTAATGGGAACCCCCTTGGAATTAAATGGAACAAGTGTATTTAATGCCAAATAAACTATTTTGGAGGATTAATTGAAGTTTGGTTGAAAAATAGAGAATTTTGAGTTTCAACTGAATTTCAGCATAGAATACTATTTGCTTGGTTGGACCATAGCTTGAGATCGAAGCCCAGTCAATTGACCTGTTAGACCATACACAAAACTGGTCAAACAGAAAGTTAGGATGTGTTTTGGGACCACTGGTCAATCCGACTAGTTAGACCAATGGTCAATCCGACTAAGACCAATGGTTGAAACAGTGACCAGTCAACGGGCTCAGTTTGTTGCAACTATCGATTGTCAATTTGTGGACATTTATAAAAATGGAAGTCACCTAAATTCATTCTTATAGGGTGTGTTTGTTTAGGGCAAAAAAGTGTCAACTAAAACTTTTCAATCTAAAACTTTTCACTCTCCATAATTATTCTATTTTTTAATTATTTTTTTACACTTTTCTATACAAACTACCCTACTTTTCAATCATTTCTACACAACTACCCATACCACTAACCTATCTATTTTAACTTTATTCTCTTTACTCCTCATCATTACTCCTATTATATCACATCACTTTCTATTGATTTGACAACTTCTACTCCAAAAACTTTTCATCAAAAGTTTTACCTCCAACCAAACACACCCATAATTGCTAACTCAACTCCAAAACATTAAACCCTAGAATTGTGAAGAAGAAAAAGGTGTTGGGGGATTTGAATTTGGAAGCTAGGGGAGCACTTTTGGGCCAGAAATTCAAGTAGATCCAAAGTATTCGAGGCTTGGGCAATAGGGTTCTTGCTATGCACCATCAAACTTCATCCACGCGACATATGGGGTTAGATCAAGGTAAGCCGGATGTTTTATTTGGAATTTTCCAGTGTTTTCTTGTTACTCCATGGATGGGGCATTGTGTGTGATGGATTGTGGTGTGATTTGTTAGATATCGGCTTTTTGGGTTCAAGAGTTCGGAATCTTTGGTTGATTTAAGATAGAGTTTTCGGGTTATTCAAGAATTCCCTTGCTTTACCACCATGCATGTTAGTTTGTTGAGATATGATGTTTTATTTGTGTATTGGTCAAGGTTGCATGATTGGGAGCTATCATCCTTGATCTTTAATTTGATAGCATGCTGAGCATGAGCATGACATGGTACACAGTTATGGTAATTATGTATGCTTGTGTGAAGATTTAGTCATGAGCATATGGCCCAGCGTAGGTATAAGGCCCGATGTGTGCTTATGGTTTGTGTAGATATGAGACCCAATGTGGGCAATGGCCTGGCTTCCATCGTATGAGCTAATGAGGATGCTGAGGTGATATTGGCATGGATGGTTCATTTACCAGCCTTGATTGAGATATGCCAAACATGAGCTATATCGGTTGGTATATGTTGCATTTGATGCATGTGCTTATATGGGGCTAATGATAAGCCCAGAGTAAATGTCATAAATTATTGATGTGTTTTATTCTAACCATAAGGAGGATTTCTTGCACTTTATTATTGTTGCTGATTATTCTACTTACTGAGTTTGCTTCGACTTACACTATTTTGCCGTTATTTTCCTTAGATAACAAGCCAAATAATGGACCCCAACAACAGGTTAGAGTTCATACTGAGGCTAAGAAAGTCCAATCCTAAAGTAGTGTTTGATTAGATTCTACTCTAGGATTATTTTTCTTTGGACATGTACATATTTATGTATTTGTAGACGGAGACGTATACATTGGGTTTAGCTGTGTATATATTTTGTAAAACATGGTGGTGACCTTGATTTACATGTTATTTCGCAGTAGATCCCGCAGTGTTGGCAATATCCATATATAAGGTTGGTGCCTTTGTGATTTGATGATAGTAATGGTGATGATGATGATCATATTTATCAGGTTCTTAAAATTTGTTTCCTCTGCTATTCATATTGCTGTTGTTGTTGTTATTATTATTATTATCATGATTGTAACTGGTTCCTTTCAGTGCAGATGTTCCTTGTTTTTCCTTATTCCTCCCTCATTAAGATGATTCTGAGGAAATGTTGTTCAATTTTTGACCAGCAAAATTTTTTTTATAAAGTAAACGAGGTAATCTATTCAGTCTTTATTCAACTAGATATATTGCTGGCCTTATATAATCGGGCTGAAAGAAATATTTGTTTAATTTTTTTGTGAGTGTGTGTTCTGCGAAATTTAGCAAAATTTTAAATTTATTTGGTATTTTATTTTTATTTTTGAAAACAAAAAAGGTGTGGATAATGCACAAATTCAAAAAATATTTTGATTTTTGAAAATAAAAAGGGTTTTCTATTTTTAAAAATCAAAAATAAAATACCAAACAAATTCCAAAAACTGCTAATAGGTGGGAATTTTTTATAAAAATTTGTGAAAAAATTTCAGCCGCATGGGATCACTAGCATATATTATCACCTATGGGAACGTTTGGGACAGTAAAGTTGTGGAAATATGGTATTTGGTCGGAATAGAAAATAGAATATTTTAGAAATTGTGTGATTAATATGAAGTCATAGGAGTAAAATTAAAATAAATAGGTTTCATAGAAGGTAGTTGATAAGAAAAATAATTACAATATAGGGGCAAAAGTGGAAAAATATAATAATTAATTAATTATTGAGAAGCCTTGAAATCTGCAATCCCACCATTTCCCACCCACGTTTCCCATAACTGATTTTACCAATCGTGGCCTATATTTTCATACATCTACAGTATTTTTCCTCCTCTTACATCTCTTTTACCTCAAACAAACACGCTTTTACATCTCTACCACCTAACGCTTAATAAGCAGAAGTATCAAAAAGATAAAGCCGTGAACTTTTTGAGAAGTACCTTCTGAAGAACATGTACTTTCTCCCATTTGTCTTCTGAATATCTGTAGATATGAACTTCATTGTTGTTTGGACAGAAAGCAACCACTTCAGAGGGAAAAATAATAATAAGAGCAACGTAGTCTTAGAGTAAAATTAAGATAACGATACTTGCAAAGAGAACTCCGTTAAAATTCATCTAGAAAGAGATTACTTGTGTGATCGGGGCTCCATGCGTGGGAAGTAATACACGGAGCAAGCTGGTGAATTGCAACCGCTGCCATGGCCCTACAAGACGCCCATGAACATTTCAGAAACTGCAAAATCCGAGGTGGCCTGCCACAACGCAGAATAACGGAACAAAATCTCGCGATATCGCAAAAGCTACCCAACGGTGACTTCCCGTGAGATCAAATAATCCTGCATTTGCACATCATCTAGGATCCGGTTTTCCTCCTGGAAGATCGGCGAGAAATCCGCGCCATTATAATTCACGAGAAACCATGGCTAAGCGCTCAATACAATTTCCCTAATTTCTCCACGCTTTCCAGCAGCGGATCTAGAACAAGAAACAGATCTCTAGAGAGAAAGAGAGAGAGGCAGATCCCAACCTTCGAGGAGGAAGCTTTTCTTCTTCCTCTTGAGTTCTTCGCAAGAGGAAGAGAAAACGATGGCAAGGAATTCCGCTGGGTTCCTGCAGCAGGTAAAAAAGAAAGAAAGCTGGAGAAGCTTTGCAGGTGAGCTTGCGTTGCTGGCAAGCGACGTTTGCGGGGCGTTTTGTTGCAACAAGGAGAGGTGGGGGCGGGGGAGCGCGCGGCCGCAACTGAGCTCGGTGGATCGTTAGTAATGCGTACACGAGTGGTGAAGCACGCCTGAGATATCCGTGCCGTTCATCTTGGGGTGCTCCCATGGTCGTCTGGTCTACCGGTGTCGATCACAAGAGCAAGTCTAATTGAATGGTACAATGGTACAATTGCTTTTCCATTTTAATTAACAAACAAACGGCCTTTCCTTTTTATAATATCTCAGTGTGATTTGTTCTGAAATGAACCTTTACTACTTTTTTTTGTGTTGAAAAAATATTTTTCTTTTTTCATTTATTATTTGGGTCAATAAATTAAACCAAATAATTATATGATAAAACAAAATAGTCTATAAATTTACAGTTAAAAGATTGATTTTCATGGCTATGTACAAGAGCAAGGTGAAAGCAAATATAAGCAGTAAAAACTATTTATCCCGAGATCGATTGATTAGTCATCATTACTTGAAGCGGATGTAAAAGATCAATGTTGTCAGAACCGAACCGGTAATTGAACCGGTAAAGGAACTGGTCTGGTTCGAACCGGTTTGACCGGTTAATCAAACCGGTTCGAACCGATGACGTCAGCATGACATATTTATGACATCATAAATATTAAATTTTTTTAAATTTTAAATAAATATATTGATAAACTTATTTTTTTATAAATCTTAAATATATATGTTGGATTTTAATGACCACAATATAAGAACAAAACATGCAGGAAAAAAATTAATAGTGAATTTTAAAAAATTAACTACATTAACTGACATAAAAGACTTAAACTTATAATAAGCTATGACCGTTGTTGCTTGTTTGTTGGTTCTTAAATTCTTCCTCTTTATCTCGGTACCTTGATGAATTGCTATAAACATACCTGAAAAAATAAGAAATAAAACAAATCAGTAAGTGTTGAAAATTTGAATAATTAAATAACCTATAATAATATGAAAATTAATAATATCTCTTATGTTTAGCCCCAACCACTTTTTTTGCAAGCCACATATCTAGCCATGCAAGGCATTTTTATTTGTTTATTTTTTAAATAAACCTGCAAGGCTTTAATTTTTATGAACAGATAGATATACATAAAACTAGGAATAAATTATTAAGTGAAACTCAAGAACCACTGAAAAATGTTTTTTAGAAATAGTGGATGAACGTCCAAGTAAAACAGTAAAAAGCCTACTAAATTAAATATGAAATTACCTCTTGTGGGAAAATTTAATAGATCCTTTCCTCGATGAACTTGTGGCAGAAGAGCACTGTAGAAGCTTTCGTTGGACCTCGAGCGGTGCCAAATTCAGTATCGAGAAAGTGATCCGAGGGAATCCACTCGAAATACTAAGAGTTAGTCGAATGGGAATTTCTCATTAGAGACCGTTTCAATTCATGAAAGCAGAACAGTCGGCGACGAGGGTGGATCGGTGGACAGTGGGTGACGAGTGACCGGTCGACGACAATGGGGATGGGCGGCAGTGCTGGCAGCAGCGTGTGCAGCCCCGGTGAGGAAGACGACGGCTGATGAGGCTGCGAGGACACGGACACGGACACGGACACGGACACGGACACGGAGACGATGGCTGATGAGTGATGAGGCGGCGGATGGCAGCGAGGAAGACGATGCTGCGGACACGAACGGCAACGACGACAGCTGGCAGGCGCACGGGCGAGGCAGCGCTGCCGCGGCTAGGGTTTCCACTTTCCAAGCAGGGGGAAGAAAGACTGAAAGAGGGCATCGGGCGATCGATCGGTCCTTCCGTTTGATTTTTTTTTAATATATTAATTTATTATTAGTTTATTATCCGACCGGTCGAACCCGGTTGAACCGGTATTCCGGTTCGACCGCCGGTTTACCGGTTCGGGCGGTTTTTGGCTATTGAACCGAACCGTAGTGAATCGAACCGGACTTGGGACCGGTTCCCGGTCGGACCGGTCGGACCGGCCGGACCGGCCGGTCCGATCCGGTTTTAATAACATTGTAAAAGATCACTTATGGAGTTTTTCTAATTATATTAAAAAATAAGTGGACGATTAAGAACACCAAGGTATATAAAGGATTAATAATGAAGATAATATAAAGATTAAACTAATCTTGTCCCACGTATAAAAATAATGGTCAAATATAATTTTTAAAATATAAAGTCAGTGTTGGATAGACCTTATCCGGCCTCAATTCCTACCTCTATTATCAATCGGCCGGCTAGGGAAAAAATTATTTTTCGTTTTTTTAAAAATGTAATGTCACCTTGATTTTTAGTGAAACTTGACAATTTTAAAATGATTTAATATTTTATTATTTTTTGAAAATAAAAATAAAACATCAAACAAATCCAAAATTTTATCAAATTTCATGAAAAGAAAAATCTAATTAAAGTGTTGGTACACAGATTTGAAATTAGAAAAGGAAAATTTAAGGAAAGTGAAAATTATGCAAACCAAAATAGGTTACTCTTCTAGGCGTGTTACAGTCGTCACTTTTCTTAAGGCAATATTTGCACCCTCACAACTGTTTTGGGTTTTAGCAGTTTGCCCCCAGGATACAAAGAATGAACTTAATCTAAAATGGAAACAATATCCCTTCTAGATTCCAAACACTTGATAGCAGAATAACAGGCTTAGTAGGGAATTGAAAGAAAAATTCTCAAGAAGAACCCAAGTGAGAAAAAGGATGCAAGTGTGAAAAATTATGCTTATTCTACAAATGAAAGACTCATATATATAAGCTTGGGCTTTTTAACATTTCAAAAAAAAATTTAAATCAGAAATTCAAACAGCTGAAAAACGCACAGTGGCTGAAGCGTTAAAAAAGAAACGGCTGAAACGGAATATTTTATTTATGAAATTCCAACATTCCCCTTCCATTTTCAAAATAAAATCAATTCCATTTAAGCCAAAGAAATCTCATACATAATTAAAGGTGTCGGATAGACTTGAACCTTCATTTAGTGAAAATATCTCAAGATCTAGCGAGGTGTTCAGTAGCCAGGGCTTTAAACTGTCGACCCCATTTGATAGATCGAAAATACCCCACATACAAGATTTCAAATTGTATCAAGTGTTTATAAAGGTGACACTTTTATGGCCATGTGTCAATATCCTAGTTTCATGAGCACCTCAGAGTGAACCCACACACTCCGGAAACAGAAGCGGCCTCACTTCCAACACTCATATAGGTGGATCTATTTAGAGTACCCTGTAATTAAATACTCCAACACAAAGGTTTTAGATCCATTAAGAGTATAATACACTCATCCTCATAAATACATTACAGGAACCAAGCACTGCCTGAGGGATGCAAAATTAAATAAATATAACAAGTGCTTGCAAGTTGCGAAATAACATACTTTGCTCATTGAACTCTACACCTGGGTTACAAGCTTAGAGTCGAGTTTCAGCCATTGCAACTTATTACATGTGGATTTAAGTCCCATCCCTCTTGCTATTTTCCAAACCACGTTCCGAGTAAGGCCTTTTGTAAGTAGGTCTGCTAAATTTTCACTTAATCTTACAAAATCAATGTTTACCACTCAATCTTGTAGCAATTGCCTTACATAGTTGTGTCTCAATGCAATATGTCTTGATTTACCGTTATAAGTCTTATTGTATGCCCTTGATAGAGTTGCTTCGCTGTCACAATACAAATAAATAGGAGGCACTGGCTTAGGCCAAATGGGAATTTCAATTAATAAATTTCTAAGCCATTCTGCCTCTTTCCCTGCTGCGGCCAAGACAAGGAATTCGGATTCCATAGTAGAATGTGTAATGCAGGTTTGCTTTTTGAAAGCCCAAGAAATAGCAGCTCCTTCAATGGTAAAAATCCAACCACTAGTAGACATGGATTCCTTAGTATCAGAAATCCGACTTGCATCACTGTATCCTTCAAATACAGTGGGTTCGCCACTAAAATGCAATCCATAAGCAATGGTCTTTTTTAAATATTTTAATACCCTATAAATTGCATTCCAATGTGTATATCCTGGATTACTAGTGAACCTGTTTAGTACACCCACAACGTAAGCAATATCTGGTCGAGTACAATACATGACATACATCAAACTTTCAATCACTTTAGCATACTCAAGCTGGGCTACAGATCGTTCATCATTTTTACACAACTTAATGATGGGATCAAAAGGAGTTGAGGCTACGCCAGCATCAAAATGATTAAATCGCTTGAGTACCTTTTCAATATAATGTGATTGAGAAAGAGAAAATACATTACCATGTCTGATAATCTTGATGCCAAGAATAACATCTGCATTGTCTATATCTTTCATATCGAAATTAACTGACAGGAAACTTTTAGTTTCTTCAATAATATCAATGTCAGTCTAAAAAATGAGCATATCATCTACATATAAACATATAATAACTCCTCTATTTGCAGTAAATTTACTATAAACATATTTGTCTGATTGGTTTAATTTATACTCATTTGATAATACAACTTGATCAAATTTTTCATGCCATTGCTTAGGCGCTTGTTTTAAACCATATAATGATTTTATCAGTTTGCAAACTTTCTTTTCTTGTCCAAGTATTATAAATCCTTCAGGTTGTTCCATATAAATTTCCTCATCTAAATCTCCATTTAGAAATGCGGTTTTTACATCAATTTGATGAATTTCAAGGTGATAAATAGAAGCTAGGGCCATTAATAATCTAATGGTTGAAATTCTAGCTACTGGAGCATAGGTATCAAAGAAATCTATACTTTCCTTTTGCCTAAACCCCTTAGCTACTAACCTAGCTTAAAATTTATCAATTGATCCATCAACTTTTAATTTCTTTTTAAAAATTCATTTACAACCTATAGGTTTAGAGCCTAGTGGTAAATCAACTAATATCTAAGTTCCATTTCCCATTATTGAATCCATTTTATCTTAGATTGCTTCTTTCCAGTATGATACATCTGGAGATTTCATGGCCTCGTCATAAGTAGTTGGATCCCCTTCGATATAAAAAACAATCATGTGTTCCTCATTTATATTATCTTTGGATCCTTCTACTAAGTATAGTTGAAAATCAGGCCCAAAGTGATTATAATTATCTTTCCTTGCTCTTTTACTTCTTCTCATATTTTCATTATCATTTTCTATAGGTTTATCTGCAAATGCAGAATCATTACTTATAGATTTATCCAATGGTTGAGAAGAAAAAGTTTCATCATTATTACCGAGCTTAGGAATAATTTTATAAGTATTTTCATAAAAATCAGCATCTTTGGATTCAATAATAGTATTTTGTTGAATTGGACTGTTAGACTTTACTACTATAAATTTATAGGCTTTAATATTTATTGCATACCCTAAAAATATGCATTCTATTCCTCTTTGTCCTAATTTAGGTCTTTCAGGATCAGGTAATCTTACTAAGGCTCTACAACCTCAAACTCTAAAATATTTAAGATTAGGTGCCTTATTTTTCCATAATTCATAAGGAGTGACTTTAGTTTTCTTATGTGGAATTCTGTTAAGAATGTGACAAGCTGTTAATAAAGCTTCACCCCACCAACCTATACTTAGATCTGCATTATTAATATTGAATTTACCATTTCAACTAATGTTCTATTTTTCCTTTCTGCCGTTCCATTCTGTTGAGGTGTATATGGGGTTGTTACTTAGTGAATTATGCTAACATTTTCACAAAAATCATTAAAGTCATTTGACAAATATTCACCACCTCTATCTGATTTTAGAGTTTTAATGGTTTTACCAAGTTGATTTTCAACTTCAGCCTTATAAGATTTGAATTTTTCTAAAGCTTCATCTTTAGTTCTTAACAAATAAACATAAGTATATTTACTAAAATCATCTATAAATGTTATAAAATATCTTTTACCACCTCTTGTTAGGTTATTTTGCATATCGCATATATCAGAATGAATTAAACCCAATAATTCTGAATTTCTTTCTACTTTTTGAAATGATTTTTTAGTAATTTTAGTTTGAACACACACTTTACATTTATCAGTTGAATCATTTGGTGATCTAAGAATTAATCCTAATTTCATCATAGTGTCCATACTTCTAAAATTATCGTGATCTAGTCTATCATGCCATAAAGAAAATGAATCGACAATATAAGCAGAAGAAGATGATCCATTATTCACGTTCAGGCGAAACATGCCGTCTACAACATAACCCTTCCTAACAAAAATATCTCCTTTTGTAATAATAATTTGATCTGACTCAAATACCAATTTAAAATCATATTTACTAAGAATGCTAACCGAGACCAGATTTTTGCGAATTTTTGGTACATGAAGCACATTTGTAAGGGTGAGTGATTTTTCAGAAGTCAGTTTCAGGATAATAGTCTCTGACCTTACCACTTTGGCAGTAGATGAATTACCCATGAATAAATTATTTCCATTATTACCAGATTCATAGGTTTTAAACTGATTTCTATCTTTGCATACATGCCTAGTAGCCCCAGAATCAAGCCACCAGGTCTGATCGTCACTCACAGCACAAATTTCAGAAATCATAGCAACAAAATTTTCTTCAGTCAAATGTGCCTCCGGACCCTTTTGAGTGTTATTCTTCTTTTTGAGAAGCCTACACTCCCTTTTCAAATGTCCCATCTTTTTGCAATAATAACAAGGTCCCTTTTTCTTTTTAGCAATAGTTTTATTGGTATTTAAGTTAAATTTTCTAAAAGGTTGATTATTGCTAATTGTCACCAGATTTTGAGATTCAACCATATGAGCTTTAGATTGAATTTGCTCGTCTTTCTTTTTACTTTGTTTAGATTTTTCCTCAGTACGCAGGTTAAGAGCAAGTTCATCTAAACTCATAAGGCCTTTCATTTGTTTCAAATCCTTGCGGTGGTTATTCCAACTAGGTGACAATTTTGCAATAATAGTACTTATAAGAATGGACTCATTTATCTTACTGCCTTCAGACTCAAGTTGATTGACGATATGCTGGATCTCATGAACTTGATCAAGGATCGGCTTATCGTCAGTCATAGTGTATTCAAGAAAATCACTTACAAGAAATTTCTTGATACTCGCATCATTCGTATTGTACTTGTGCTGAAGTGAGTCCCAAATTTCTTTGGCCGTGTTTACCTTCTAGTATGCGTTGAAGAGAGAGTCTGATAGAGATTCGACGATGTGGCATTTGCAGATGTAGTTGTCCATCTCCCACTTTATTCTTTTGCGTTGCTGCTGTAGTGTCTCATCCGTAGTTTCTTCAGGCTTCGAGTTGGTAAGAACGTAGACAACTCCAAGTTGGGTTAGGTAGAGGTGAAGTTGTTGTTGCCACCTTTTGAAGTTGATGCCAACACAGGCATCCAACTTTGGGATATCAGGCTTAGCAATGAGAATGGTAGATTGGGGAGCCATTTAAGAAAATGAAAAAATAAAAATATTTCCTTAAGAATGTTGGTACACAGAATTGGAATTAGAAAAGGAAAATTTAAGGAAAGTGAAAATTATGCAAACCAAAATAGGTTACTCCTTTAGACGTGTTACAGTCATCACTTTCCTTAAGGCAATATTTGCACCCTCACAGCTGTTTTGGGTTTTAACAGTTTGCCCCTAGGATACAAAGAGTGAACCTAATCTAAAATGGAAACAACGTCCCTTCTAAATTCCAAACACTTGATAGCAGAATAACAGGCTTAGTAAGGAATTGAAAGAAAAATTCTCAAGAAGAACCCAAGTGAGACAAAGGATGCAAGTGTTGAAAATTATGCTTATTCTACAAATGAAAGACTAGTATATATAGGCTTGGGCTTTTTAACGTTTCAAAAAAAAATTTAAATTAGAAATTCAAACGGCTGAAAAACGCACGATGGCTGAAGCGTTAAAAAAGAAATGGCTGAAACGGCTGAAACGGAATATTTTATTTATGAAATTCCAACATAAAGCCCACACATTTATTAAAAAAATAAAATTTTTCCAACCACCCGAATGACGAAATAATGTAACAATGGAACTTTTCAGGCCGCCGCAAGGAGAACATTCAACATTTCTCATCCATCCTAAACAAAGAAATAACGGATACGAAACCGCGAAAACTATCCATTAACATAATACTCATTGCAACACTTCGTGGCAATGGAATTACATGGGTCTTCTTCGCTCTGGAGAGAAGACTCATATGGTACACCGCATTCATATATATGTCGAACTGACTCTGCTGCAGCCAGATGATACAAAGAACTTCAAGAAGATTGAAAAGATGATGGTGGTAGCAAGAGCAGACAACGACTTACAGTTGGGCTGAGGCTGATATGACCACTATCATGGTTCATAAAATGCGTGAAAATTGGAAACTGGAATGCTATGTACATTTGAGGGATGACATGATTTAGGCCTGTGACTGGATGGACACAAGTGAGCCATTTCTTAAAAGAAATTCATCTTCATCCTTGCCCAAGCTTGTTTCTGAGGAATCAGTACATACGTAGTCAGTTGACAATTGACTTGGACATTGCCAAAAGTTGGTTCTACTCGATCTGAATCTTGATCCGGTGCTTGAAAACCCGTGATCAGATAGTAGGGGCTGAACAATGGCCTGGCCTTCAAGCATGCTCACAACTGAAGACATTGTTGGCCTGAGTGTTGGGGCTGCATTGGTGCACAATAGAGCCACATTCAGCATCTGTGTTGCCTCGACTGCAGAGAAATCTGAGCCCAAATTTGGATCGACCAACTCCAACAAATTTCCTCTCTCTTGGAGGACATAGGCCTAAGATGTTTGAAAGATAGGCGAACAGTCAAAACCATAAGGATATCAGCTTCAGCTGGGCACTTTGTAAACATAAAAGGATGTAAAAATGGTAACAGCAGCAATTAAAAGGGTAGTAATAAGGCACTTTGCAAACATAAAAGAATGTAAAAATGGTAAAAACAACAATTAAAAGGGTAGTAATGAGGCTTATGTACCCAATCCAGAAGATAAACGAACTCCTCCTTTGGCCTGTAACTAGTGTTGCTCTTTCCACTGACAATTTCCAAAGCAACAACACCAAAGCTGTAAACGTCTGCTTTGTACGTCAAGTAGCCACGCATTGCATACTCAGGGGCCATGTAACCACTGCAAAAATCAATAGAAACTAGAATGCTGTAAGATGTAAATATTGAAGTGGGAAATAAGAAATTTGGAGAAGTAGGGAAAGAGAGGGAATATGTGATGGGGAGTGCCTAAATGCACTCGAGTGCACTCAGGTTCGGAGTACCTGGGTGCATTTAACTCATTTATTATTTTTTTTTTAAATTTTTTTTAGATAACTCTTAATCCAAGATGTATTCAATATGTGTATCAATTTTTACTATTTTTGAAGATTTGTAGATATTTTTTTTGGATTTTTTAAAACTAGTGGCATTTTAGTAATTTAAAATTACTAAAATGCTACTAATTTTTTAAAAAATAGCTACAAATCTCCAAAAATGATAAAAATTGATACACATGTTAAATACACTTAGATTAACAGTTATGTAATTTTTTTTTTAAAAAAATAATAACTAGATATTTGCACTCGTGTACACCGAAGCTGAGTATACCCAGGTGCACAGGATCATGTTCCATATGTGATAGGAGATAATAATTAGAAATATAGTAACTAAGGAAAAGAAAAAGTAGGCCTTTTCATGAAAAGACAGAAACAGTGATTGAAAATAATAGGACATAATGAATAACAAACAGGGTTGTTTGATGATTAAGATGTCAAAGTATATTAGAGTTTAAAAAGTATAGAAAAATTTTCAAGCCTTTTCCCCCTCACTCCAAAACACAGCCAGCGTTTTAGTCTTACAATGTGTTGGCCTCCTATCATTAAATCAAATCGGTAGCAAAATACAAATATTCTAACTGAACAAATAAGTTATGCTTGCAAAAATTTTCAGTCCTTGATATTGGGAAATATAAGTCGTTCTTACATAAAATAATATAACATTTCCATCTTACATAAAAGATGATAAAAAAGAAAAAACCCATTTCTCCACATTAGGTGATGTTCAATGAATAGACAGCAAGTCAACAGAAAATGGAAATAAAAGAAGCCAATAGCAACTGAGCAAATGTCTGAATAGAGTTAAAATTGCACATTTCAAATGTTATAGAGCAAGGGCAGATAAGGGATTTATCTATTTTGATATTCCTCCAAATGGGGAAAAGTGGTGACTCACATGGTCCCAGCAACTCGTGTACTGATGTGCGTGTTATCCCCTTCATCAAGCTTAGCCAAACCAAAGTCAGATATCTTTGCATTGAGATCCTTATCAAGTAATATATTGCTTGCCTTGATGTCTCTGTGGACAATCTTCAACCTTGATTCTTCATGCAGATATGCTAGACCTCTAGCAATGCCAAGACAAATCTTGCGTCTAGTTGGCCAGTCTAGCTTTAATTGCTTAACTTCAACGTTGCCTGTTATCATGAAATGAAATTATTTTCTGTCTAGTGAGATTATGAAGATATCATGATTGTTTAGAAAAATTTACCAAATAAAGCACGGGCAAGACAATTGTTTTCCATGTACTCATAAATCAACATTAACTGGTGGCCTTCAATGCAACATCCATAGAGCTTCACAAGATTTGGATGTTGCAACCCAGAGATCATGCCAATTTCATTCACAAATTCTCGATTCCCTTGCTTAGATTTTGACGAAAGCTGCTTGACTGCAATCACAGTGCCATCTGACAGCAGTCCCTACATTAAATAATAGGAAGATTTGTAAAGAATGAGAAAGAGGGTATTTTATGTTTTATAGAGGAATAAGACCATTAGACATACTCTGGCTATAAGAAAAAAACGATACCTTGTAAACTGAACCAAAACCGCCCTCTCCAATCTTGTTAGCAGGATCAAAGTTCTTTGTTGCTTCTTTAATCTGTTTCAAGGTGAAGGCTCCTGTTTGGAGGTCTAGACATCTAAGATCTGTCCAATATGTGAGAGATTAAAGATGAACTAAATAATCAAGAAACTAAAAATAGCTTTTGAATTGAATTTTCCTAAAAACTTGTAGTATTATGACAAATATTAAAATCTTTTTTAAAAAGAAAAGGGTTAATTTCAAATATACGCACAACCTTTGCTCCTAATTTCAAATATACCCACTGAAGTCTTTCAAATATACCCATTATGTAAAGCCTAAATATCAAATATACCTCATTCCATCACAAGAGATGTGAATGGAATCGATGAGGCGTGGAAATGACGAACCTACCCTTTAGATTTAGAGCTCGTTCCAACCTTAAACAGTCAGCGGATGCAGCTGTTTTTCTTCCTTGTCAATGACGACAATGAAGATCGGAGCAGCAGGCTGGCGGATGACCTTCATAGTCCTGATGGTGTAGAGAAAGATCATGGAGATGGCGGTGGGAAGCCAGCGGATGAGGAGAATTAAGGACTTGGTATCGTCTCCAGAAAAGGCATGGAAGAGCTGGGTGAGGATGGTGTCGTTGAGGCCGACGAAGCCTCGAGTTGGTCGAGCATGATGCCACAGCTCTCCGGGAAATTCTTGACGCAGGTAAGGAGGACGCTGGTGACGGCAAGCCAGATCATGAGTTGGTCGAGCCGGAGAGGATGCCGACACAGAATCATCGCCTCAAATCAGAATTAGTGTTACCCAAGATGCACGAGCAAAGGAGGCTAGCTTCTCTCGATTTGAATGGTGGAGTTACCGATGTCGTTGCGTCTTCCCCTCAGTTTGGGGCGGCAGCCGTGGTCATGAAGAAAGCCCCTGCTTCTTCATCTCCTTCATCTAGGCGGACAAGGACATTCAAAAATGCCCGAAAAAAGGTAAAAGAAGAGCAATCCTCTGCTGCTGCTGTTGACGAATTAATGGAAGTTGCTGGAATAATGCGTTTGTATTTCTGAATCATAAGTGGAGAAGATGGCGATTATGGTTGCTGCCAGCTGCTCGTCAGAGCTTGCTGCTTTGGTCAGTGGACCACAATCACAATCTCCTTTGGGGTGGCTTTTGGATTTCGTTAATTGACAGTCATGATCCAGAGTTGGAAAATCAACAGCTGCAATTACATGCTGCTATTGGTGGTTTGGAATTTTTGAGGGAGGCATCTAATTTGTTGCAGGCGGTGAATGGTTTTCATGTTTTGGTCAGGTTGGGTTGCAGTGAGATGAATCGATGGATTCCGGTGAATTGTAATTACGTCTGTTGCAATGGATGGGCAACTCAGGTTTTTGGTAGATCTTTGCAATGCTGAATTAGATGGGCGGGTGGTAGTGATGGCAAAATGGAAGAAGTTGGATGATTTAAGGGTAGTATGGTCATTTACAAATATTTATGTTACCCGGCTGACTCCGTTTTCTATTTAAATAACGGACTGTTAGATTTTGGGTATATTTGATATTTAGGCTTTATATAATGGGTATATTTGAAAAATTTTATACTTAGTGAGTATATTTGAAATTAGGAGCAAATGTTGTGGGTATGTTTGAAATTAACTCAAAAGAAAAAGAAGAAGGATAAAAAAACACAGAACTAAGCAAGAGGCATGAAAATAAGGGATTGTGTGCTGGTTTATGACGGATGAGTTTTTAGGCATTTGAAAGAAGTCGACTGACACCCAAAATTATATATATATATATATAAGAAAAAAAAAGAAGCAAACAGTTCCCATTTGTCTGGACTCTACATTCATGGTCATGGTTGCTAATCTGTTTCAGAACAGATAATAATAAATTTTGTTTCTTGTTTCAGTAAATTCGTATACAGAAGAGATATATTCTGCGTATTTGCATTTTAGAATTTTAGGATGTACAGGAAAAGATTCAAAGATATGCCTTGAATTGTGCCTGAGCATTTGAAAATTGGAAGGCAGATGGGATCTAAGCTTTCAGAATGTAAACTAAATAAGCCAGATCTGTACTCTATGTTTGAGTTTGCAGTATGAAGTTAGCAACCGGTATTACAGAAGGAAAGATAAAGTTGGTTAGTTCTGTTACAAAGTTGACCGAAAAAAAAAAAATCTTCACAGTTGGCCTGTGCAAATGGACCAACAGGAATTCTATGAATATTGTTGTTGCTTTTTTTCTTTAAACGTAAAGTCATTATGTTGAAAAATTAGACTATGTCCAGGGAATAACAGATTTTTCCAATAAATTGGATTAGAGAAATAAAATATGAAAGTAGCTTGTGTCCTTGTCGGAGACTCTATCACTGATGTGGTTTGATGAGGAACCAATTGATCTTTTCGATTAAGATTTTCTTTATTACCTTCATACTTGGAGCCTTTACCACCCAACCAGCCAATCTTCCAGATGATAACAAGAGCTAAGAAGATCAGAATTGACACTGGAGCTAACACCGCGGTCAACAACTTGACATATTCCTTTTTCTCACTAAATGAGGGAGGACTAAAATCTGCAACACGGAAAAAATGTTTATATTCTTAGCAAGCAATTTACATTTTCAAAGCTATTAATGGACTATTAAAATACAATAAGATAGAAGCAGAAAAATTTTCAGTTCATTCTATCCAGATTAGCTTTGAACATTGCATCAGGAATTTATCATGTTTAATGGTCAATGGAAAAGAAGTTCACCAAATAGTTGGTCCTATTTATAACATCTGTTTATGAACCTAACCAACTATTAATTATTTCCTTTCAGTCCTTATAGTCACTTGTCTTTTTAAATTACTTATGTTCAATCTACCCATACCGCATAACTTCAATGTGATCAACCAACTCACTTCAAATTGGCTGAAATATGACTTTTAACGGATAAAAATAATTTCCCAGCTTAAGTAAAATTCACATCATGCTTCAGAATGTAATGCCATACTAGTGTAGGTTTAGTCTCTGTTCTTATTACTTCTTGCAGTGAATGAAAAGATTGAATTATTATGAAATGTTCAATAGCAACATACTAGGATCCACTGAAATAGCTGATATTAGAGGACCATAAACTCCTCTATTGGGGATGCTTGTTGTCCCTTTGCCTGCCCAGTACAAATGAATCTGCAATGTGTGACTGGTTACAACAGTTGTAAATGTCTTGACAACAGCTTTTCCAGGCCCTCCAGCTGCATCTTCAATATTAAAATCCTTCAAAACCATTTTTCCCTGCATGTACAAATTTAATCATCACCATTGTATAACTGTTTGTTACAGCAACTCAATTCAGTTCTATGAACCATAGATATAGGTAACATGATCACACTTGTAAGATAGCATTGTCCCATGAAAACACAGCCCACCTGTGAGCTAACCCCACTCCTGGGGGGAAGATAAAGTAGAAGCTAGAAGACTGTTAAGTGGGGTGGCAGCCAGATTAACGGCCTGACATTCTCACAAGACAACTCATAAATTTAACTGCCTGCCTTTGCATGAGTACATGATACAAAAAAGGAAAATTTGGCAAACAACCAGTCTCAGCATTTGGTGCTAGACCAGCTCGATAAAGTACTATTGATCTTGATCATGAAGAACTCTAACTGAAAGGTTTGCACTTGTGACTAAAAAATTGGATGTGAAAAATGAGCAAACCAAACTTCGAAGGGGGAGCATAACTTACTTGTATGAAAACATTGAACATACGCCTCCCAAGGCTTGCAAAAGTATTGTCATCAGTGAAAATTATCTCTGCAAAGTGAAGTTTGACAGTGTAGTTTCCATTTACTAGGCAAAGGCCATAACAAGTGAGAGAGAGGGGCGAAAGGCGTGCTGTTGTATATAATTGCAAATCAGGCATGGAGAGCTTAGATGAGTTGGTTACAATGTAATAGTCTGCATCAAGGTCATTGTCCATAAAGTTCCCAGTGCTGCTAAAGGCCCAATTTTGATCAGAATGGTACATTGAAGCACCTCTTGCTTCCATATCAGCTACATATTTGGTGCTGCCATTTATTGTTGCTTCTTTGCCTCCACAATTTATATGCAAGGAATATTGTTCTGTTGAGATATGTGAATATGTCAATCACTTCTGAAAGTGAAAAAGATATCTTTTAAACAAGCAGAAGCTTTTGAAATAGCAGGTTACCATAGCGTTGGTGTTCAAAAACTTACCAAGCAAACAATGTAGTAATAGTAATAAAAATAAAAAAGTGTATAATTTTAAGTGGGCAAAAAGACCAGTTTTTGTCATCCTATATTATCCACTGATTTAAGTACTTGCCATTCTTTCCCCTTTAGATTGTCTTAACGTAAGAAAGAAATTTGACCATTTTTGTTTATATAAAAGATTGTTGCACACATGACAGAATTGCTATGAAAAAGAAACGTTATCTTTTTTTCTTTTTTTTTGAAAATTAAAGAAATGTTATCTTAAGATGGTCAGAAATGGCACCGTTTTTCAAATCAATTTCATGGGAGTTTCAACCATCTCATGGGAAGACATTCTGCAGATTACAGATGTTACTGTTATTCATTCTTTTTTGCAATATAAAGTTCAGGGTGCAACTGCAAAGGTCAATTCACCACCAGATCAACCCAACCCATTTATTTCCAAGTTAGGGTTCGGTGAGAATGGAAAAAATTGAGTTAGGGGATGTTTCGTAATAGATGTGGGAAACATGGGGTGCGAAATAATGGGAGCACAGATTTTAAGGCCCATCATTAATCAACTAATCATCATATTTTTTCACTTTTACTCCTATATTCCAATCATTTTTCCTATCAATTACCCTTCAACAAATCTATTTATTCCAACTTTACACATATTATTTCATGTCAACCACACAAGTTTGAAAATATTCCATTTTCCACTCTCACCCCATCTCACAATTCCAACAACTTTTAAATTACCAAACACTCCCTTAGAAATAAGGTTCAACGCAACCTGAATTGCTAGATGGGTTGGTCATGAGTTAAGGATTGTTCAACCTATCTATTTAGAAACCCAACCCCACTTAATAAAATTCTTTTAAAAACACATACTTCCTCATTTGATAACAATTAGTTTAAGGGAAATACTTGTGTGCTCTCAGTTGCACTGTGTAACCCCTTAGATTTTGCATTTTTTTATGTATTTATTTAAATGGCAATCATGCATCATATTCCTCTCCTTTAATGTATATGATTTAAAAATCATTTAAATTTGGATTTGTATATAATTTGCCACAAAAGCAAATTCATGAGGTTGCTTAAAATCATATTTTTTCAAAAATAGCAATAACTTACGCTATTCATTCTTACATAAGAGTGGCATTAACTTAATAATTAGAGTTTTATGACTTCTAGTATGACGGTGCAATTTGGTCTAGCTTGACTACTTGCTTTCACATGACTCAACCCATTCACAATAGTAACCCAGGGTTGTCAATCTATGGTCAACCTGCAATCCAACGTAACATTTTATAAATGGGTAAAGGTTAGGATTGAGGTTTTAGAATTAAGGGATATTTGTTAAAACATAAAACTTTTCAAACTAAAACTTTTCGTTATCCACAACTACCATATTTTTTAATTATTTATTTACTTCTTCCTATACAACTACCCAACAACCCATACATTTACATTATCTATTTTAACTTTATTATATTTACTCATCATCATTACCCTTATCCTATGACATATTTTCTCACATTGTAAAAATTTTTACTTGAAATTTTTTTCATTAAAAGTGTTATCACTTCCCAAACACACCCTTCGTTGAAAATAGATTAGGGTTAAAACTTTACAAAATTGAACAAGGTTAAGGTCCAATCCAACCCAGCCCAGTTGCACCCCTAGATAGCTTCTAGATTTTGCCCTGTCCATCTTTTCATGTGCATATTAACATATTTTACTCACAAAGGCAATAATTGGCTGTTCATTTTAAGTCAGAATATGACCCAAAAATTACTTCAAATTGATCACGCAAAACTAAGCAATGGAGCTGGAAAAGAAATTTTCATTGTCAACTGTAATAAAGATGCATTAAAAATTAGTTCGATGAATATCAAATCCTGCAAAATGACTTACGTGGCTTAGTTGCGCAGGGGAAATTCTGCTTTAGGCATGATTGAACTCTACTGCAATGCGAAAGATAAAAATAAGTGCAAGTGCTAAACCAAATTGAAATCATGCTTAAGCTAACATCATTAGAAAGGAGAGTCCGGATCTAATAACTACACTTTTATGGAATGGGTTCTGTAGCAGGGGCACAGCATATAATTTAAATGAGGGGGATGATAGAATCTTACATTTTGTCAGCTGTTGAAGAGAAGCTCTCCACAAGGTTTCTGCAGAATGATGACAAGTTATTGTCAAAATAAATCGCTCCATATTTGAAAATATACTTATACAGAGAAAACTATAAGCATCCTTATTCCTTACATGTTCCCCTGGGGACACTCCATAGGACTAGAATTCTCCCAAGTGAAATTATTATAAGAAATATCACTGCAAGGATTAAAAACATGTTGTAAATATTCAAACCACATAATAATTGAAACATCAAAATTTCAGTGATTGACTTGTTAGAAATTATGAAGCCATGCCCTCATGTGCTTGGCATTTCTGTAACCTTTTGTAGCTTAGGGTATGTTATTTTCTACTTCTGGAAAGTTCTACTCCATTGGTCGGATTATAAGATTTTCATTTCACTGGAGCCATCATCATGACTACTGTCACTACTATTCCTCGAAAGATAATTCTTAAAAGTCTTATGTAGTTTTTATTGCACAGATTTTTGTTCTTTATTATGCAAGATCTTTTCAATTGTGCATGGAGTATTAAATTGGCATGCAATGTCAATGGTAACCTTTTGAACCATAGCAATGTTACATGAGCTGCATGTTAAGACTTTCATTTGTGGCCAATGAAGAATTACCATTGCATACAAAGCACTCTATAGCTCAGTCAAATGCATAAAATTCATGCAAGAGGACTTTGCAAACATGCATGAATGGTTTTTGCTAACAACAAACTACAAGTGGATTAATTTTCAGCTTCTTGGGATTGTATTCTCTGGAGAAAGTTTTACTAAAGGTGTACAGATGCTCATCTCAAAATATTGTCAGAAATACAGAAAATTGACTTAATACATACACGTTCTTGTTACTTTTCAAGATCCATCCTGGTACCTCCCCAGTCAGCATATTCGCAGTTAAATACCTAAATGGCAGGAGAGAAGTTAAATCATCTTCCATCTTACTAGGGAAATGATAACTAAATATCAGAATCTTACTAAATAGACTTACAGAAAATCTACCCTTGCTAGGTTTCCAAATGAGCTTGAAATTCCCCCCATTAAGCTATTAAAACTGAGATCTCTGCATGGATTACTACAATGGATCAGAGCAAGCGAGTTCTATTGTAGAAAAAAATACATCAAAATGCATGAAACTGAAAACAAACATGGTGATAAACCAAAATGCAGATGGTACAGCAAGGTACTGAAAGTAAAGGTAAAATTAGGCAAGTAAAGGTAAATGGCAGTAATTAATAGATAGGGAACAATAAGTCAAACTGGATAAAATTAGCATGAAAGAAGATCATTGCTATATATTATGAAATTATTACATGATCCCAGCTATTTGTAATTCGAAATATCTGTCCTTAAAAATACCGATACAAAGTGACAGTCATGACAATCAGAAATAATATAAAAAAGAAAAAATCATTAAGAGTCTGCAGTGACTCATGTCAAGTTACGGATGTTAGTAAAAAACCAGTAGTCAAATGTGGTGCACCATGATCCTCCTCTGATGTTTGGGAACTATTGGATGAGATGGTCCTTCACAACCTAATCTTTTTACAGCACTTTATCCTCAAGGCAAGAAAACAGTTGTCCCGACTGAAAATTTCAATTGTATAATATTATATACAAAGAAGCGACTTACAAGCTCTTCAGATTCTTCATTTCCCCAATATATGCAGGAATTTCTCCATGGATGGAGCAATTCCTCAATATCCTGCATCAGGAAGTCCAACTTGAAATCCTCATTGGAACCATATGAAAAAATTACTAGTTTCACTGCAAGGATGACACGGTTCAACTCACAATATTTTCATGGATTCCATTTTGCTCAATGGTGGGAATGGGCTTCTTCCACCGATGTCACTAATCCTCCTGGATGCACAAAAATTACAAATAAATAATAAAAAAATAGCCATAAAGCTAATATTAACATTAACAAAATGAAGCAGCCAAATTCTGATCGTACAGGTCTATCAAATTTGTCAGCATAGAAATACTGGGTGGAATGGGCCCTTCAAAAGAGCAGCCCTGCATGTGCCTGTAATGAATTGAAGTAAATAAATAACAATCACTCAGATGAAGATTATGCTTTTTTTCTTTTAAGGCCACAAGAAAATTCTTACAATTTTTGAATCTGTGTCCAGCTTCCTATGTAACTAGGTATCTTGCCTGAAAAATAGTTACCATTCATTCTCCTGCGTTTCTTTGTTAAATACACGTAAGTATCACAAAAACATCGGATCTAATAAAAAAAAATTATTAACTCAAGGCGAGGGGAAGGATAGCTCACATATCAGTTAGTTTTGTCAGCTTAGCAAGTGTTGTTGGCAATTTACCAGTCAGTTCATTTGCTGATAGAATGCTGCAAGTTGATGGAATAAGTAATCACTAGTAAGGTACAATTAGGATTACCAAATAATCAAATAATATAGCATGAAGAGTTCCGTCATCTTGGAGACTGCTCTGACAGTTTATTTGATGGTCCCCCTATTAAGAAATATTTTGTGGGTTCCCTACTATAATCTTCTGAAAGTGTTCCACTGAGAACCAATTGTTATAGCTGCAAACGAAACTACTTATAGTTTGTAGTTACCATTTTGAATTACATAATTAGGTTGTTAAACTGAAAGACAGGATGGTAACTGAATCACTGCTATCATCAATTAACTCTTCATTTTGCTGAGCGGCATAGCCAATGCCCCACCAATTGCGTAGTGTGTTAATAGGAAAGTAGTTTCAAATTGCTTCTTCTAATGGTATTTTTACAAGCTATTTTCTACATAGGATTCCGTGCTTATTACTTATCTGTCCAAACAGGGTTTTGGAAAGTGGCAAATTTGTGCTTTATGCCTCTAGACCATGCAGACAAACGAATCCCAAGTCTTAGGTCATGATCTGTCTATTTAATCACTAAACTGTTTAGTAAATAGAATGCGTTCGAGGTTCCAACTGTGAGACATTTATCGGACACCTTCATTTAACATCACTGCACTTCTTGGTGGACATATGAACCGAACCAATGTCATCAATGCGAAATGGATGGTTTCAGAAAAATCAATCCAACAGGAGGAGGGACAGCCAGTTGAACTGTTGAAATATGTAGAGAGAATATTACAGTTTTTCCAGGTTGACCAAATTCCCAAGCTCTGGAGGAATGAATCCAGAAAAACGATTGCTTTCAATGCTCCTGTAAAATATGTATTATCAGCTAATTAAAGAACTTGAACTACATGAACTCACAAGAAAGCACTTAACAAGAAGCATCAAGGAGAGAACCTATGGGAAGTCATTAGGCAATCCATAACAACAAGTGAGAGTGCGAGAATTTTGGAACTCACAGATTTTTGAGGCTGGTGATTTTTGTAAGCGTCATTGGAAATGGCCCCGACAATCGGTTTGACATAAGCGATCTGCAAGTAGCAATGAAGGTGTGATTAACAATGTTTTAGTCATGATTAAATCTGATTAGAGAGTGAAGTAAGACCTACAGCTCAGCCAGATGGCGCATTTTTGCCCATTGCGGTGGCACTGTTCCATTGAGGAAGTTGCGGCTCAGATCACTGTGAAAAGAGGAAATTTAGTGGATGAGCAAGCTATAACAAAGCTTTAAAAAAAATGGGAATTTAAATTGCTTACAGTTGCTGCAGGTAGCGAAGCCTGGGAAGTTCTGATGGGAGAACTCCAGAAAGGTTTTCAGCTTTTAAAAATCTGAAAGTAGAAGAAAGACATCAGACGAAAATCATACAGGGATATAACTTTCCAAAAGTGGGAGACTAAAACAATGCTCAAGGATATTTTTCTGTTTGATACTGTTTTCTGCCATCAAAGTTGTCGGGGAAAAAAATCTCATGGAAAATTACGTTACATAATATGTTCTACACAGATCTTACAATATAGGGTGTGTTTGGTAATGAATAAAACTTTTGGTGAAAAGTTTTGGAGTGTAAAAGTTGTCAAATGATGTGATATGATAGGGGTAATGATGAGTGGTAAAGAGGATAAAGTTACAATAGATAGGTTAATTGTGTGAATAATTGTGTAGAAATGATTGAAAAATAGGATAGTTGTAAAGGAAAATGTGAAAAAATGATTAAAAAATATGATAGTTGTAGAGAATGAAAAGTTTTAACTTGACATGTTTTATTAATTGACAAACGCACTCATAAAAGAAGGGATGTTCTAGGGTGCGTCGACGTTGATGAAATGGGGCTCCTGTTGATGATCAAATCAGAATCCAACCATTCACACGTTTTAACATCATTTGTCTTATCATGCACCAAAATCAGCTCAATCGGAATTTGGGCCACATTTACTTAAAAATAGATATAATTATGTATAAATTATACGAAATCCTTAAATCCATTTATAAATACATTAAAATATTACAGTATTTTATAGAATTATATATCTAGAATAATATTATAGACGGATTGGATACTATAGTAACATTTTAAGAATTGATATATAAGGATGTACTAGGTATGAGGCAAAAGAAAAGTGGAGAATATTTTTTAAAAAATAAAATAACGATGTAACATGATGGGTGTAACTATAGGATCAAAGAAAATAAATAACACAAACTTTCAAAAATATTTTTCATACCGACGAATTTTCATTATAATTTCAAATATATTTATGTCGTTAATAATTCATTAAATGAGTTGTTAGCTTCTTAGTAAAATGAAAAATGTGCTCGAACTTTAATATAATTTGAAGTTTACTTTGCTCAAAATTAAACATTAATACTCCAGTAATATATTATTTATAGTTATAGAATTAATTTTAGATATAAAACTCTAATGAGGAATGAGTGTATTCGTCATTTCATAGGAGATTAACAACTCCATTAATGGATCCTATGACATGATTATATGTAAAATTATGATGAAAATTTGTTGATAAAAGAGATGTTAGTGAAGGTTCATAATTGCAAGTGGAATTAAGGATAAAATTGGCAGGTATATGAAAAATTCTCCTAAAATAAGTTAGCTAATTTATGTGAGTATCTTTGCAAATTATCTTTTTTTGAACATTGAAATAAGTTGTGTAGAACTTGCTTTCTAGGCAATGAGCTAAATGAATGAATTAAAATTATTGTTATTGACATTGAAATAGATTGCGTATGAAGAAGAATCCGCCCATGAATTTCCTTAGATGCATGAAGACTTTTTAGCCAAATCTGGAAGTCCCGAATCTGTTTAATTAATTTCTAACCAACTGAATTCGTGTATACCTTGACATGAGGTCACCATGATGATGGAACGAAAATTCAATCTGAACATATATTTACACTCATGTGTTTAATTATGACATTAAGAAGCAGGCCAATCTCCCAAAGTGTATATCTGTGAAACAGAGAACTGTATGACTCAGGCTACACGTTTTTGTAACTTCTAAATCGTTTATATTAAGTAACCATTCATTTTATTTCACGTCAGGCGTTTGAAATTGAACAAAACCAAGGCCTACCTCAGTTTCCTTGAGAAACAAAATTGGCTCATAAGCTTGGTTTGTGCCTATTCAGGCGTCGTTGGGAAGTATATAAAAATATTTATTTAGACCGAATGAACGAATGAGAAGATTGTTGTGCATTAAAAAATGAAAAAAATTATATTGCGAATGAAAAATAATGTTTAAAAATTTAAGACTCTTATTGATTAAAAATTAAAAATTATAATGAAAATAAAAAAAATTGAGAATGAGAATATCATTCTATTCACATCCCACTTCATCTTTTTTAATTACATCACAGAAAGCGGCCTGTGGTACACATGTGTAAGCCATGATTGCGATGCATAAGCAAGGAAATATCAATTGTTTTATAAACATATTTATTTAGATCGAATGTGAATGAATAAGAAGATTGTTGTGCATTAAAAAATGAAAAAAAATATATTGAGGATGAAAAATAATATTTAAAAAGTTAAGACTATTATTTATTAAAAAATTAAAAATTATATTGAAAATAACAAAATTTAAGAATGAGAATATCATTCTATTCACATCTCACTTCACCTTTTTTACACCGCGGAAAGCGGCCTTCGGTACGCACGTGTAAGCCATGCGTGCGAGAGATGTTGGAACGGAATACGATTGTGATGCATAAAAGGAGACAGCTTGTCAATGTAAAAATGAAGCAAGGAAATATCAATTGTTTTATTCTTTTCAATTCCTTTTCTTCTTCTTCTTCTTATTTTTTTGATATTATTCCTTTTCTTATCGAGATGAGTTTTTGCGTAACGAGAACTTACCAGCCTGAGTCATTTTTTGCATGTCACGTGAAGATGGGCCAATCTATTTGTCAAAGGCTTTGACTAGGAAAATAATGCAATTGTAAACCACATATTGTACACAGTTGCCCTATAACTTGAGTTTTTTGACCACTCACATCTGTTGTTTGGAATACGCGTTTAGTTGACCCCCACGATTTCTTTATTAATTCCGTACTGTCCATCTTGTCACTTAATGCCTTAGAACTGCACGTGGGGCTCAAAGGGAGAATCCGAGCAGTTGAAATTGTTTAAAAAAATTTTAGACGTTCACAAATGAGAGGGGAGTTATTTCTTTGATTCTTTCAAATGTTTGCATGGAATCGTGCATACAAATGATTACTTTTTTTTTTTTTTTTTTGCCTCCATATGATTTTAGCCAAAACCTTTGATTATATTTATCCAAATATCGTTAGTTATACCTGAAAGATAAAAATATTTAAAATTTTTTACATAGCTTATATTTATTTTAAATTTTAATTGTTTTATATTTATCCTCAAATAATATTAAATATTTATAAGATATAATTTTCCCGCTAGAATGACTTTTGTAAGTATGTATATATTAATTTTATATTTTGCCAGCTTTAGGTAAAAAAAATATAATTAATTTAATAAAAAAGCAACCATCTATACACAAAATTGAAAATTCCTAGTGAATCACTCTAAAAAAAATTGAGTTGTGATTTGGTGCGCATAGATGCAAATATCCATTTTTTATATTTTAAATTTTTTTGTGCAATTATTAATCTAAGTGTATTTAACATGTATTAATTTTTATCATCTTTTAGATATTTGTAGATTTTTTTATTTTTGTGGTATGAAAATACCGCTGATTTTAAAAAATCCAAAAAAATATTTACAAATATAAAAAGGTAAAAATTAATACACATATTAAATGCATTTAGATTAATTGTTGTATAAAAATTTTAAAAGAAATAAAAGAAAATAAGTTAAAATTACCCGAGTGCACTGAAGTTAAGTGCACCTGGGTGCATTTGAAATTTTTTCAAAAAAATTAGCTTAAGCTTCTCATAATTTAATAGGTTTGTGTTGCATGGAGCCTCCACATAGCCTTTTTGTTTAAACTTTTTAATACCTTTTGTCTAAATGATTTTTCAAGTTTATCTACAAATATTTATAATTTAGAAAATTATATACATTCAAAACCTTTATATGCTTTTCTAAAAAAATATTTTGATTATGTGTATTTATATTACAATTCAAAGGAGACTTATTTGATAAATTTGGATCTATCAAATAAGGAATACTACAAGCTCCCAATTTATTCGCAAACACCTCAACCTTTGTAAGGTTCGAAACTAGATAGATGGCAAGCAGCCATCCTACCTGACCACTGGGATACGGTGCCTTCTCAAAAACTTTAACGGTCTATGTTTATTCTAAAATGATAAAACAAAGTGTGTTAAATATTATAGATGGTTAGAATTTAAAAAGCATTTAAAAATTACAAAAACCCAGGGGCGTGAATCATTACTCATTAATTTATTTGGGTACCAGAATTGGGGAAGGACCGTATTACAAAGTAGGAAGGGCGGCGAGATTCCGATAAAATAATTTGCAGAATGTGTTCTACAAACATGTAGAAATAGACGGTAGACAGGGACAAAGGGATAATTTGGTAACGTGAGGAGATGAAAAGCTACGTCTAGGAAAGTAAGATGTGATATAACATGGGTAAAGTTAGTATGGATAATAAGATAATTGCGTAATAAAATAATTAAATTATAAAGATGAAAATAGAAAAAGTAAGATAATTGGAAAATCAAAAAATGTAAAATGATTCGACTGGCAGAAACTAACAATCGCACCAGACCTTCCTCTCCCCCGATTTCAAAAGCACGCAAGAAAGAACAAAAGCAGAGTAATAACTAGCCACTAGGAAAGATGATCTCGGAAGAAAGTACATGCTCACGACGTGGCACCGGGTGTTGTTACTGAAGGAGCAGTCGCAGTCGACGTAGCTCTCGAATCCCTTTTCTCTGCTTCGCATCCAATTCCCTTTGTGGTTGCAAGGATCCAAGCTGAAATCCCAATTCCTCTTCCCTAATTGCTTTGCAATGTGCCGAAGCGCATTCACTAATTCCACAAAAAGAAAGCTGAGTTCGTTAGTGGCAATTCGACTTCAACAACGAAGCACTCATTCGATCTCCAGAGACGGCTGGAATCCGCTTACCGTCCTCGGAAGCGAGCTTCGAAGATCCGGATCCGAACGCCAAGAAGCAGTTCAGCGTGAGAAAAGAGAGGAGAAGGCAATGCCTTAGCCCTTTGTAGGTCGGCGACTGGCTATCCATTGCAGCTTTGCGAGGGCGAAAGGACTTGGGTGGAGCGAGGATTTGATTACTGCAGGTAGAGCTATGCAGCTAACGCTGGCTGGCTATGTCATTGCTTTTGGATACGATGCTGATTCAGCACACTCCTCCGGGTCCGGTTCTTGTTTCTGGGATTGGAAGGAGGATGGAAATCTCCGAGTAGGATTTAGGCGAGGCCGGAGGCTTATATATAGAAGTGGAAAGCAAGCCGCGGTCCCCGCGGGGTGGGCCTCTCTTACTCGATCGAGGAAGCCTTTGACACTCAGCTAGAGCATAGTATTTATACTTCTTCTTTTTTTTTTTTTTTTGATAAATATATTTATACCTGATCCACGGGCATGAGATACCTGCGAGCGAAACATGAGCGAAGATTAACAGAAATGGTTCGGATGGGATGTGCACGTAACGAAGATAGGATCATAGGATGGAATTTTTTATCTCAAAAAACCTTTTTTTTCCATTCTTAGAAGATAATAATAACATTTTTTCATTTTTCAGAAGAATTCTTTTCAATTTCAATACATTTTTTCTGTTTCATAGCGTGCACAATTTTCTATTTCACATTCTTACGTTAACAAGCTAATGGAAAAAACGTTTTTTCCTTCGTAGAAGATAATAATAACAATTTTTTCATTTTCAATATATTTTTCTTCGATTTCAATACATCTCTTCTTATTCATAACGTGCACCGACACTTTTTCCATTTTTCATTCTTATGTTAACAAACTATCGGGTTTTTTTTTTGTTTATTTACTTATTAATTCACTTTTCAACGAAACGAGGATAGAGCTTTGTCTTAAATCTGTTTTGTATTACCAACCGAGGCTAGCTCGGTTGGTGGCCGACTGCGGCGCAGAAATGCGTGCGCGCAGTCGGTCGAGAGTTCGAATCCGCGGGCGTGCAGATTTCGACAAAAATATATGCGTGGGAGCAGTATGTCTCCCGGATGGATGTAGTGTGGGAGCGGGTGGTCTCCCAGGTGGTTATTGGAAGCTGTGTCTTCCTTATTCTTTCGTGGAGCTGTGTCTCCAGGCTTCTTTGGGAAAGATGTATCCCTTATATTTGTAAGAATGTCTCAAATCTTCAAGTATGATATGTGTTGAGATATATGTAAATGTACCAATCAAAAAAAAAAAAAATCTGTTTTGTATTCCATAAAAAAAAAAAAAATCTGTTTTGTATAATTGTACATTTTCTTTAGCATGATCATCTTTTAAAACAAATGACTTCTATTTTTTGTATTTAGCCAATTTAAACGGCTAATATCATTTCTTCATATGCTAAAATTAATTACTCCCCTCTGTTATTTTCCTCTTCACTGCATGTTTTTCAACGAAATTAGCAAATACAAACGGAATCCACTGAGGAGACATGCGCTCTTAATCAGTGTAAATACTTTGGTGCTCTCAAGAGTAAGGAAATGTCTGAGTATCGGCCGTATAATAATTAATTTTTAAAAATATTTAGGATAATTACATTACACGTTTTCTGTGCTTTATGACGTGAGAGTGAGGCAAGAATGGGATGAGCGCTGTACACAGTCCACCGGAGACGCTTGATGGCGACTTGAGTACGCGGAGACGGAGTTGAGAAATTAATAAAATAATGACTTTTTAAATTCCAATGGATGGCTGGCGTGGACTTCAGAAGTGGCAGGCAATAGCATATGTCGTTATTGATGATGACACTGCTGTGCATGGGTTTAAAATATTAGTTATAATCTATGTCTGTCCATTAACTAATCAACATCTCGACGTTGAATTTTATTTTATTCTTTTTCCCTTTTATATAGCTACTGATCGATGATAATTAACTATGCAGTTTGGATATGTAGCTCGTCTAAGTATTCTCGATTGAGAGACTAGATTTTTTCTTCTCTCTTTCGAAATAGATACTTGATCTTTTCTGTTAGAGTTTTATTACAAACTGAGATGCATGGAACCGGATTAAATGGATACGGATAACTCCAATTTTTATCAAAAAAAGTTATAAAAGTTATTCGGAAATTTCTAAATTAAAAAACACACTTTTTTTTTTTTGGATAGAAGGCTTGAAAGGCTCAACTCTAGAACCACTCCACGGAATCCTTAGAGGAGGAAAGAGGAGAGTTAGACCTGAAGGGATATGATTAAAAGATTGTCCATCTTTACATGGAGAGTTAGAGATACAACTAGGTGGGTTATCCCACTAAACATGAACAAAATTGGTGCTTCTTAGAGCAAATTCCATAATGTTATGAGCCACCGAATTCCCTAATCTTAGAAGAAGAGAGAAGACAAGATGCAAATGTGGAAATGAAAATTTTATCTTGTCAACCAACTGTCGTAAATAAGCACAAACGAAGCTCCTATAATTGGTCAACTTAATAAGAGTGAGAGAATCACTTTCCACTATGACATTGCTGTGCAGGATAACCATTTTACAAGTGACAAAAACACACTTGCAATGTGGCTTAAATTACGAAAATATGTTTGTAATAACCATTGTGAGGTGAAAACAAAGAACCCAATCCATCATCAAAATCTATGATGAACATGTGGTCCACTCCACTCCACTCCATATATGATAAGGTGGATCGATGAGTTGACAGGAACTCTCAATGTGGTTATTAATCCCAATTCCTGACATGGTAGTTTCTAATATCTTTCAGGGGCAAACTGGCAGGGATGGATATTTTTTGCATGTCTCCCATGCAGTGATATATCATAGGCATATCCATGACTTGGGTTTCATTTTTTTAAAAAAATTATCTCTTTTTATATTATAAATAAAAATTAGGAATGTAAAAATTATCTCTTTTTATATTATATTATAAAAATTATCTCATATCCTGAACCTGGTAATTGATACACTCAAATTTAGGAGTGTAATTTTGGGTCAAGTTAAGTCTGAACATGATTTCCAACGGTGCTAGAATTTGTTTATTTACAATTCGAGCTTTAAAAACCTGAATTGAAGAAACCCGCTTCGTAAATATGATTGAGTTATGGTTCAAGTGAACTCGAATCCGAAGAACCCGAGCACAATTTTTCATCTGTTACTTATTATAAAATATATTATATATACAATATTTAAACAATATTTCTTTATATTTCGTGTATTTTATATTATCTATATTTATGTTTGAATACATATTTGGCATATCCTAATTATATTATAAATAAAGTATATTATTTATATTTATATTTATCTTTACATCCATTAATTTTCTTCTTTTATCTTGTTTTTAATTTTAAATTTTTTCAGAAATATTCTTTATATTGTTATATCCTTTAAAAGTCTATGGTTTGACTATATATTATTATATTTACTTACATGAATTGTTATTTTTATATATTCACATGAAAATCTAAACTTATCATTCTTAAGTAAAATATAAATTCATTAATATAAATTTCATCCTAAAACTCAACCCGAATTCGATTTTTAAAAATAGGATTAGGGTTTAGGTTTTATAAATAATGTTAGGGTTAAGATTAGAATTAATTTTAGAAAATAGAGTTAGAGTTAGGGTTGAAATAAACTTGAATTTCATAAGCTTGAGCTGCACTATTACTCAAATTTGTCCCCTATAAATCAATTGTAGCCTAGTCGTAGTCCTTTGTAAAAAGACTTTAGGGTGCTAACTAGTCACTTTTGGAGAAAATAATTACTTAGCAATGTTACAATAAATTTCATTTAATATAGTTAATGTTTTTACTGCGTATAGTATATATTTGATTATATTAGATATATTTTAGCTACAATTTATTATTTAGCTACAAATAATTAGTTGTTCTTGAACAGTAGCATTTGGTTAAATGTGATCATTTTTTACATTAAATGTAACCAAAACTAATATCTAATATTGCTATTAAAATTCGGTCACAAAACTAATATTTTTGTATTTCTTTTTGCAAAATGCCAAATTGTGCTCCTATGAACTAAAATTCGCATCTTTTTCCATTCGCAAATGCTAGTTAATCATTTGTGACTAGACCTAAATTCTATTTTTATTTTTGATAAACTTGTTAATGTAGGTATATGTAATCCATAAACCCAATTTTATCAAATTCCAAGGTTTGTATATATTTATATATTTGAATTTTAAATACACGGATATTATGATAATTTTCATTAAAAACAACCATAATACCACAATGTTTAAAATTAAAAAAATATATACACATCTCCAAAATGATAAAATTTAATTTACGGATCATGTATGCCTAGTGTTTGTTTGGTGAACTCTTAAATTTTTCTTTTTTCACAACTATAATATTTTTCTAAATGTTTCTTCACATCTTTTTATACAGTTATCTTATTTTTCAATCGTTTCTTTGTAATTTTTCATATAAACAACTATCTTATCTATTTTAATTTTATTCTTTTTACTCATCGTTATTATCCTTATCATATTACATCACTTCTCCTATTTTAAAATCTTTTCAGTAAAAATTTTTTATACAAAAATTCTATTAAATACCAAATACACTATTAGATTAATAAGTTTGTAAAAAGCCCCAAAATTAAAGAAGAGAGTTTTGTAGCCGCTGGCAAATAGTGTGACCACTCACAAATAACCAAATCCTAATAAGTAGGTTCTTCTAACTTTCATATTTACAATTTCAAAAATTAAGTAATTATATTTGCAATTATGTAGAATATTTGCAAACTAATCGATTTTTAATTAATGCCTTGTCAATTTTCAAATATATCTTCCAAGCGGAGCCTTTTCCTCTTGTCACTGCTTTATTACCCGGAGAAAATAATAGACCTGGACCACTTAGGTGATAAGACATGCAACATATTATGTACATTCCACTCGTTTTCGTCGTACGTGTGGCGATTCTATAGTACTCATTCTCTGATTATTCACGTGTGGGTCAGGGCAGGCATGCGTGGGTGAGTTGCGCGCCAGCTATGGCGGCTCTTGGATTTCATATGATGCATGTATTCCAGACGACACTGGTAATAACCTAAGGTTCACGTAAATGCACAGGAAAAATTCTATCTATAGTCCTTGTCCTATGATAAGTGACGATACATCAATAACCCAATCCATTTTCACCAACCCAACGTTACGCGTCAATATGGATTGACTGAATGTCAACTTGGAGATATTCTTCAATAATGCTCGGCCCATTGAAGTTTTCAAAATGCCACCTCCATTTTTGGTCAACTCGATAATAAATTCAAAATACAACCGCTTATATTGTTTAGTACCATTTTTCTTACCGTGGCATCCAAAAATATATATATTTTTCAATTGTATTCGTAGGTGGTTGAATGTTGATACATTCTCTAAAAATATACATGATTATATGTAAATTTAAAAAGGTACCTAACTCTATTCGTAGATGCATTAGTATATATAAATGCTTTGGAGAATCATTTATCGACGTAGAAATGATTATTTAAATGTTGAATATAAAATTTCAAATTTAATACATGATTAATCAAACACCTTTATTATGTTAAATTTATACATTTTCTTGATTGAACCATGCTAATCTTTAATTTGGATGTTGTATTGTCTTGTAGTTAAATGAATTATTTTAAATGGATTAAATAAGTTGAATTTTAATTCATCATCAATGAGAGACCAAAATGAGATTGATATACAAAAGTTTTCAATGTTCCCGTCTTTTTATAGTATTAATTGAAGTATATCCTACACTAACCCCATGGTTTTTTTGCATTTTAGTATCTCTAACTATGTGTATTTTCTTTTTAGTCCACGAGTTTTACGTATTTACTTTTTAGACCTTGTATGTTTACTATCTTTATGTTTTAGTCCTTATCATCAAAACACCCAATTAACAGTGGATATTTGTAAGTGAAGAAGCCTAAAATACCCTTATAACGTAGTTGAGTTGAGTCAACTCATGAATAAGAGTCGACTCATGAATATAATTCAACTCACATATGCAATCGATACAATTTTATATAGCTTAGTTGAGTCGACTCATAAATACAAGTCGAATCATGAATTAAGTTGACTTAAACTTGCAAACAGTGTAATTTTCTTGTGGCTAAGTTGAGTTGACTCTTTTAAGGGTAATATTATCATTAAAAAATTTGTAAGGCAACTATTGACAAATTTTTCATTTGTTTACTAACATGCATTAACGGCAATGACTAAAATGCAAAGGAGGTAAATTTACAGGGTTTAAAAAGGAAATACATGAAACTCATGAATTTAAAAGTAAATACACATAGTTAGAAGGATCAAAGTACAAATAACCCCCCAATTTGCACATGTCAATGTATTGACCGAAATTCAATATAAACACATATAAATTGAATCAGACTTTATTTTTAGATTTTGTAAGTTTATGAATCTGTTTTTCATATTTTAAAAATTGGTTTTGCTGCATTAATTTAATTAGACTGGACTTGCGTAAATGGTAGAACCTGAAATCAACAAAAATCACACATTCAAAGTATAAAAACGTAAATACGAAAACTTCGTGGTCCAAACAATAATTCATAAACTTATAGTAAACAATAAATTCATAAACTTATAGTATCTAAAATGTAACAAACTAGGAAAGAATCTAGTTTGAATTGCTAGCTTTTCTTTTGTTGGTCTAGATGAAGACTCACAAACCCCCAAAAAAGGTACTTTGAAAATGGAAAATTTTAGGGGGACTTCAAATTCAATTAATTTGAACTTATAAAAAATCTAATTAATTCAATTCGATTTTTTAAAATTCAAGTCCGTCAATTCAATTAATATTTATGCTAGTTTCCTTCGCCCTTAGAGATATATTAGCAGTAAAATGTAGTGTATTAACATCAACTAAGAATAGTTTTAATTCATTATATAGTCCATGATTAAACTAAAGTAATCTATTGAGTTTTTTTGGAAGAAAAGTAATCGGTAGAGTTTTTTTTTTTTTTGCTATAAAGATATGTTTCCTACCCACCCCCAGAGATCCATACTAAGGAGGATGAGGAAGAAACCCCTTAGAGGAAAGAAAAAGCTTACGTTCATTACGCATAGCATCAGAGATATATATAGGGGACTGGTCCACCCAAGAAATTGTGGGTACCCCCTGAGACAGTACAAACTTCACTACGGTGTGAGCGACGTAGTTACCACTCCTAAGAATATGAGAGAATTGACATCCGTTGAATCTGGTACTGCGATCCTTAATTCTATGGATAAGATGATTAATAAGTGAGTGGTTGGGGTGATTCTTATTAAGGAAGTGAACAAGAATAAGGGAATTTATTTCAAAAATGACATTTGAATAATGGAATTCCCTCACCCATGTGATTCCCAGGAGTAGACACTTGGTCTCCATCCAAAGTTGGTCATCCCAACCCTGCCAAGTCCAGCATTTTGCAGCAAAAAAAAAATAAAATTCCTTGAGAATTATGGATGATGACCGCCGCACCCACCATGCCCACATTCCAGTTGAAAGCTACATCAATATTCGCCTTAAACTGCCCGAAATCTGGCGATTTCCAACTGACCATACCCTCATGAATGTGCATAGGAAATTTGGAGTAGACATTGGCTGTCTCTAGTTGATGAAGCAAAAGTGCACATTTGTTTGAAATTTCAGTAAAAGGAGGAGATTTGCCAGATGTTCGTTGGAGATTTCTGCGAGATCATCCAACACGACAATGCAAATAGCCTCAAGGTTGGAATCGGTTAAAAACATGGAAAAAATTTGTGAAAAAATAAAAATACAGAGTGGCATAATATAAAGGGAATAATTTATCAGGAATAAAGATTATAAAAAAATAAATAGGATGGTTATAGAAAGATGTGAAAATAACTAAAACGTAATATAATAATAATAATAATAATAATAATAATAATAATAAAGGGGTTAATTTTAAACATACCTATTATTTTGACCTTAATTTCAAATATATCTACTAAGTTTCAAAACTTACATTTATACCCACTAAATTTACCATAAATTCTGAATATAATCCATTCTCTAAATTCAGTGTTAAATAATATCAAAATCCAAAACTCCCCCCCACATTACACTCCATATTCCCAGTGACGCCTGCATTTGTGGACAAATTAGCCGATCGAGGCTGGGGATTTGGGGCTTGGGATCTGATAGGTTTTTTCTAGATTTCTTTGTCAGAGGAGACAAACTAAGCTGGCCGAATATGTAATGGGAAGATGCCGATGTGCCATTGGTTTGGAGCTTGAAGCAACGGCCATGGCTGCCACTTTGGGAGGATTGTATCCGCAGGTGGATTTCCTCTACCCGTCATAGATCCAGACGGTAAATGCTTCGTCACTGCAGCATTGATCGTCCTTGTTGGCAATTTTCTACACGTTGACAGCAACCAACAAGTTCGGCCAAACCCATTTACATCTTCTTCAGCTAAGATAGACAATGAGCATGAAGCCCATTGGCATCCGTCCTTTAGCAAATAAAAAATCACGACCTCCCTTCTTCAAATTCGACAATGTCAAGCCTTCAAAATCCATTGCTGCCAGAACTATCATGCTCTGCTCTGCGGACTGCGGGAGACGGTGCGGGAGACGGGAGTTCGACTTCGGGGTAGGTTTAGAAAAATATTATATTATTAGGGTGCGGGTCAGCGGGTATAAGTGAGTCGGGATCAGGTAGGTTCGCCCTGACCCGCATTTTTTAGAAAATATTGAACCCTCGACCCGTTCCGGTATAAGATAGGGTCGAGGCGAGGTGGGTCACGGGTTGACCCGCCCCGATTCCCACCCATAGTTTCAAATCTGGTTCAACGACCAGGCTCAGCCCGGCCCAAGTTGCACCACTACTTGTCGGATCTCATGATGGGCTATGGGAGATCCCCCTAGCTCAATCTCAAATTTGACGCATTTAGGGGTGTTAACGGATCGGTTTGGACGGGTTGGAGCCTAATCCTAATTTAACCCATTTAAAATATCTCAACCTTAATCCGTTTATTAACTCATTTAAAAAATCTCAACCCTAATCCATTTACAACTCATTTAATAAACGGGTTGACGGGTTGTTAATGGGTTGTATAGCAAATAACCTAAAAGTCTAGACTCTAGTAGATAATGATCTTGCAGGGAGAGACAAGAAAGTGTTTCCGGTATAGGGAAAATAGAAATAGGGCAGTAACGAGAAAATAGAATTAGGGCAGCCGTAGAAAAATGAAAATTATGTTACTGGAGAAAGATTTAGAGAGAAAAAATAATCGAGAGGTTTACATGTATATATATAAAACTTTAATGAGTTAAACGAGTTAAATGGGTTGAACGAATTAAATGGGTTGAACAGGTTATATTAGTTAAATTGGTTACTAAACTGGTTGACAAATTATAAAATCTCAACCCTAATCCATTTATTTAATTAAATGGTTAAACGGGTTGACTGATCATAACCCACTTATTCAAAAATCCAAACCCAAACCCATTTATAAATGGATTGGATGAGCGGGTTGATGGGTTAACCATGACCGTTAACACCCTAGATGCATCACAACCAACAATAGTTGCGGCTACTCTTTCTTTTTCCAATGCATACAGAAGCCGCAAAATTTCCAAATCCTAATGGATACTGAAGATGATGGTGTGATGTTGGAAGATGATAGGTAGTAGAGGTGGGGTTGCTGGAGGAGCAACAACGAACTTTATAGATGCTCCAGGGCTGTTCATCTGTAGTTTCATTGCTTTGTTCCTGTTTTCATTTGAATCGATTCCACTAACCGGTGCAGTCTTGCTATGAGTCGATTTTGGTTTGTCGGTGAGCAAAAGCAACAACCTGTTGGAGACCAGACGCCGGATGGTAAAGATTGCTGCTGTTTGAAAGCAAGGGCGCAAGGGCATTTTAAATATTTCACATCATGGTAAACAGGTTTTTTTTTTTTTTTTTTTTTTGTGAGTGGCCAGAGCCAAAGCTCAATGGCAAGTGGGGTGGACGGGATTTGATCCCAGACCATGGGCAACTTTACCCGAATGAGCTGCCAACTACCTACGGTAGGTGCTCCATAATAAATAGTTGATACAGACGGAATGAGTATATTTGTGATTTATATTAAATTTAGTACGTGCATATGAAAGTTTTGCTTTTCATCAAAAATTTTATTACTTCCTAAATATAACTTTTTTTTATAAATTCTAAACATACTCTTTATTGAAAGTTTTATTGCTTTCCAAACATATCCTATATCAAAATGTGTATAAAGGAGTAAAAAAAGAGTTTTCCATTTTACTCAACAGGTCCTAAATCAAGAAAAATTTACGTGAGTACCATAAAAATATATTAGACATAATTGAATAAGAAATAAATTAACACGGAATAATAATAATATAAGTAGTTTATTATTTTAGAGGCCTGATTCAATTTCATCAAAAAAAGAGAGGCCTGATTCAATAATGTAAATATTTGCATGACTTTTTTCTGATTTTTGACGTCAATATGTGGCCAGGCTCAAGCATGTAATTTTTGTATATGCAATTTTATAATTGTTATTTAAAAAAAAATTGAATTTTGAAATAAAAATTACTGTTCAGGGAGTGCTAAGTTATCCATATAGGTACTGCCGTACATATTTCCCACCATTTTTTTTTCCTAGAAAAGAATACACGGTGTTTGACCGACTGTACATATATACGATATATCGTGACATATCACTAGTATGCAAGTAAATTTATTGGTGAACCATTTCATCACGTTCCCTTAAAAGGCCATATATGCATACAGGAAGTCATGAGTATCCTAGTTTGATTATCGTCGGATGGTGTGCCAGTGACCACAGCAAGCTAAGGCGCCTAAAACGCGTTTTGCCCGTGGAGTCCCCCGTTCACACCTTGACGTTATTGATGCGCTTGTGGTCGGTCAATGAGAATCTGGTCCCTGAGATCTGAACGTAGCATGCATGAAAAGCCATTCTGATAGCTTGGAGAAAATGGCTTCGTATGTTCTATCAAAAATGCATATTTGCCTTCATAAAAAAAATGCATCTTTACAAATTAATAAATTATCCAAATAAACCCACACGAAATCTAAAATTCTATATATAAAATATATTTATGCAAATACTCCCACATGAAATGTAAATTTTTTAACAAATTGTAATGATTTTCTCCAAGTTTTTTTAATTTGTTCGAATATTTGCAATTTATTTTCTAATGGAAATTATTAGAATGTATGACTTATATATAGAAAAATATTTTATAAAATATTATTATAGCTACATCCTTTTAAAGTTGAGGATGCAGTTGGATGACACTTGATGGGTTCTCTCTCACATCAAGGGGGAAGGGCATCGTCTATTTATGTTGTGCACGGATATTCTCTTTTTCTTATGGGTATATATTACATCATCTCAGCATTAGTATTATATTTAAACCCTAAGACATTTTTATAATTTTCTAACAATGTTCTATAAATGTCTTTCCAACTTTCAATTTTTCCTAATGGTGTTTTCTAAAAATCCTAATTGGCCCACGCTTCCATGAAAATTGGGAGAATTGAGCCCAAGTCACTAAGCACATAGGGCATGACTTTGTACCACTAACGTATAGCCTAAGTTTTTATTCTTTTTTGATTATTAGATTAAGGAGGAAGGGTGACAATCAGACAATGCTCCAACGAACCTTGTATCTCTAGCATATAAGTTAGTATTTAAAATCAACTAGGCTACATCCACATTCACACAAATATATTCATTATGCCTAGACGTCAATATCATTTTCTTTCCATTATTTATTTTTTTCTCCATTTATCCAACCCATCTTGTCAGTTGTCAGCAATATATGCAGATTGAAGAGAAGCATTACCATGCATAAAATGCCATCCCCCACCAACCCCTGGGCCCTGGCCTCGCAGATTTAGACGTTGACCAGGAATTTCATTAAATGAATTAAATCGTAACCGGTCCATTGTGTCTTGTAAGGAAGATGCGTGATGAAAGTATCACATTCCAGTGAGATTTTTTAAGTAGATAGTATACATCCAGTTATTTTTGGAAATATTACTCTTATGCACATAATATTTATCTATAATTCCTAATATATCCGCTACGTTTTACAAAATTTCTTTTGATAGCCTTTTACCTTAAATTACTTATGCCGTAATGCAGCCATTTTCTATCTCGTTGCAAACAATTTCACCCGTTCAAAATTTCTCCAGTGAAAATAATTCAGCCAGAGTCTTAATTCAGCCATAGTACGACTCTTGAATAATTGGATGCTTTAAATGGATAATTTATAATAATCATTTGAGTTATGTTAAGGCTAAATTATTTTAATTAAGAATTCTAAATATTCGATAAGATAAACAATGACTATATTAACGGCTTGAATATAATAAAAATTTAGGATAAAATGTAGTAAATAAGATATAAATTCACGAAGGACGTGAGTGTCTGCAAGAGTATTAGGATCAGGACCATATGGGTATAAGTAAAAAATTAATTTTTTTTTTTTTTTTTTACCCCCAGCTAATTCTGACAATGAGATGAACTATAAAGGCGATTTTACTTGTGGAGTCCACCGGCCCCTTGTCTGTTTGGTCGAAGACGACCTGCCAAACTGCAACTTCCATGCAATTTCCGGAGAATTGATGGACAATAATTGTCTTCGATACCGAGAGCGCACGGTGTTTTACAGTTCTCGACTTTCAACCAAACTTTTTGACGTGTTTTGGAGAAAAAACACGTCACTCAGCAGCCCATTAGTACAGCCTAATTATGTCCGGTGCATTAACTCAGTCAAAGGCGTCTCTCCGAGTTAGTGCGTGATCGTCATCCAAACAGGAGCGCGCACATAGCTCACGCGCCGTGATTTCAGCGTTGACGCACGACCATTGAAAACCCGCAACTAGGGGTGCAACTCGGGTCGGGTTATACCGGGTTTGAGTGAACCCAAACCCTAAGCCAACCGGGTTGGAGTAAACCCAAACCCAAACCCTAAGAATGTAATTCGGGTTCGGACCGGGTTCGGGTCGGGTTCGCATTGGTTTTGGTTTGGTTTCGGGTTAGAATTCGGGTTACCAATAAATTATTTTTTTCCAAATTCAGTTGTAATCTAAAAGAAAATTACTAAAATATACATACATGTGTTTATGAAGTCAAGCATCACGCTGAATTCTACAAGATACTTTCAAAGAATTCTGCAACATCATGCTGAATTCTGCAATATTCTTTGAATGAACTCTGCAAGCAATTTTTCAGCACCCTATAGACACAAATAAATGACAAATTAGTTAGTTTTATGACTAATTGATCATTTCTATTTAATAGCTAATGGAAATAACTCAAGTATACCAAATAGAAAATGAACATATCATACCAACTTTGTAGTTGAAACTAAACATTATCGTACAAATTGCTGAAATTGAATTCAAATTGAATTCAAATTGAATATTTATCATACAAATTGCTAAAGTAAAAATTGACCACTTGTCATATCAATAAACTTAAAATATGAATCAAATTTATACTACAATCTGAAATTCAAACTAACAGATTTCTCATACTAATAGAAAACATAATATGAAATAGATTTATCATGTCGACTCAAATTCAAACATAATCCACATAACAGTTATTCAAAGTAACTAAATCTAAATACATTAAGCATAATGGTTCAACATTCCAATCTAATTTAAGTGCAATCCAAATTTAAAATGACAATATAAACAAATCTCAAGTTTAAATAAGTTTATATCTACTTTTAAACAAATTCAAATTTCAAATGAGTTTATGTCTCCAAAGTTTCCAAAAAAACTAAAAAACTATTCGAAGACTTCCAAGTAAATTCTCCCTTGATTTTCATGTACATTTCTAATGCCAAGTTCTTCCTCCTCGATTTACATATTTGAAAATAATATGCATCAACCGAGACGAAAAAATACATGCAACTGTTAACAATAAAAAGATAATAATTATAAAAAATCATCCTAGAAATTAAGTTACCTCAAGTATGTTTTGATAATGAAAAAAGAGGTGATTTGTCTGAATTAGAGTTAGTAATGTCTAAAACATGTATATATATATTAATATTACAAAAAAGCATGTATAATTGATGAAAAATTTATATAAACTACATCGGGTTCGGACCGGGTCGGGTTTTGGTACCGGGTTGGTGCGAACCCGGTTTTGGTTTCGGGTTTCTACGGGTCGGGTTGAAACCGGGTCTATTTTGGAAAAAATCTTAAAAATAAAACCCATTTTTGGTTTTGATACCGGGTCGGGTCGGGCGGGTTCGGACCGACCCGGTACCAAGTTGCACCCCTACCCGCAACCGAATATTTTCAAATGCAACGGCAAACTTCCACGCAATTGGAGCCAGGGCATCATAATACATGGGAGCATCGCCAAAAAAAATAGCAACAGAGCTAACTTCCGTTGCAAATGAGTCATAACGCTACGATTATAGACTCGGTGCTGTTAATCAAAAATGACATCTGCATGCGATTACATTCTCGATATTAATTTTTTTTTGCTCTAACCTATAGTTCTTAGATAGCAATGAAATATATCGTTCGAAATAAATTCAAGTAATAATAATTACTCGTTCAACAATTTCAACGGCAATTAAAAAATCCATGAAATTTTATTTTTGAATGTTTCCCCTTGCATTCTGAATATTTTGATGGTTGATAAAAAAAACTATTTCATCTATTTCGTTTAGAAACTTTTTTATTTATCCGGTTCTTATGTGCATGAGCTTCATTTACAAATGTCCAACCTGACTAAAGGCTGGTGCATTCATGCAAATAAGTGGCCTAATCAGGTTGAAACTTGGTACATTTTTCTGTTATCACGTAACTCCAATAGACTTCATTTCTGTCGGAATCTACCAGTCTGAGCAGATATGCATGCTTTAGGAAGATGCGGGTAGCCTATTGTGGACTTGACATTGTCTGTCATTATGTTCACTATCTCACTATCATTAAGCATCACTGTCTGTCATTATATTTGCTGTTGTCATTATCATCAAGCCTTGCCTCGAAAATTAGCTCCCAATCAACTGGGCAGTGTTTAACGAATTCTGGTCTATTCATGACACCCTAAAAAGAATCATATCCTTGGTCAAAAAACAGCACTTCGTCATCCAACACACGAGATAGTTGGAAAAATTGAAAGGGGGAAAACAGAAATGGATATTTTAGTTGAATGCGAGGGAAATAAAAAAATCGAAACAGGGATATGGAATCCCACCTCAGCTGTCATCCCACCCCAAAAATGGAAGCAACAGGCCGTCACTTCAGGCTTAGTTGCGGGAACGAACACTCAAGCAGGGGAAAGCGGTATTGAGTATGTATATAGGCTTAACCAATATGGGTGGCCGATCGGAGAAGATGAGATTTGACGGCGCACCTGCGTGTAGCATTTGATGCGGCTTTCTAACAGAGACTCTTTTTTTCCCCCATTGAGCATTGAAACAAAGAAATCGAAGTAATCCATATATTTGATTTAAGGAAGCAGGATAACTTCTCAAATCAATTGAATGCAGCGAAACTGAATGGTAGGTACGTAGATATTCGGAATTTCCATAAAATCGAGGCGAGCAAAAAAGCGCGCAGAAAAAAAAAATTTGGGGAAGAACCTGGACATGCGCGGTGGAGATTTCGCACCAGAAACAACAATGAAACAAGAAGAATGAAAGTTCGCAAAGTAGCCGGGGAGAGATGCATCACCTGTACGGCCGCCGAACTTCGTTTTGCTGGAGAGATTACGGACGCCTCAGAGAGGTGCTGAGCTACTGGTGTCGAAGGTTTACAAGTCACCAGCACGGCAGCTCCTCGTTGTCGTTTCAGGCGTCGCCATGAACGAAATGCAGCAGGACGAGCAGGGAGCAATCGTTTTGCAGGGATCGACTTCGTGGTACTGGTTGGAATCGGGTTCGATGAGCAATGGCTTATCTCTTCGCGACTTCTCTTCCCCATTCCTTCTCCCAAGAAACGGCCTCTGCTGCAAGAATACGGCCGAGCAGAGGCGTACCCTCCTGTGAACGAAAGACGTTCGAATAGCCGTGAAAAGACTACTTTACCCTCATCTGAAAAGTTTTCACCGGAAACAACAGTTTACCAGCGAACCAAACGCACCCAACAGTTTACCAGCGAACCAAACGCACCCTAAGAAAGTAGTGGACAGACATTGAGCTCGGAAGCAGATAAACAGCGATCAGCATTGCTCAGTGGGGTACGGCACAAGGGCATGCGTACGGACATATTCTTCCGTTCCTAATGCAAATGCCACTTGGCCAACTGGCATTAAGGGTAGAGCGTAATTCAGCTGGGCTAGGCCGATGGCCGCATGTAAATGTTTCGAATGTGGACCGTGTGGTATCAACCTATCTGATCCGCACTTGAATTGGATTAACAATTCGTAACACAGAACTGTAAGAAGTGGCCACGCCAGTGTTACCCGCGTGGTACATGACCGTGCCCCACGGCTGGGGGGTCATGTGTTCGAATGGCAGCAAAAACGTGAATTGTGGTGGCAGCGTCTTCCTCGTAAATGGCAATGGAGGTGTTGGCCGTTGGTTTCTGTAGGAAAAATGGATACATTGTTAGATAATTGATAAATTAATGTAAGGTAGATGAGACGAGTGTATATAAAATGGTATAAAAAAACTGTAATAAGTGAAGATATGATATTCATTAATCAAGTAAAATTTCTTATTAATAAAAATTAGAATCATCAGATTGGTTAAAAAGTTTTGCAAGTGATTTTATGTAATTCCTTTTATTTTTTCTTACCTTGACGATTGATGAGAAAATTGATTTCATTAATTGTATTTAGCTTATTTGTTTAACTAAAAAATGAAATTTCATTCAAATCAAAGATGTTCATGAGGCGCATTTGTTTAACAAATATATATTGGTGTGTAAATTATGACAAATATTTAGGCCGATTCATATATGAATTAGAATTTAACAATAGTTTTAAAATCATTTATCTATATAGTAATGATATTTTAAATAGTTTCCGATTTTGAAAATTAATATTTAGCATTTGATTTTATATATTTTTAGATGGGGGCTTGTGTGTGATGATAATAGACGAATGATGGCGCTTCAGATAATATAAATAATCTTAAATACAATAATAGTAAATTTCTTATCAATTATCAATTTCTAGAAAATGGATAAGGTTGCATGGAAAAAAAGTTTTATAAAAGCAAAACACCTCTTATAAAATAGCTATAAGTAACACTAATATTCACAAACATGTAAAGAACATTTTACGCATCTAGCTAACGAGACATATATAATAAGACAAGTAGGGATGTTAACAAATCAACCTTGACGAGTTAGAGCCTAATCCTAACCCTAATTCATTTAAAAATTTCAACCTTAATCGATTTTTAATTCATTTGAAAAACATGGACTCTAGCCCATTTATAACACATTTAATAAATAGGTTAGTAACTTATTAATGGATTGCGTGAGGTTTTGTGGTAGGTGAAAGGAATAAGAGGAGAGGGAGAGCGAGAAATGGGAGAAAGAAGAGGGAAACAAGGAGTAGCAACATAAAGAAGGGATGGTCGGATGAAGAATGAGAGGGGAAATGAGGAGAGACTAGGAAAGAAAGAGGATGGTTAGATGGAGAAAGGGAAGGAGAGAGAGAGAGAGAGAGAGAGGAGAGAGAGAGAGGAGAGAGAGAGAGAGAGAGAGAGAGAGAGAGGAGAGAGAGAGAGAGAGAGAGAGAGAGAGAGAGAGAGAGAGAGAGAGAGAGAGAGAGAGAGAGAGAGAGAGAGAGGAGAAGACGGTTGAACGGAAACAAATGAGAGAAAGTAGGAAAACAAGGAGTACAGGAGGAGCAACAAAAGAGAAAAAATAGAAATAGGGGAAGATAAAGAAGGATGGCAGAAGAACAAGAGGAAGAGAGAGAGAGAGAGAGAGAGTGAGAAGAAAAGAGGGAGAGAGACGGAATGAGCAAGAGAAGAAAGAAGGAGAGAGTGAGGGAAGAAAAGAGAGGGAAAGAGAGAGAGAAAAGAGAAGAAGTTTACTACTAATAGTGATGACTTCAAAGTGAGCAATTGTAATAGCCTAAAATCAAATCCTATATCGAAAATGAGATAAAGTTCCTAATGGTTTATAAGTGGGTCTTAAGTCGAACATAGTGTGATGCATTTTAAAACCAAGTGACTAAACTATCAGGACAGAGCGGACAACGTCATGTTGTAAGGGCCATAGACCACAGGCATAATAGTTGTTTTTCTAGGTCTGTGCATTATAAGCGATATCAAAGTGGTTCGCCTCCAATAGATGTAGTTCGAAGAGTTGAACCAGTAAAAGCCAAGGTTGCAAGAAAAATTCGAAAGTTGAGTATTGATTCGAGGACGAACCAAAAGAAAGCTAATGGGCTTGTTATAGCTTATAACCGAATCCTGCATGAAAAGGGGGAGAAAGTTTCTGGTGGTTTATAAGTGAGTCTTAAGTTGAACATGGTGTTACGCATTTTAAAGCTATGTAACTAAGCTGCCAAGTGAAAGCGGATAATATTCCATTGTGAAACCCAGGCCTAATGGTCGTTTTTATGGATTTATGTGCTCTGTGCGTCAAGCCCAATGGTTGTTTTTCTGAGTTTGTACGTGACGACAATAGTGACACCGCAGTAGGAAAGGGAAGGGAGATAGAGGGAAGAAATGAAAAAAAATTAAGATTTAAAGTAATGTCTATACAGCCCTCTTAACGAGTTATAAACAGATTGATAAGTTGAATTGATTAGACAGGTTAAATGATTGACAGATTGTAAAATCTTAATCTTAATTCATTTATTTATTTAAATGGTTAAAATAATTTGTAGATCATGAATTATTTACTTGAAAATTTCAACCCAAACTTATTTATAAACAGATTGAACAAACGGGTCGATGGATTAACCATGACTATTAACACTCTTACATAATTGTGTGTTTGAAGATAAGGTAGCTTACAAATTAGACATGTCACTCACTACTTGTGAAGGAAGAATGTAAATTCTATAAAGCGTAAAATAATGACTATTTTATAATACTATGAATGCATTTGTAGTTTATTTCTTCTTTCAATTGTTGGACTCTAGTTGAATTAGTTTCGCATGGGAAAAAATACAACTACCATATGTAAATTAATTAAATAACTTAGCTATCTTGGAATCACCAATCCCAAAAAAGTATGCATAAATTGGAGAAATTGTAATTTAGAATATCAAGCAGAGTATAATAACTAGATGCGTATATATAAGTTTGGATTCACTAATTGCATGCAAATATGTAACACATCATCCAAGAATAGTGGATGTAACCTGTGTCTGTCAATGAGTACAAATAGTCATAGAGATTTTTTTTTATTTAGATACTTTGCATCTATCTCAAGCTATATTACAATCAAGTTTTGAGACATTCTTATAATTCTTCAAGAGAAAGACCACAAGTTCTCAAATATTATTTAGGAGATAGCAAACTCTTAGCTATCAATTTGGGAGAAAAAGCTCCCACCTACTAAATGGAAAGACATAACTCCAATTCAAACTCACGTCAATAGCTTAACTATCATGAGATGCGACTAACTAGGCAACCCTCGGTTGGCAATAATCGAAGAGGTTGATAGATGCCACTGTTCCAAAATTTTGAAACAATTAAGCATATGAATGACATGGGCTATTTGTCCTTAATTAGCTTTAAAGAACATAAATAAGATGTATTGGTAACATAAAAATTTTCAAACTAAAACTTTTCAATTTAAAACTTTTTATTTTCCATAATTATTCTATTTTTAATTATTTATTCAGTTCTTCCAATATAATTATCATATTTTTTAATCATTTATATACAATTACCCATATATCTAACATCTCTTTTAACTTTATTATTTTTACTCTTCACCATTATCCTTATCATATCATATCATTTTCTCGTATTTTAAAATTTTTTATACAAAAAACTTTTCATAAATTTTTTTATCAATTTCCAAACATACTCATAATATCTTCCAGCAAGCCCAACCAATAATTTGGAGATAGTAATATATATAGCCAAGGAAATGAATTTGGGATGTTTGACTCTTATGTAGGGAGGATAATCATCAATGTCTTAGGTTAGTGTTGTATTCTTTTATTATTTTATCTTGGAATTATACCTTACAAGATCTTTATTTCTTACAACACAATCAATCATTTCAACTAATTTGTCCAAACTTTTGCTTATCATATGAATAATAGTTATATAGGTAACAACAAGAGATAAAATTCTTACATGGGAATAATAGTCCCTCCTCCAAAGTCAAACCTGGGACCACTAGCACCAATGTTAGGCATGAGCATGAACTACATCATGCACTCAGGATCCTTATTGTTTTATTTTTAATAATGAGAAATGCTAAGGTACAGTCGACTACCAATAAGCCATATATTGATGATAAAATTAAAATTTAACATATTCATTATATTTATAATCATTTATTTCAATAACACTCTAAATTTCATCTAAATTCTACATGGGAGATCATAGCCCCTCCTCCAAAATCAAACCTAGGATCACTAGCACCAAGTTCAGGCATAAGTACCAACTACATTATGCACTTAGGCTCTTAACTTTTTTTTTTCGATGGCCTTATCACTGTATTTTTAATAAAAAGAAATGGTAGGGTATAGTCGACTACCAATAAGCCATACATTAATGATAAAATTAAAATCTAACACATTCATTCTATTTATAATCATTTATTTCAATAGCACTCTAAATTTCATCCAAATTAGACATATGTATGGGCCTTATTTGAACCAATGTAATATGAATATTTTACTTAAATATCAATTTTTTGAAGTAAAATTTAAATATTAATTTTAAATTTCTATTTTTAGTATCTAAACTATTAACAAATTGCATTGATAAATGATATACAAAATATTACTACATTCTAATACATCAATGAATGGACGTTTCAATAAAAAAAATGAATGAATCCAAATATTTTCATAATATATATTTAGAAAAATGTGGCCCCATCCAAGACTCGAATTTAAATAATTTTTGTACCAAGATTAGGAGTGCATGTGGGTTGGATTCAAACCACAACCTAATCCTCAACCAGTTGAACTCAACCCATTTAAACTAAGTTAGGGTTGGCAAAATCAAGTTGGATTCAACTCGTTTGAGTTACGTTGCAATCAGGTTGTGGTCAGCCCATCTAACCCATTTTTCCATCTCTTGTGGAGATCAGGGGGATGTTTTAGAATAAAGAGTGGGAAACGTGGGAGGAAAATGGTGAGGGCACGGATTTCAAAGTACCTTATTGATCAATTAATCATCATATTTTTTTTAATTTTATCCCTATATTCTAATCATTTTTCCTATCAACTATCTTCCAACAAACCTATTTATTCCAACTTTATATCTATTATTTCATATCAATCACACAATTTTCAAAATATTTTATTTTCTACTCTCATCAAATACTACATTTCCCACCACTTTTACCTTCCCAAACATCCCCATAAACGGTGCCGAACGAATTGGGGAAGGTTCTTGGAGGGAGAGAGAGAGGCATGAGGCTGCCAGATTTTTGCTTGGCTTGCTAGAATTTTGCAGAAGCTGCCGGAATTAATGGTTGCCATCACAAGATTTGGGACGTCCACATTGGCTAGAACTGGAGGAAATTGAGGGCTTGCAAAGTTGGCCAAATAAAGGCGTTCTTAGCAATGTGGAGGAAAGTAGAAGATGGATCTGATAAAGATGACCAGTGATGGATTGCTAATGAGCTAGACAACAGGATGAACTGATTTTTCTTGGAGCCATTTGGAGAGGAAGCTAGATCTGGTGTTTCTGCTATGCTTGTATGGACGGCCGAGATTCGCCGTCTTGCTGTTGCCGAAGGAGAAAGACAGGGGCTAGATTGGCCAAGAAGAGTTTTTGACCATGGGTTTTGTTCAAGCTTGAACCGAGGCAGCCATGGATACTTCATGGGAGCACTGAAAGCAGTACTCTGGCAGTCCACAAATTGTGTACGCAAGTAGTCAAAAATATAATCCGAACCTTGATTCATCTTTAGCATTTTGTTGCAATAATATTAACAAAAGATCACTATTTAGAAATTTTGCATAAAATTTTTATTAAATGAAACTTTTCATAATTAAAAAGGGTAAAAATTATTAAAATTTTAAAAACATATATGAACAAAAACTAAGATACGAGAAAGAGAGTTCAACAAGAAATTTCCTGTTGAAGTTACAAATTATGCATATGTTATTTTATTATTTGAGCAGCGTTGGCATGATTGTTGTATATCTTATTTTGTTAATTTTTTATAATATAATTTTAATTAAATATATGATCGTAATATAATTTTGGTGAAAGTTTTTTAAAATTTATTGTAATTGTGTAAATTAGGTTGAAAAGTGCATTCATAGTTGGGTTGGGTTAGGATAATTGGGTTAGGATTGGGTTGGTGGGTTGGATTAAAGACTTTTAGAAATTAGGTTGAATTAGGATGAAAATGGGTTAAAATTGGGTTGGGTTGGATTAGCTTCCAACCTAACCCACGTGCACCCCTAACCATGATAAACAAATGATCTTGAGACACATGACTCGTCGGGTTTAATTTTGTGATTCGTATTGGCTGTATTAATTTGCAGCAGCACCCCAACAACATTTCCCTTTTAATACTATTTCGACCTTTGAATTGTATACTCTTTTTAATGCATTTACATTGTATATGTAGCCTGTTCATCGCCCAAACTATTTCAACCTTTGAATTGTATACTCTTTTTAATGCATTTACATTGTATATGTAGCCTGTTCATCGCCCAACTTCCAACTTTGTCTTAAAAGCCAATATGACCATGTTGAATAGAAATGAATGCGACGTGAACGTGGTTCAAATAATTATAGAAATTAGGATTAGGATATATACAGAAACCTACATGTCAAGTTAACCGTTCAGAAACGAAAATTTTCCTAAAAATTCCGTCCCATTCGATGTGCTAAGAACATCCAAAAATTAACAAAAAAAAGGAAATTAAGATGATTGTATTAAAATAATAAAAGCAATTAATGATCAAAATAAGCTTTTTAATGCAGAGAAATTAATGACGAAAAAAATGAAGATTTTTTTTTAATCAAAACTGAAGTTGGCCAAAGAGTAAAATGAAGTAAAACTAGAATCAGAGAGTTAAAAGGTGTAACTAAAACTCGATTGACCCGTTTGGTATAGTTCGGTTAACTGTAGCGGGTTTGAAATGAAAAATAAAAAACTGTCCAAATAATAATAATAATATTATTTATTAGTATAATAAAAACACAAAATAAAATGGCATAAGTCTCAACAGAACTGTACAAGATCTGTGTATCTAACGTGAGTATATATAAAGGTATATAACGTTAGGTTTAAGGTTGAAAATTGAATAAGGACACTTATCCTATTTATCTCTTTTTTTTTTAAGTTGTCTTCAGTAAAATACTGAGATAATCCAAGAAGGTGACAGTACTGTTAAAAAACCGTCTTAAAAAATGATATTATTTTCAAATATACCCACTTGGACCTTAATTTCAAATATTCCCACTACATTTCTAAAATTCCAAATATATTCACTAAGTTTGCATTTAATCATAAAAACGCTCATTTCGTGAGCTAAAGCCATTAGAAAATATGTAAAATTACTAATATGTTCCTCAAGTGTAAGACACAATTGGAAAAAATGAATGTTATAACTCACTAATGCCCTAATTGCATATGAATTTTAAATTTAAAGCACATTAATTTCATTTTCATTTTATTCATTTTATTATTTCTTATTTTATAATAGGGGTATTTCGGGTATTTAAAAATTTTAACTGACAATTTTTTGATGGAATGAACATTTTTTAGATGAAATGCAAATGTACTTGCTATATTTGAAATTTTAGAAATGTAGTAGGCATATTTAAAATTAAAGTAAAAAATAGTAAGTATATTTGAAAATAGCCCAAAAAAATACAGCCGACACATAATTCGAAACGCCTCAGATGGAAATCGAGGCTATTCACCAGGTTTCTCGTGCACGAGCACGACAAGACCCGATGCATGTGTTTGCCGCGTTGGAATTTTCTACTTGTCGACATGCATGTGGGCTAGATAACCGGGTGTCTTGGATGCTTTGGTGCACATTAATTTCATTTCATTTGGTTAGATAAGAAGAACCACACAATAGAACGAATAATGATCACGTCCAACCCAACTAGTGTGGCCACGAAAGGGAAACTACTGGAGAAAACAGTAAAATTATATATGACTATTTGTATAGGAGTTACTGGATCGGGTTTATTAACTCATTTAAAAACTTTAATCATAACTCATTTATAACTTATTTAATTATTGGGTTGATTGTTGACAGGTTATATAGTAAAGACCTAAAAGTCTAAACTTTGGCGGACAATAATCTGGTAAAAAAATACGAGATGATGTTTTGGGCGCAAAAGAAATGAAAACAAGACAATAATGGAAAAGTGAAATTATAACAGCAATAAAAAAATAAAAATTAAGTAGCCAAAAGAAAACGTAGCGGAAGAAAATAACTAAAGAGTTTATATATATAACTTTAAAGAATTGAACAAGTTACATGGTTAAAACGGTTTACTAAACAAGATGATATATTATAAAATCTCAACTCTGATCTATTTATTTAATTAAATAATTAAATTGGTCAGGAATCATTTATTCAAAATCTGAACCAAATCCATCTATAAAGGTACTGGAGGGCAACAGTCTATGCGTACGATAATTCTAGCGTAATCCACATATTGGTTTGTGCGCACGATAATTCTAACGTAATCCACATACTTATGTGAATGTTTGTACCCAAGTGTATTTCGATTTGGCTACCACCGCATGAAATCCTTATGTTACAGGAATTAAGTTGCGCATGCCGAGAGGTGCGCACAGTACGCTCTATATGACAAGGCTTTTCGTTGTGTCTTCAGCACCACGTTTACAAGTCGTAAAATTAAGAGTTCTAGAGTGCCTTGTGAGAGAAATAGCAAAGGGTGCTGTAAGAAGTGCTGATCGTGTTCAATGGAGGTTTTGCGTATTTTGCTTTCTGTTCCCAGGGCAAGCTCAGCAATATTTTCTCCACGATTTCTGTCTCCCAAGGCAATCTCTACGATGTCGCTAATTCCTAGCTTCGTCGATCGCTACCGAACCAACTTCTTCGGACCTTTCCCCCTCGATGTCTGGGATCACTTCCACGGCTTCCCCTTCAACAATAGCACTTCCCTCTTCCCATCTCACTTCGATTTCGATAGAGATGTATCTAAGTTCGCAAGCACTCAGGTCGACTGGAAGGAGACTCCGGAAGCCCACGTCTTCAAGGCCGATCTACCCGGGCTGGAAAAAGGAGGAGGTGGAGCTGGAGGACGGGAGAGTTCTCCAGATCAGCGGGGAGCAGAGCAGGGAGGAGGAGAAGGAGAAGAATGACAGGTGGCACATGGTGGAGAGGTCGAGCGGCAAGTTCGAGAGGTGGTTCAGGCTGCCGGAGAACGCGAAGGTGGAGGGAGTGAAGGCAGCGATGGAGAACGTAGTTCTGACGGTGATGGTGCCCAAGGTTAAGGAAGAGGTGAAGAAGCCCGACCGCAAAGAAATCGAAATCTCTAGCTGACAATTTTAGTTAAGTAATAATTAAAATGATATTAATCATAATATGAGTCCCGTAACTGTCCTTGCTTGCTTTCATATATTTTTTCATTAATTTATTTACGTTCATCTTAAATATCTATTATAATAAAGCTCTTGTCATATTTTTACAAATTTAAGTCCTTTTGGAAATTTAGAAATACAATTCTAACGAAAAAATTTGGAAACACAATTTTTAAATCTTTTAAGCTTGTTATGTTTTTGTCCTTGGTTGCTTTCAAATCTTTTAATTATATTATGTTTAGAAAGAAAATAAATGCTAAATATTTGGTAGTAAATTAAGCAGCCTGGCTCTCTCTTTCCCCGCCAACTCGACTGCTGTTGTGGCCAAACTTATGCTTTCTGAAATATAAGTACATATTTGCCAGTTTGCTTCAATTTTAATATTTTGTCCCCCGTTCCCCAACATAATATTGGAGTTGGGGTGATTAGGTAGCGCGACTGTCCTAGAAGAGCTGGCCAAGAGGCCACAACAATCTCATGACTCGTTTGGTAATGTATGCACTGGAAGAGTAACAGGGGAGCTCATTTTCCAATGTATTTTAATTATTTTATCTACTTTAACTACTTCACTTTTTTATTTTTATCTTTTATATTTTATTATTTTTTAACATAATTATCCTATTTATTACCACTTTAATCTATCCATTGTACATCATTCTTACATTTTTTAAAAATTTCCCCACTTCCCTCCTTTCCCTTTCCCCCATATATTACCAAAAGGACCTTTGGTTCTTCTTGCTGTCACCTGATTTCTCCATCTTCCAGTGCACAATCACAATAGGTAGTGCTTCAATGATGTGAACAAAACCAAAATAGTCTAACGTTGTCATTTCATTTTTAAATCAAAAATCAATTTACTATTTGCATTCCAAAGTATTTATTTAACTAGAAAAATCAAATTTTAATTACTTTTTAAATGGAAAAATTGATCTGATATGATGAGAGTAATAATGAGGAGTATAAAAAAATTAAGTTAAAATAGATAAAATAGTTGTAAAAATATGATTAAAAAGTGAAAGTTGTAGAGGATGATGTAAAGGAATAATTAAAAAATAAAATAGTTATAAGGATTAGAAAAAATTATATTGAAAAGTTTTTAATGGGAAACTTTTCATGATTGTAAAACGTATCCTTAATTTATATATCGATTCAAAAGTTGTTAGTTCAACATTTAAACCATTTAAAACATCATCACTATAACTGAATGATTCTATAAATTGCTATAGCATTTTAATGCATATATGAATGCATCTAAGTGCTTTTATAATTTATATATGATTGTACATTTTAAAATAACTACGACCCACTTAAGACCTTGATTTAAACAATTTTTGATATTTTAATAAAGTGAATAATGTTTAACAAAATGAGAAGACTGGATGTTGATTTAACCATCAAAGTAAGCCAAAATGGGAAAACATCACTAAAACATTTTTCGCTGTTATCAAAGCACCGCCTGTCTGCCTATACGTAGTTTGTCATATGCCTACCAAAATAACTATGCATCCTCGTGGGAGAGTTCTCTTGTATGAGGAGCTTTTGTGTGCTCTCTGATATTGTAAGCCTTTTGTATATAATCTGATGATGCAATTTTTTTTATTGGTATGATGCAAGTTGACTGTAGGAGATTTGTAAAAACTGATGGGCTGATTTGTAAAATGAACGGGAAAAAATGAGATATTATAAGTAAGATTGCAGATGTAACAATAATAATAATAAAAAATAATATTTTCTAAATTCCTTAGCGTAAGAGATCAAAAGGAGAAAAAATGTTAAAAACCAAATCAAGTTAGGTCTAACCCAATCAAGTCAGTTTAAAATTGGTTAGGGTCTCTTTCTCCGGGAGTTGCACGGAACATTATGCACTTATTGAGGAATGATCTTGTTAACTTAACTTTTTTTGCTTTTTTCTTTGTACACTTGTTTATCTAAGTACATTTAATATGTAAATCAAGTTTTACCATTCTTAATATGTATATATATATATATTTTTAGATTTTTAAAGATAATGGTATTTTAAATACATATATACATATAAATGTTTAAAAATCTCAAAAAATATATAAATATATCAAAAAATAGTAAAACTTGATTTATATGTTAAATACACTTAGATAAACAAATATATGAAAAAAAATAAAAAAAAATTATTGTAAATGAGTTTTTCGAAGTGAACTAAGCATAGTATTTAACAGGAACTCCTAGTTCTTATTTAACTGAGGAAGTGTGACATGGCCCTTTCGTTTGAATTTTAAAAAGTCTATTTGAAGCTTTTTTTTAACGCATAAAAGCCAGAATCCTACGTCAGAAACTCGTAGCTTTTTTATTGACGAGATAGGCGTCAACAAAGTACAGTTATGAAACGTTTAAATTTGGGGCCTTTTATCATCCACGTACTGCCACTTTTTGAAAACAATCAGAATAAGCGGTATCGAAAGTAGGGCCAAACACCCACAAAAAGCCGAATCGGTATCAAACAAGCCCTTAGTCATGTTTGGAAAGAGAATAGCCAAAAATTAGGGTCCCCGGCGGCTGTCCATGGGCGAAATTTGCACCGAGTCATTCGGAGGAATTTCTATCATTGCCTCCTCAGCTACAAGGCGAAGCAAAAGAATGTTTTGCCCCTCGTTTGCTAACTAAAAAGAATATGCAAGGACTGACATGCTGCAACGCAGATCGAAAAGCCTGCCAAAATTCAGAACTCGCTCTTACCATCAAAAAAAGGGAAAAATTAAATAAAATTAAATAAAATTTTAAAAGAGGCCATTACTCGTTCTTCATTGCAAGGACGTTTGAGGGCACGAAGGCAACAACTCTTATATAGTCGTGCCGAAAGCTGCTTAGAAAGGAAAAGAAACGTTTCGTACAATGTTAATTGTTTTATATGATAGTTTCAAAGGTAGCATTCAAAATTGGACATTTTATTATATTGAGAATTGATGCTGTGAAACCAGCTGCACATCAAAAGCCTTTTTGCTTTCATTCGCATCATACAGATTCACTATGAATTGAGTTCAAACGTGTTATGTTACAGATGTTCTCGAACTACAATCCCTGGGATCAAATCCCAAAAACAAAAATTATAATTAAGAGAGGGGGGGATGAATTGAGTTCAAACGTGTTATGTTACAGATGTTCTCGAACTACAATCCCCAGGATCAAATCCCAAAAACAAAAATTATAATTAAGAGAGAGGGGTGGGAGGGAAGGAATAAAAACAAGGTCTTGTCCTTCCCGTCAGTCCCAATTTTTGGAATCTGGATTCAGAGAATAGAATTCAGGGATAGATCCTGAGGATGATCCAATATCTGCTGGCTCATTAGAACTCGTTCTGTCCTGGCTTACGCTTGAGGCCCTTTGATAACGTTTCCTGATGACTTTATAATTCAAATCATCAGAGGAACTTGGGTTTGCTGTTGGAACCTGAATCTCTGTGTGGCCTTCCAGCATGCTTATTACACTAGACATGGTAGGCCTGAGTATGGGGGATGCATTGGTGCATAAAAGGGCTACATCCATCATTGACATCACCTCATCCTTGTTATATTCTGAGCCCAACGTCGGATCAACAAGATCCAGTAAAGCTCCTCTCGCTCGCAGTGCATGTACCTGTAATAAATACGAGGTAGATGCAACATTAGGGGGGAAACAACATCAGGGCTTGAGATTATTCCTAATCCAACTGAATGAAAACTGCAAACAGAAGTCACAAAAAGAACAAGTTGTTTTTGTATCTATCAAAAATGTATTTCCTGAAGAGTTCCACTCTAATTCACATTATGGTCAAATCTTCTTTTTTGTGCAGGCTTCTGCTTTTCCATTCCTCCCATTTTGGAGATAGATTGATATTAGCATTGGGATATATAGATTTCCAAATGGAACATAGATTACCCAGTCAACCAGATGAAAGATATCAACATTATGATATTAGCATTGGGATATATAGATTTCCAAATGGAATATAGATTACCCAGTCAACCAGATGAAAGATATCCTCTTGTGGAATGAAGTTCTTGATACTGTTCCCCCAGACAATTTCCAAAGTGAGAATGCCAAAGCTATACACATCTGCCTTGTCTGTTAGGTAACCATGCACCGCATATTCAGGTGCCATGTATCCACTGCAAAAACAAAATCATTGCTAATAAAAAAAAAAAAAAATTTCAATGAAAATGGTGACTGGTGTTGTGCAACATGTCTACAACTTCAACTATTGGAAGTGATGGAAGGCAAGCAAGGTGACTAACAAAGTTCCGGCAATGCGAGTGCTGATGTGGGTTTTTTCTCCATCGCGAAGTTTTGCCAAACCAAAATCAGAAATCTTAGGGTTGAGATTCCTATCCAGGAGCACATTTGTGGCTTTGATGTCACGATGAATGATTTTCAGTCTCGATTCTTCATGGAGAAAAACCAAGCCTCTTGCTATCCCAATGCATATTTTGTGCCTCGTTGGCCAATCAAGGTGCAATTGACATTCTTCCAGACCTGTAAGGAACCACATTACCAAAATGAGATTGGGATGCTTATAATTTTTCCACACAAGGTTTGCAAAATACTTTATTAGAACAAAGAGAAGGAAATGCTTACGGAAGAGAGCACGGGCAAGGCTATTATTTTCCATATATTCATATATTAACATTAGTTGATCTCCTTCAATACAGCAACCATACAGCTTCACAAGATTGGGATGACGTAATGCAGAAATAATGCCAATCTCATTCAGAAATTCTCGGTTTCCTTGGCTTGATCTTGATGACAATTGCTTTACTGCAATAATGGTACCATCTGGCAGTAGTCCCTGCATGGGGTGATTGTTATAAATTTTATGATACAACCTTCTAGTAGGTGTTTACTTGGGCTTAATTGAAGAGACCAACCATCTGTTTATTTTACCTTGTATACAGGACCAAATCCACCTTCTCCAATCTTGTTTGAAATGGAAAAGTTGTTTGTAGCAGTTTTAATTTGTCTTAGGGTAAAGGAACTGATCTGCAAATCTAAGCCTTCAAGCTCTATCAACAAGAAAGCTAAGGAGTATAAGATAAGATCATAAAAAGCTGATGAAAAGAATATTCATTTACTACACACATGGCTCATCTACCACAGGCATGGCTTCAGTGTTTGATTCATTCACTGATGACATTATAGTATAGTCTAGTCACAGTCTCGTTATGCAACAATTAATCTTTAGGCCAGGGTATGCTCAAGTAGCTTGTACTTAAAAAACGTCCAAGTTGTTACATGTGCACATCAGTTTATTATGCACTAATTTAGAATAAAATTTCAATTTTTATATTGCATTCACTTTTGCCATACAATCTTGAGAGTTCAGTTCAACTAGCCAGACACAGGGCCAGCTCGGGTGTTTTTGAGACACAAAATCTAAAAATTATGGACTTTATGTGGCACTCAGATTATCAACAATCAAAACACATCATTACAACCTTTTTCCTCCTATGATTCATTATGAGTTTTGTTAAACTTCATTTCATGGACTCATGGCCTTGCTGAAGGAAACTTCAACCACCCTCTTCCATGGAGACGCTGGTAGATGTTAACCATAATATAGAATAGTCAGCTCGCAGATATGAGCCATTGATTATGATTTGCTCACTCCTGAAGATATTACTTGAAACCAGATGCTTCGCTGCATAAATATTAACCTATGACACATTTTTATTTTCAAAGACTTCGGTTGTGGCAACAATCTATAACTATTTTACTATTACAAGATTGTATGATGTCAGGCCCTAATTTTTTATTAAAAAATTTGTGGAAGAGTAACTTTGTTCCTTTCTAGAAGGTGAACTCTTCCAATGATGGCCAAAAAGAGTCAGGCAGGGTAGGGCCAGTGTCCTTTTGAAAAGACGGTCATTATCTTTCCAATAGAAGTGTCAGGTCAATTACAGCAAAACCTAGAGAGGATTAGTGAATGGTCCGGGCCCTCATGGAGGCAAGAAAATGCTTAGTTACTGACAGAAGATCCTACATTTAAGAAGTAATGAACAAGAAAATTTGTTGACTGATAACAACAGATCTTGCTGACAAAACAGCATATTCTATTGCCAGCTAAATAATTATTAAAAAAGCATGATGCATTTACAGATTTGCTAAAAATTATACTTTGGATGATTTCTTTACCATTTTCCTTTATCGTTTTGCGGCACAGTATGCAGTGTTTCATCCACAGAATGCCCAAAATCAAGGAAATAAAAAATGCTACTGCTGCTACAATCCCAAAGACAGCAGCAGTAGATAATGCATTGTTGCTTTTGGGCACTGGAAAGTCTGCACAAAGAAACATTACTTATAAATCCCCAAGATAATCATGGTGATTAATAAGAAAAAAATATAAACTCACTTAAAACGCATGCTAGAATATTGTGAACTGAATGCATTAAACATGGGAAAAATCAACAAAAGTCTAAAGCAGTAAATAAAATATTAAAATCATCCTGGAGCATTTAAGGTTGGAGAAGGGGCTCATGCAAGCAAAAAATGAATTAATTCTTTTGCATTCCTCTTCAGATTCATTGGAGTCTTAGTTAAGACCACCGTTCGGCACTCATCTATCAAATAAACCTCCTTTAAGCATGAGGGCTTGAAGTTGGTACATATAATATGGAACTCCACAGTCAAAGATCTTCTATCAAAGGGCTGTCACTGTTGGGTCGAAGGACAGAAAGGAGCATAACCATTGATGCACATAGTGATCATTGCAAAGGTGATAAGCCTGGCAACCATGCCAACAGGCATTGCCATAATCAATGTCACTTCATTGATATTACATACAATATATCTACTATAATATCTTTTTAATAAAGGTGTCTAATAAATTATCTTATAGGGAGCCTAAATTTTTTGTACCTTCTAGAAATTAAATGCGGCCCATGCACATATTTGATTTAGATGAACCTTAGTCTCCTAACTAAAAAAGTTACATTAAATACAATGAATGGAGTGAATTTCTCATTAAGCATCAAGGTATTAAAAATGGAAGGAGTTACATAGAACCACTTTTATATAACCTGGTCACATAAAAGCAAGACTGATTAAGTATTACTGCATTATTGGATATGTTATTGGTGTTACCGGTGTTACCTTTAACTTATTAATAATATTGGACATATAATGGCTTAAAGGATCATGGCCCAAAGCCCTCTTCTAGCCTTTTCTTCCCTCATTTCTTCTCAAACAATTGCAATAACCACTCTTAATCATTAATAAACTGTCCTCAATATATATTGTTTATATTCAATGAATATATAGTTAATTTGCATGTACTAAGGTCATACTAAATTTATTGGGATAGTGTATATGATACCCTATGTGTTTCCATTGGACATTAGATATTGATATTTAAAGTAATATTTTTCACTTAAGTGTTCATTTACATTTATCTTAATTTTAACGTATTTCTTATCAAAACTGTTATCTTTAATTTTCTCATGCAGTTACACATTGGAAAACAATATCATCTCCAATTAAAATGATAATATCCCTATCTAGATAAAACAAATAATTATTCAAATCCATCACCTTTTGGGTAAGTCAGCTCTCAAGATATCATCATTAGTCATCTCAAGCTAAAATGAAATCCAAATCACTGAGTTAATAGAATTTTAAAAAATGAGATTACTGAGAACGTTATTTTTGATGTCTGATTAAAAAAAAATGTTGTTCTTGATGTTCATTCTGTTCTTAATGATCAGTCAAGTCTTCCCGATGGAGAGTAATCCAAGTTTGTGAAAGATTAGATCCTCAATTACTCATTAGCAAAAGAATCATTCTTTGAACACATTCCTAAAAGATACTGATTTAGTGAGTCATACACACAATAATTTTTCCAACAAGAATTCTCTTTGAAAAAAAAATGCTACTTACTAGGTTCCACTGATATAGCAGATATAAGAGGACCATAGGTTCCTTTATCAGGGATAGTTTTTGTTCCTTTCCCGTTCCAATACAAGCGGATTTCCAAAGAATTACCAGTCACAGATACATTAAAATTCTTCACAATTTCCCGACCACATCCCCCTGCCTCCTTTTCAATATTGAAGTCATCCAATACTAGTTTATCCTGCAGCAAAGTTAGAATGGGAAACCAAGAGAAAAATCCAAAACATCTGTTATCCGATTATATACCTGGATATATACATCAAATATACGCTTCCCAAGACTGTTAAATGTCCTATCATCTGTGAAAACTATCTCTGCAAAGTGGAGTTTCACATTGTAATTTCCATTCATCAGGCACAGACCATAGTAAGTGAGGGTCATAGCAGAAAGACGTGCCCTCGTGTATAATTCTGAGTTTGGCATAGATAATACGGTTTTGTTTGCAGCAATGTAGTCATCATAGTACTTGTCATTATCGAAGTTCCCAGTGCTGCTTAGGGCCCAATTGTTTCTATTACTCAAAGAAAACTTTGATGCACCAGATGTTTCTCTGTCTTCCTCATAGATGGTGTTTCCATTGATAACCACCTGATCCCCACCACAATTTATATGCAGAGAGTGTAAATCTGCCAAAAATAAAACCAAAATTATATTGAATGAATAGGATGAAGAGGAAAGAGGAAAATGGAGTTCGCTAATCTCTTGACTTTTCACTCAACCTCTTTAATCTAGAGATTTGGATATCCAGTTGGCTGACGTTCATGGTGTGCAATTTAGAGGTCCAATGTTCACATGTGAACCCTAGGCCATTGTAATATTTAGCAAAGCAAAAAAAAAAAGAGAGAACCTAGTCAAATCCGGAACACGACCACCTCTAGTTTTAAAACTTCTACAAACAGTAATGCTCTACTGTGAAATTCCATCACAAATTCCTTTCATTCTATGGTTTTAAACATCTATTTCAAGTTATGAACCTCCATGGATACTAATGCAAACAAGACAAAGACATGTAGCAAATGCATGTGTTGTTTTCCTTTCATGAACCCACTTGCAATCGTCTTCTACATCTGTATTTGCACTAAATTTAGTATAACTCTTCCCTTGGATTTCACATTGAATTGGATGTGTGTCTTGTTTCACCTGGTTATGGATAATGGAAATATTACCCAAAAAGTAAACAAATACCTAAATGAATGAAAAGAAAACAGAAAAGGTAATTGGAGGTTTTCAAATTTGAATGTAAAACATACATTTTGAACAGACGAAGTTATCCTTTGAGCAGGGAAATGCACTGTTTCTGCACCAACAACATGCATTCAAGAGTATATAAGCAAAAAGCAAGTTTAATCATGCAAAACCTAACACAAATTCTAGCAGAGTTGATGGTAATCTTTACAGGAGAGAGTTAATGCAAAACCTGCAAGGACACTAGGAAGGTTACCTGTTGGTCCTGTTCCCTGCAGAAGAGCTTCCAAACAAGTTGCTGTCAAGGTACATATCGGAAAGTCTACATCAGGAGGGAGAGAGAGAGAGAGAGAGAAGGAAGGAAAGGTATTGAAGATGAACATATACAAACTAAAGTCACTCACGTGTCTGTGGCAGGACCCGCAGGACATCCAGATGATCCAATGCTTTCCCAAACAAAATCATTGTATGAAAGATCTCTTCATGACAATATTGTGTCACATTTCGAATGTGAAAGTCCATGGAGGATAATAAAAAAGGAACTCAAAATTCAAATACCATCTAATAATTCAGAAAGATAATGCAGGAAAATTGGAAAAACAGCAGCTGAAGAAATAGATATAAGATAGGGTTGATACAATTTAAGAGATATGGCATATTGTGAGCATTATAAAGTTCCAACAATCTCAAAAATTCTGAAGACGCGGAAGACCATTGGCATTACTCCCAAAGTCCAATTGAAAATATAAAAATTTCATTTTGGATGGATATATCACATGGGAAAATGCTATCACCCCCAAAATGTGCTACATATATGCACATAAAACCAAAAATAGACATTTGATATCATCCTTCAATTAGAATTAGCTAAAACAATGTACAGAAATTTACTTTGTTTGACACCAACATTCTAGGAAGAAGTTGCCAATCCTTAACATGTAATATGTGATGTACTTTTGTCAGTTCCAGGCAGGCACATTACTGGTGATTTCAATTGTATTGATTTACCTCGTGTGGTTCAGAGTTCAGACCTTTCCAATGACAAACATAAATTTGGATCCCCATCCTATGGAACAGGTTCCATGAATTCATGGAACCTCTTGATTTGGGGCCCACTTTGACAATGAAATTGAAATGTCACTAATCACATTGTGTAAAATTAACTGGTTTATCAGTGTATCAAAATCTTTTTCAATCCGAATTTTGGGTGCACGATACTTGCCTTAAAATATGTAATCATGCGTAAATTATGGAAGACGCTTAGATCTATTTATAGATGCATTGAAATGTTATCATAATTTATAAAATCATTTACCTACATAAGAAGAGTTATAGATGATTTAGATGTTAAATTATCAGCTTTGAAATCAATAATAAATCAAAAAAAATTAATTACATTGATTTGACACTTTTATTAGATGGGGTCCATCACATTTTGATTAGGACGAAACTTGGTATCCTAATTAAACAAAGAATATTAAATACAGTAAGTGGAATGGATTTTATATAATCATTGAGGTGCACCCCAAATGAAGAGTTTCCATGAATTCAAATTCATGGAACTGGTTCCATAGAACTGGAACCCTATAAATTTATATCACAACAAAAGCGAAATAGATGCATGAGAGATTAATAGAAGAATGAGAAACAAGAAAACATATCATTCAAGAAAACTGTTATTTCAATTACAGAAAATAGACAAGTTATTGAATTAAGATCTATAAAAAAAGAAGTAATGAGAACTTCCATCACACTCGAAGCATACATTTTTGCTCCTTTCCTCAGCATCCACTGTGGCACATTTCCAGTCAGCAAGTTGCTGGTCAAGTACCTGTCCAACAGTTTTTGTTCAATTATCATAAAAGAAACATTCATCACAAAATTATTTTATACAAGCAACTTCATATCTAAAGATTTTCGTTGCTTACATGAACTCTATCTGTTCTAAGTCTTTGAAAGTGCTTGGAATCCTTCCTTGAAATTTGTTAAAGCTAAGATCTCTGTCAATCAAAAAGAAATAATATAATGTCAGGTCCTAAAGAATGCAAGCAGAAACCATTGCCTTCTAGGTACTCTAGGAAACAGTACAAGAAACCTGATCTTTGGAAATCATAATCTTTCTTGTAAAAAATCAAACTGAAGATTTGTTGGAAAGAAATTGGTCGTAAATGCCCTGTTGCATATGTACTTTTTTTTTTTTTTGCATTTTTAAACCCTCTACTTTGCATATTTGTTTCTTAAACCCCTGACATTTGTTTAATTGCATTTAAACTTGAAAGTTTTGATTTTGTTGCATTTTAATCCCTGGATGCTGATGGTGTTAAAAAACAAGGTCAAGACCCTGCAAAATGTCTAAAATGCCCTTTTCATATTAATCGAAACTTAAAACTGAAAGTCCCTGCAATGCCATTCAATTTCAAATTAACGTGAAGGTGCATTTATTAATTTTCAATGAGAAAAGGAAAAACATCAATGAAAGACATGCAAATGCTTAGAGTGATTAAATTTCTTTCATACACGAATGTTCAGAATAAGATAAACTTCTAAAATTATTTATCATGGGAATTTTCAAATTTTGACAGATACAAAATAGATCTATTTAATATGAAGAAAATCTTAAAAAGAAATTCTGTATTTTAAGATTTTTCTTCCATTTCTCCATTATAATACTAAGGGCGTGTCTAGGAACTTTTGGGAGAAAAGTTTTTGAAATAGAAAAAAATGATGTAATATAATCGGAACAATAATTAAAAAATAAGGTAGTTGTATAAAAAGTTGTGAAGAAATTATTTAAAAGTATGGTATTTGTATAGAAAATGTGATGAAATGATTAAAAAGTAAGGTAATTGTGTAGAAACAAAGTTTTCGTTTGAAAAGTTTTACATGTAAACAAACACAACTTAAAATGAATTTTCAAAATTATTTATCATGAAAATTTTCAAAATTTGGCAAACATGAAGGCAAACCTATTTAATGTGAGAAATAATTCAAAAAATAACTTTTTCTAGTAGCTTAAATGTATTTTCTTCATTTTCCTATTATAATATTTGGAATTAAATTTTTAAAAATATTTATCATGAAAATTTTCAAAATCTGACAAACATGAAATAGATCAATTTAATGTAAGGAATATTTTAAAAATAAGTTATTTTGTATTTTAAAGGTATTTTCTCGCATTGTTGTATTAAAATAATAATAACTGAATTTTTTAAATTATTTATCATAGGAATTTTTACAATATGACAAACATAAAATAGATCTATTTATTGTAAGGAATATTTTTCAAAAATAATTTTTCTTGCATTTGTCCATTATTTATCATGGAAATTCTCAAAATTTAATAGATACGAAATAGACCTATTTGATGTGAGGAATATTTTTTAAAATAATTTTTTATTTTTAAGGTATTTTATTATAATATTGAAAAATTAATTCAGAAAATTATTTATCATGAGAATTTTCAAAATCCGACCAAAAGATAACTTTATTTAATGTGAAGAATATGCTAAAAATATTTTTTTGTATTTTTAAAGTCTTTTCTTGTAATTTTAAAATAAATGCTTCCTTGCATTAATTTGGAAGTGAATGGCATGACTAGGCTTTGGGTTGAGTTTGACAAATATGAAAAGACGTTTTAGACATTCAAAGAGTTTAACTATGTTTTTTAACAGTTTTAGCACCTATAGGTTAAAAAGGAATAATCCTATTAGCCCAGGCTAAACAAATGTCCCGCTTAGCCCACCTTGAAAAACTCAGTTACAACAACCTTTTTTTTTGTTTTTTTCTTCGTACGCTTGTTTATCTAAGTGTATTTAACATATATACCAAGTTTTACTATTTTTTGGATATGTGTATATATTTTTTTTGAGATTTTTAAACATCTATGTGTATCAAACATATGTATACTATTTAAAATATCTCTATCTTTAAAAATCTAAAAAACATATGTATACACATATCCAAAAATAGCAAAACTTAGCATATATATCGAACACACTTAGATAAACAAGTGTATAAAGAAAAAAGTAAAAAAAAATTGTTATTAATGAGTTTTTTTAGGTGGACTAAGCGGGACATTTGCTTAACTTGGGCTAGCAGAATCACTCCTCTAGGTTAAAATGCAACAAAACCAGAAGTTTCAAGATTTAAAATACAAATACCCAAACACCAAGTTAAAAAGAAAATACGCAAAATTAAAAGATTTAAAATGCAAAAAATCCGTACTTGGTTAGCCAAACAAAATTTTTGTTGCAAAAGCTCAATTATAGAAAACTAAGCACTTTATTGCTTACAATTATTAGATGCAAACAAAATAGGTTGCCAGTGATGATTACGTGCAACAAAAGATTCAGTTGCATATGATTAAATTAATATTTAGGCAAGCAAATAATGGTTGCTAAAATTTAATTCTTTTTTGTAGTGAAACTCTACTAGCGAAAGGAAAAAGATTATCGTACAATAAAATGTAATGAAAATATCCCCCCCCCTCCCCCCAAAAAAAAAAAATTTATTTTTCAATTTCTATTAAAAATTGGCCGGAATTGTTTCCTTTATTATTGTCTCTTCGTAAGATTCAACGGTATTGCATCATCACTAATAGGATAGTTACTCCCAACAAATTGTTGGGGAAAATATGAGAAAAAAGAAAATTTAAAGAAAGTGGTAGGAGTGAAAATAGAACCAAGCTTCACAATAGTCGTGTTACAACATCACTTTCCTTAAGGCAATTTTGCTATTATATTTGCTGCTTAAAGTAATTTTGTAGTTGCCCTCAGAATACAAAAAGCAAAATCTGAACTAGAACAGAAAACAAAACCTCTTTTAGGCACACAAACCTATCATATAATAACCAAAGATGTTACCACTTTAGCTATATTGTTTATGTTATTCATTTATGATATAGTATAATATTTATTATAGATTTTGAAAATCCCGACACATCTTACATTCTGGGATCTTAAATGAATTCATTTTGTTGGTTATCTTGCCTGATCAAAGGACATAAACATGAAGAGAATTATCAAACTGAAAAAATGACTTACAAGTTTTTAAGCAGCTTCATTCCTCCTATATATGCTGGTATCTCTCCAGAAATATTACAATTTCTCAGTACCCTGTGAACCAAATTTAGGTTCTAACAATAGCATTGGACATGACACTCAATGAGATTAAACATGAAAAATGTAGCATTCAACTCACAGTGTTTGTATGTTCAACATACTCCTCAGATCTGGAAAAGCTGATTCCGGTCCATTTAAGTCTGTAATAACTCTGCAAATAGGAAAAGAGCAAATTCCATATATACCCACGAATTTTACCCCTAATTCCACTTATACCCTTGAATTTTCAAAAAATCCTCTCATACCCACGAATTTTCATCTTAATTCCACTTATACGCGTGTTGTTAAGGATCCGTTAAATAGGCCATTAGCTCTCTTCTAAGATGACGAATATGCCCAAGCTCTAATGTAATTTGAGGTTGTTTTGCTTAAATTTAAAGATTCATATTCAAATAATAAATGATTTTATAGTTATAGAATTACTAAAAATTCATTATAATATGAATTTTTAGCTTTAAATCATAATTAGGGATGGGCATATTCGTCATTTCCCAAAAAGTTAACGGCCTCTTTAACGGATCCTTAACGGCGTGCGTATAAGTGAAATTAGGACGAAAATTCATGGATATGAGAGAAATTTTTGAAAATTCATGGGTGTAAGTGAAATTAGGGGTAAAATTCATGGGTATATAAGGAATTCACCCTTTAAAAATCTCATAAAAACTATTTGAGATCCTTGACAAATCAGCTTAAGAAGCAGTGTAAAGAAAGAATCACAGGGTTCCAGGACATTTGAAAGTGTATTTGACGATGAAATGCAGATTACAACTAGTAGACCTCCTTGTCTTTGTAGTTCAACATTTCATGGCATCAATGTGCTTGCCAAGCTGTAAGCATAAATTTGGTCCTCAGGAATCAATTACAGGCTCATCTGCAGACCTTTCTTAATGGCCAGCAAGGCCACCAAATAGATGGAAGGCAAAAACATGTTCTTGACTTTGCTAGTGACATTTCAAACCTCCCAATACCAACATCTTAGTTTTCAATAAATAACCATCTACAGCGGCTGTTATATCATCAGGTTGGTTATGCAAGATGCAAAGCATAATTTAAATGAACTAGTCCTTGATTTGATTCTGACCAGGGCCCAGGCCAATGCATTCCATGTCATTGCAACTTTTTTCTGATAAATTTCTGTTTTCTGTCTTTCCAAAATGGAGCTAAAAAATAAAAAATTCTGGCCAAATAGGTCAACCGGCCCCTCATCTACAAGCCTAATTTGGTCCCATCTGTGCCTGCCAAAGACTATCAATTTTTATGCTTCGTTCTTGGGATCCTACGGAGTAATTACAAAGATTTAATTGTCAACAATAATCCAGTAAAAAAATCATAAAGCCAAACCGCTTACAAGGTGATCATTCTTTCCAGACGAGAAATGCCAGGAGGAATTGGACCATGTAAACCACATGATTGCATGTCTCTGTCATTGAATAGATGCAATTGAAATGAGAAGTGAAAAAAGCCAAAGAAGTTGTTTTTGTAAGGTTGTAATGTGTTAGTCACTTACAGCCCTTCAAGTTTGTTCAAGTTCCAGATAAAATCGGGAATCTTTCCTGCAAAGTTGTTTTCACTGATTCTCCTGCATCAACCACAAAAAAGCAAAAAACAATAATAATAAAGGAACTTGTATGATTGAATTTGATGGAACTTTATTGCGAAGAAGGGGAAAAAAAAGGGGGAGAGAGAGAGAGAGAGAGAGAGAGAGATCTGTTCATTACAAATCCTTCAAGTTGGCAAGCCTTCCTAGTGTCTCCGGCAACTCCCCTGTAAACTCATTTGATGGAATTATACTGCAAGTGCAGAAACAGCACAATCAAATACATTGAACTGTCAATTCGGAAGCCATAACATATTGTACAAAGCTTTGTACTAATTCTGCTCATTCTTATTCAAGCCTGAATCTTTTTTCCCGGTAGGTTCCATATTTCAGTATTTAGATCATTTATACATACAAACTCAGAAAACCTGAAGCGTTCTGAAGGACAAACTTCCTCCAACGGAACACGGAGTGCTGAATATAATTCTTACAGACCAACAGCATCACGAGATTGCCAAGATTCTTCACACTCAATTCTTGAGCAGAATTCCCATCTAAATATGAAAAGCATTATGAACAACCCTCTCAACTGTAAGAGACTTGAACGTTTAGAATGCCTTCTGGACCAATAAGCATACACTTCTTTGGAAGACACCTTAAAGAACAAAACAAAGTTCTTACAATCTCTCTAGGTTGGCTAGATTCCCAAGCTCTGGAGGAAGAACTCCAGAAAACTGATTGCCATCAAGGACCCTGAAATTCCATTACCAGAAGACTAAGTTCAAGTAGCAATATATGATGATGCATTTACCAAAAGGTGTCCCTATTTCCAACGCCATATATGGTGTTGAAATATAGCATAGGTACATTCCTAGTAATTTTTAGCAGAACCAAATGGCTGGATAGAATTCAGCCACTACTGGAGTAGGACTTAGAACTTACAGACTTGTGAGGTTGGTAAGGTTTCCAAGTTCTTTTGGAATTGGTCCTGACAAGCGGTTTCCAAGAACAGAGCTGCAATCATATATGCCATCCTAAAGTTACAAACTGACTTGCTTTGCATAAATCTTTTCATGTGAGTCTTCAGAATGTTAGAATATGAAAGTAATGCTATGTCAAAATTACAAGGTAAGAAGCATCTTACATGGTCTGCAATGATGACATCGTTGCCCAGACAACTGGGATTGTACCATTGAGATAGTTGCGGGTAAGATCACTGCCAATGACAAGAAGAATACATTTAGCAATTGTTATTTGAAAGACGATTCAGATGCACAGTTTTAAGCAAATAATTTAAAAATATCTGAAGATGATTAGCATTGGAAAAAGCTTAATAGTTCTCACAGTTCTTTGAGGTAGGGAAGCCTAGCAAGTGATGGGGGGAGCACTCCTGAAAGATTCTGGCGCTTGAGGCCTCTGTTCACAGAAATTGTTTACAATAGCTTGATACTCTGGCACAGTGAAATAGATGATACGCATGTAATTAAAACTTTCATATGAGGTGGTGTCATACAAGAAATCCTTCAATATCAAGTACCCTACTTACGCTGATAGATTAATGTCAATTATTAACCAAGATAACATCCTGTCATTTGAATCTTATAACATCAATTTGACCTTAGATTGACTGGGCCCATATAAATAGACCAAGGCCTTTAAATAGCCCTGATTCAAATAGCATTGCTTCCAGTAGGAAAAAATGGCATTAGCTTAAAGTGTAGATTTCAGTTATGGGATATATTTCAGTGGTGCAGGTACACTGACGATTTCAGTGCATCATCCCCATTTTTGGCGCACCTTGTTGATTAAATTGAAACCTTATCCATTAAATTTTAAAAAAAAATATTTTGTTCTAACATGATACTAAAACAAATTTTTAGATGGGCTTGGGCCATATTTTCTAAAAACGCGCATAATCATGTGTAAATTATGAAAAATGCTTAGATGTAGATGGATTAAAATACAATAATAATTTCCAACATCATTCATCCACCTAGGAATGATGTATTTGATGGTCTAGATATTGAATATACAACTTTGAAATCTATGTCTAAATCAAACTATTTTATTGCATTGATTTTATACGTATTGCAGATAAGGCCCATATACATCTTTGATTTAGATGAAACTTGGGGTGTGTTTGGGAATGAATAAAACTTTTGGTGAAAAGTTTTGAAGAATAAAAGTTGTCAAATGATGTGATATGATAGGGGTAATGATGATGACTAAATAGGATAAAGTTAAAATAGATAGGTTAGTTGTATAGGAAATTGTGTAGAAATGATTGAAAAGTAGGGTTGTTTGTGTTGAAAGATGTAAAAAAATAATTAAAAAATAGAAGAGTTGTAGAGAATGAAAAGTTTTAGATTGAAAAGTTTTAGGTGAAAACTTTTTGTCATTGCCAAACACCCCCTTGATTTCCTAGTTAAATAAATTATTTTGAATAGATTAGGTGGATTGGATTTTATTCGTCATCAAGGTGGACCCGCAATGGGGGTGACACTAAAATCTTCAATGGTACCTGCACCATTGAAGTATGTCCTTTTAATTATGATGCCTAAGATAAACACATAAATGTCTTTTGAGCTTCTTAGTTGATGAATGGAACAAAGTTTTTTTCCCCCAACTGTTCAATGAAGAAGTGGTTGGTATGATCTGAAGTATGAAAGGTGAAGAAATAATAGAATATGAAAAAGGAGAAAATGATAATTAGTTAAGTTCTGTTAGTGGCGAATTAAAAAAAAAAGAAAAAAAAAAAGAAAGAAAGATAAAATAAATATATGTTTCTGCCAATAATGCATAGAAAGGGTGAGTTTAGATACTTGGAAAAGCAAAGGAAAAAGAACAGAAACAGTATAATCTGGAAAAGGAGAAAAAAAAAAAAGAGAAAAAAAAAGATGATGTTAAACATAAAGGGCATAAATTTGAAATAAATGAAGTAGATGATGAGAAGAGATCAAATTTATGCTTAAAATATTATAAAGGAAAATATTGCATCTCATTAAAGGACAGAAAAATAGAGTAAACATTTTCCCACCTTTCCTACCTAAAAAGTCAGTAGATATCACATTGAATAAAGGGAAGGAAAAAATGAACAGAAGATTTGTCTTGATCTTTTGCACCATAACAACATCCTAAATTATTTCTAACTTATCTCAATATTGTAGAAATGGACATGAATACTCAAGGGTCCATTTGCAATATTCCTAAAATTTCTTTCCCCCATACTTTTTTCACATCTTCCCATACAACTACCCTATCTATTTTAACTCTTTATATCTACTCGTAATCATTACCCCTATCATATCACATTATTATCCAATCTATTTCAAAAAAATTTCCACCAAATTTTTTTCTCCATTTTTTCCTCTTCCGAGATGGACACTAAATGTTTCTCTTTAATATTAAAAATTGAAAATTTCGTTATTAAGATAATATTAACTTGGGACATATTCTCCATATAGCAGTCCGAAGATGGTACCCACTCCACAAAATTACATATTTAGAGACATACTGTGGGGGACATGGTTCTCATTTTGGTTTTTTGTCACATGAGATGGCAGATGCTTGGCCACAATGTTACAATGATGATTGAAATGTGTACAGTAGAAGATGAGTTGTGCGGCTAGTAAAGAAGATGAAGGAAGCTTACATTTTGATAACATGGCAGACAGTGGTGCAGTCACATACAACTGAGTTGTTGTTACTCTTGTCAGTACCAGATTGGATCCAACCGGCTGCTCCACTGCAAGGGTCAACACTGAAATTCCAGTTTGTTTTCCCCAGATCCCTTGCTATGTGCCTCAAAGCTTCCACTAGTCACATTTCATACAAAACAGAAGTTATTAGTAAATATGTGCTTCAGATGCCTTATTTAAAAGATGCTGAATTCGGCATATAAACCAATTTAAGCACATTTGCTTGAATCTATTGGCATACTTGGGAGTATGTCACATCCATCATTCCTTGGAACTTCCTAATACCCTAAATATCATCATACTTTGTAAAAGCAGGTCTATATCATGATATTGTGGCTTATCATGATTTTAAAAAAAAAAAAAAAAAATTACAGCCCTTCGAATGGAATTCTTATGTGGTGAATCATTATAACAACAGGCTATTTTCCATTCATTATATTCCATTGTCGTAATATTTGATGAAATTATGCACTTCTTCTTCTTCACAGCTTCATGGGATATAATTCAGAGAATTTGCTGCTGATCAGTTCTCTGTAAGTTGCAATGCTCAGTAACATTTCCTTCTTCACTGGAGCTTACTTGATCAGCGAGTAAAGCAGGAAAATCCAATCGGGTGAGAATTGATTCCATCAAGTTTTTGGTGGGTCTCGTTTGAACTGCTCTAGCCTCTAAGCGTGCGGGTCTGAAACCAGGTCCAGGCCTTCAGACCACCATGTATGGGTGCCCAGTTTAGCTTCAGCACCATTGCCACCTCTTAGAACAGTGATCACCTCATGTCACCGCCTTGCATTTCTGAGTTAGGAACTCTCTCTTTCTAGGATCTGACAAGGAGTCTTTGTTCCACTCAATTCGAGCACATACTCCTTCTCAAATCCAACCCAAAACACTTCCCATTTCCAAATACACACCAGTTAAAATCCCAACAGATGGAAAGAATCCGGCAAAAGAACTTCAACTGAAAATGAAACCATGGATTGAAAATCTCTGCAGCTAGCTTACCTTCAACAGGATGCAGCACGGCCGCCCCTGCAAACTCAACCGGTGCAAAGCAAGACAGTGAAAGAATCCAAACGAATAGAAGGAATCCAAAAAGCAACATCTTCTCCGACTGAAAAAAACCCCCTCGACAGCAGAGGCAAAACCCAACGAAAGAAATCATGAGAATCTTTGGAAAGAACCCAGCAAAAACTGCAGCTGCAGCTGCAGCTGAAGAGTTCCCTTATCCTGCCAAGTTGATCTGAAACCGACCCTACTGAAAAAGTGTGGAAATGGCTGCATGCTACGCATATCATGGGAGAATGTCCATGCAATTACGTCATTTGGAAATCATGATGAAATATGCTTTCAATGATTCGATCCAATCCATTAATCCTACTGTCCACTGCTTACTTGGGTAAGATTCAAGCACTCATCTCCAGAGAAGAGTGACAAAGCACAGAACTTAATATTATCTGAAACTTGAAACTGAACATGCACATTTTGGAATTTTTTTTCTAGCCCACTTAAATTGCTAATTAAAATAACTATTGATTTTATAATGAATGAACTGGATTTAAAATTAGTGTTATTTGTTGATGAATCGAAAGGAATCATTTGCATGTAAATTCATGGGGTGACATGTGGAAGCATTTTCTAAAAGCGATTGAGTTGGGAGAAGAATTTCTTAATGCAATTAATTTTGACTGATTGTGGTAAAAACAACCCAACAAGGAACTGATCTGCATGCGGTGGGAACACGTCAGGGCCAGGCAGGCACGAGGGTGGAGCCCTCTTTGAAACCTTTGAATAATGCGTCCCCTGTTTGGATGGCTGGCGGCTGACCAACGAAAGGAATGAATATTTGACTTCATAGCTGCAGTTTATGCTTGCCAACTACTTCTTAGCTTTCTCTAATTCCGCGGCTGCCTTTCCCCGTCTGGAACCCCTTTTTAATTTTTTTAATTTTATTATTTTTTTCGATTTTTCTATGACGTGATCGGCAACGTGGAAAGAAATGAAATTTGTGGCAAATTTCCATCAGCCAACCGCTTCGAATCTTTTTACTATTGTTGATATTTTTAAGGGGCTCCACTTAATATAAGCAGTCATACTTAACTTAATTTTTAAGACGTTGATAATTGATGTAAAATTTAATCTATTCATTACATTTAATATCATTTATTTAGTTAAGAAATCAAGTTTCATCCGAATTAGTATATACATGGCACATTTGCTATAAAATATATATTTATGCGTAAATTATAAAAATATTTAAATTTATTTACATATATATTAAAATATAATAATAATTTATAAAATCATTTATTCATATAGTAGTGATATTTTAGATGGTTTAGATGTTGAAAATATTATTTTAAAATTAATATTTTAGTATTAAACTATTTTATACATTAATTTTAGACATTTAGAGATGAGACCCATATACAGTTATACTACATAAATGAAAGACTTACCATGATAATATAAATAATGTTAAATATAATAAATGAAGTGAATTTTTCATTAACTATTTAGATGTAAAAATGAGGGGGATTTCATAGAAGTAAACCTAATTTTTAAGAGTTGTTTGCACTATGCTAAAAAAACGTAAATATTTTTGGATGGGTTTTGCTTCAATGTAATCCTTTTCTATATCCCCTACCATTTTTAATATTTTACGCTCCATGAAAAATTCACCTCATCTATTATATATTTATATTTAATATTATTTATATTAAGCAAAAACTCTCTTATTTATCCAATATAGTTGTGCATTCATGAAAATTTTCTTATTTGTTTAGTATAGTTGTTCATTGGCCCATCTAAAAATGTATAAAAAGTACTTAATAAAATAATCTAATGCTAAATATTAATTTTAAAGTTGTATTTTCAATATTTGAACCATTTAAAATATCATTATTATATAGATAAATGATTTTATTAAGTATTATTATATTTAAATATATATATCTAAATAAATCTTAGAATTTTGCATAATTTTACATGAATACATATATTTTTAACAAATATGACTCATGCACATATCTACTTTGGATAAATTTTAACTCCTAGCAAAATAAATGCTATTAAATACAATAAATACAGTAAATTTTCTATCAAACATCAAAATATTAAAGATAAAAAAGATTATTTTTATATACGTCAATTGTTTTTAGCATTTTGAATTTGTACAAATTTTTTTTTAAAAGATTTTGCATCCATGCCATAAGTGTTCAAAGAAATGTAAATGGTGGGAAGAGAATGAAATGAATATAATAAAAGTAAAGTAAAAATAAATGGAGTAATATAAGAAAAATGACTCAAATATAAGAATATACTTGAAAAAGGGTAAGATAACTGAGTAATTAGTGACTTCAACTTTTTCATCACCTTTCCTTCTTTATTTAATTTACATAAAGTTGTCAACCTCCCATTGATAACTAAGAAATATTCTCCCATGGTTAGCCTCTGTTTTTATTTTCCCACTTTTACTATTGCATCTTCATGAAGGGAAATAAATATAATATAGTTGATAGAGTCGGATCCAAAACGGATCTGGCAAAGTCCCAGTGCAACTCATCCCAAAAGGAAATGAGCTTTGCTTAAGCACACCCCTTGTCCAAGAATCACACGAGAAGATTCTCGGAAGGATAACAAAGTATCTGCAATAAAATGAGGATGGTTTTCCAATCCTTCACTTAAGATTGATGGGACATAGGCAACATGATGGTTAAGCATTTAATTAAAGTCATTTAAGATATGAACGCATCTGCTTTCGAGCCAAAGAAGGTCAATTCACACTGAAGAAGACACAATATATTGATAAGGATAACTTAGCTATCTTGAAACAATCGTAAAGTGGGGCAGTCTCCTAATTTGGCCATCTATAGGCAAACACATTAATCAAAATCTTCAATGACTAATCACAAGATATCTCATCTTACATAGAGAACACTCTTTTAGTGCCTAACCTCATATAAATATTGATCAACTTTTGCAAAGAAGAGGAGGAGAGGAAGTCCTATTAAAAAAACTTTAGATCTAATTCATCCTCAATGTACAATTCTACCTCAAAGGAGTTCTCCCACGGAGGAGGTGAACCCTTAGAAGTGGAGGCTGGCTACTTACAAATTAAGTAAAATGTAATCATAACTACAAAAAACGAAAGAATTCATAATACAACCTTTAAGGTCTCTAACTCCTCTTATAGTTTTTAAGTAGACTCTATTATTGGATGAACTCTTTTCCATGTAAATCCCATATGATAAATTTTGATACACTCTATCACTTTATAATTTATACCTTAGTTTGGCTCAAAATAACCCTTGGCTAAATTAAGATCAATAAATATGAGATATTGAATCCTTAATAACAATTTTGATAGAATCTTCACGGATTAATACCTTTTATTATTGCCTTAACATTTAATCATTTTTACATTTTTATATCACTATCCTATATATTTTAACTTTATTTCTTTATTTTTAATTATTATCTTTATCATATTGCGTCACTCTTTTACTTATTTAAATTTTTTTCTTTTTCACTTTTACATTTACGTTTATATCTTCTTTAAATTCGCCCATCGTTTTTAAAAAATAACATATAGAACACTTAATTTAAAGTACAAGAAAAATACATTTTTGCAATTCTTATTAGCAAGAAGAAAATTTATTAATAAGAAAATATAATGCAAGGAAAATTTTTCTTACTTATGATGATACTTTGATAGACAAAAAAAATTTTCTTGCTTACATTGATACTTTTGTAGGCAAGAAATTTTTTTTTACTTTTAATAATATTTGGACAAAACTCCATTATCTAAATATTAACAACAAAATTTCTTCCTAATGATTGTATATAAAATATGCCACAAAATATTAACAACCAAATTTTTTTTTAACAATCAGATTTTAACTTTTTGCAAGCAAATTTTCTTTGCCAAGTGGTGTCATTCGCTGGAACTAAAATTTAACCTTCATTAGCAAAATAAAACGTAACTACGTCTGACTTGTCCAGTGACACGATGTTCTCAATATTAATTAAAAATAATGTTAAATGCTGTGATATTTACGGGCTACCAATTTTTGATACGGTAATCCATTGATACGGTAATCCAAGAATCGCAATTAAGGGTGTGTTTGTTTAGGATAAAAACTTTTCAATCTAAAACTTTTCACTTTCCATAATTACTCTATTTTTTAATTATTTTTTCACATTTTTTTATACAAACTACCCTACTTTTTAATCATTTCTACACAACTACTCATACAACTAATCTATATATTTTAACTTTATTCTCTTTACTCCTAATCATTACTCATATTATATCACATAACTTTCTATTGATTTGACAACTTCTATTTCAGAAACTTTTCATCAAAAATTTTACCTCCAACCAAACATACTCAAAAAGAAAAAAAAAAAAAAAAAAAAGGAGCGACGGAGGAAAAAGACAAGGAGTGGCGACTGGCAATATGGCAAGAAGTTTTCCGCGTCGAAGGAGACAGGCCCGTACTATCATACGTGCCTGTCTCCGTCCGGACCCCAGACTTTAAGAGGAGAGAGTGACGCGGACGTAGGAACGGAACGGGAGCGAGGCTGCGCGCGCGTTGAAATTTGAAACTGGAAAAATTCTCGCAGGTCGCCCTCGCCTGCGATGTCATCGGAAGGAATCAGACCATACCAAAGGTGCGGGTTATAACAGTCCGCCGAGTGTTCTATTGCGACACTCTTTAGAGTCACGGACTGTCAAGTTCCCGAATGGTTGGAAACCGTGTCTTATAATTATTTATTCCATTTACTCTCAATTATTATCTTTATCTCATATACATCTATATATATTATTTTTTGGGTATTTGGAAAGTGATAAAAATTTTGACAAAAAATTTTTCATGTAAAAGTATTTAAAATAAAAAAAATGATGTGATGTGAAATGAATGAAATAATGATGGAAAGTAAAGACAATAAAGTTAAAATAAATAGATTAAACATATGAACAATTGTGTAAAAATAATTAAAAAATAAGATAATTGTATAGGAATAAATAAAAAGATGTGGTAGTTATGAGAATTGAAAATTTTTAGTTTGATAAGTTTTTTGTATTACCAACCACCTCCTTTAACTTTCCAATATTCACAAAATTTCCTCATTTTTTACAACAACTCAAACACACCTAAGATTGGATGAAAAATTATTATTATACATTTGCATATGGGAAAAGTACATTAGAATGAAAAAAGTAAAATTCTTATATATTAAAAATAGGAAAAGTTTTGATATTAAAAAGGTAGGAAATTTTTTTTTATGTGAATGGAAAAAAATTTTAGAAATGAACATTTTGATCCTATCCACATTACATCCTTCTTTCATTCAATCAAGCCTCAACTTCAATGAACCTTAAGAGGACCCAATTGTTCACATTCACATTGTTTAAAAATAATCTCTCTTATAGTACCAAAATCATTTTATAAAAAAAGTTTTGGGTGGGCTTTACCTACTTATAAATGTATACAATTATGTGTCCAATTGGAAAAAAGAAAAAAATGAGGAAAATATTTCTAAAAAAAAAGTTTATAAACATGTTTTAAATTAAAAAGGGGATTTATTCACGTGCATTCGAACTGCACGCAAATTACCCTGTAGATGCCCCATCCGCCCGTTCATTTCAGCGGATGAAATCTGCGCTGCTTGTTCCATTGTGCGTGTACGTGTAGAGGGAGAATGCATTTTCCCGCTTATCCCTCCCATTTCGAAAATGGAGACGTCATTGCTGCTGCTACTGCTGCTGCCGCTGCTCCTCCCAAATCTCCTTCTTTGTCAATTTCTCCTTCTCTGTCGAGATTTTGAAGATCTCCATCGAGATTTCAAAGTTCTCCGTCGATTCCGAAGTTCTGTGATCGATTCCGAAGTTCTACGTCGACGGAAATTGTCGATTTCGAAGTTCTGTGATTGAATTCCAAAGTTCTGCTTCAACGGATTTCGCGCGGATCGTCTTCTCCGAAAATCCGCATGATGATTATAACTGCGCAGCAAAAGTACTCTCATCCACATCTCGCGAAAATCCGCAGCAAATGTACCTCCTACCAGTGTTGTTTTCCACATGCGGATTTTCGGAAAAGACGACGCCTTCCGTCGACGCAGAACTTCAGAATCGATCACAGAACTTCGGAATCGACGGAGAACTTCGAAATCTCGACGGAGAACTTCAAAATCTCGACGGAGAAGGAGATTTGGGAGCAGCGGTGGCAGTAGCAGCGTCGTCGTCTCTGTTTTCGAAATGGGAGGGATGAGCGGGAAAATGCATTCTCAGAAATTTTTAAGCGCGTGTACGTGCAGTCTCATTCGGCTCGCCGTCTCCCTCTATACGTACACACACAATGGAACAAGCGGCGCGGATTTCACCTGCTGAAATGAAGGGGCAGATGGGGCGTCTGCAGCCTAATTCACGTGCAATCCGAATGCACATGAATAAATCCCATTAAAAAGTTTTATCCATTATTAAACATGCCCTGAATAAAATAAAAAACAGACCATTACAACACCAATGGACGTTGTCGGCTGAGCATATTTCTGAAGATAGATCTGTACTGGGTCAACTGCATTCGTACCCGCGTCTGTGTCGAGGGTGGAAGCATTCATGATCCACACTCTTCCTTGCATTGCACCTTTTCGCCGGCTCGTGAATTTTAAATCCACGGATTAAGGTCAGAGATTTACATTGCACGTGCTATGCAAGTAGCAATTTTATATTAATTCATTATCAGCGAAAAAAAATAAATATTCAAAATAGCTCAGATATTTTATTTGATTGATGAGCTGTCGGATGAGCATTTTCCAAGGTCCAAGCGTCAAAATATTATATTTTTTCAATGCAATGCAAGAGTTGAGCCCCAAGCCCAGCAATTTATTTCACCACCCAACCATATCCGAATATTTGGTTCCGGTTCACACGGATATGTTGTTGTGAAATCGTTCTCCCATCTTATTATGACACGATCTCCACTCGGCCTGTTGCAATTAGAACCATTTGTTTAGTTAGAAAACGACTCCCATTGGACGAATGTGTAAAATAAATATAATATTTTAAAATTATATAATTAGTATATAATTTCAAAGTGAGTTCTCGGCATCTAAATAGTGTAAAATATTTTATTTTGTTAAATAAATTTAATTATTTTATACTTTATACATAAAATCTATTTGGTAATAGGGCTCACTGTCTTGATCCTTTTTTCTTGATTCGGTGGATATATTACAATTCTTTTCAGATATTTCCTGTATAGAGACAATAAGCTCTATCTAAATTACAACTAGAATTCAACCTCACCAAACAATAAAAGGCAACACAACCATCAAGCCCTGGTCTCAAACTAGGGACAACAACTGAGGAAAACCACGTTTCCTGAGCAAGTGGTGTCTCAATCCCTTTTAATGTGATAAAACATTTTAATTACTTAACAATCATCTTTTTTTAGTTATTAGTTATATTTTTAATATAGTTATTTTATCTATTTTATCTTTATTCATAATAATGACTTTTGTTGTATCACTTTGCTTTCTTGCTTTTTTATAGCATTAAACTATTTTATCATGTTAATTTTATATATTTGTAGATGATGTTATGTGCAATTATACTAGACAAATAAAGTGTATAATTTAGATGTTGAAAATACAATTTAAAATTGATATTTAACATTAAATTATTTTATTACATTAATTTTATATATTTATAGATGAGGCCATGTGCAACGATACTAGACAAATAAAGGGTATACATCATAATATATATGATGCTAAATACAATCTATGAATTTCATAATATTAGAAAAATAGAAAGGGTTACATAAAATATAAGGAATATGGCCCGCATGCCAACGGGACTCCTATTATAAATATATTTTGTCCATGATGCAGTGATGCACCAAATTTCATCCCAGTAAATTATTTTTTTTTTAAAAAAAAGCTTATGACAAAATGCGCACTGGTAAAAGTTATCGCCCGTATGCGTGCCGCACTCCGAGTATAAACTATAAATATATTTTTTACATGATGCGGTGATGCACCAAATTTCATCAAGTAAAAAAAAATGTTTTTTTTATGTGAAAATGCGCACCGGTAAAAGTTGTTGCCTTTTTCAACATATTTCGCGTGTTGGACTGTTCTTTTTTTTTTTATTTTTTTATTTGGAGCATATGTTGGACTGTTAGAGTCGCAGGATTCTACCTAACAAAAGTGGTTCGTAAGGTATTTTTGTCCTCTTCCAAAATCATTAAACAAATGGTTTATTTAATGGTGATCATGTGATCATACAGTGGGCAATTAACATAAATTGGTTTTTGAATGAATGATTGTTGTATGAATATACAAACTATATTAAAACTACTTCCCTTGGATTCCAAGTACATAAATCACCACAAATAGGAAAGCAATCAACAGAATATAATGCTTGTCTCCCTATCCACTCCAATCCTGGGAATCCAGATTGACTGGATAGAGATCATGGGCAGATCTTGAAGATGAAACAATCCCTGCTTGATCTGTAGACCTAGTAGTTTCCTCCTCGCTATTGCTTGTACTAGAGATGGTTTGATAACGTTTCCTAGTGAATCTGAACCTCAAATCACCAGAGGAACTTGGCCTGTCAGTTCGAATTTGAATGGCAGTGTGGCCTTCCAGCATGCTTAGTGCAGTAGACATCGTAGGCCTTAGCAGGGGAGATGCATTTGTGCATAATAGGGCTACATTTACCGTTGAAATCACCTCTTCCTCATTATATTCTGCTCCCAACCTAGGATCAACGAATTCCTGCAATGCTCCTCTTTCTTGCAGATAATGTACCTGCAATACCATGTGGATGTCATGCGTGAAGAAAGATAACGAAGAAAGAGAGGAAAAATCATAGTCATCTAAACTGGGTATGATACTTATTCCAAAGTTTCAACGAAATGGTAACTGGATAGGCATTTCTCTCCCTCCCTCCCTCCCTCCCTCCCTCCCTCAATGTAGACACGGGATTGCCAATCATCAAAATTTCTATGATAAAATTACAACACTAGGTCTTCTTTATTGTTTTACCCAAAGTGAGTACTTTTGGGTTTCCCACCAAGATCCCTTATCTAATTCAAGAGTCTTCTCAGCATATCACCAATGTGTAAATTACCGAATTCTTCCCCATTCAATAATCAGGGGAATCCCACATGTAGGGGTGCAACTTAGGCCGAGTTGAGCCCAAATCCGGCCTACCGAACCCGATTTCCAACAATGTTAGAACTTGTTTTTTCACAATCTGCGCCCGAAGAACCCAAACTCGTTTAACCCGATTTGTAAATATGATAAGGTTAGGGTTCAAGTGAATCCAAGCAATTTCCCATTTTATATTTATTATAAAATATATTATATGCATAATATTTAAACAATATATCTTTATATTTTACATATTTATATTATTTATATTCATATTTGAATATATGTTTGGCAAATTATAATTATATTATAAATAAAATATATTATTTTCATTTATATTTATCTTTTATTTCTATCATTTACTTTTACATCCATTAATTTAATTCCGTTATTTTGTTTTTGATGTTAAATTTTTTCTAAAAATATTCTTTGTATTGCTATTTTTTAAAAAATATGTAGTTTGACTATATATTATTATGTTTACTTACATAATTTGTTATTATTATATATTAATATGAAATTCTAAATTTATCACTTTTAAATAAAATGTAAATTCATAAACATAAATTTTAACCCGAAACTCAACCCGAACCCGATTTTCAAAAATAGAGTTAGGATTTATGTTTTACAAATAGGATTACGGTTAGGTTTAAGGCTGATATTTTATAATTACGATTAGCATTAGGATTGAGGTGAACACAAGTTTTATGAGCCCGAGTTACGTCCCCACCCACACACCTTCCAGATTAGAGTGGAACCTAGAAAGCAAAGCCCCACCCTCTCGTGGGCCAAAATAGACCCCCCGAGTTGGACCTTTCAATGACCCACATGCTCATGTTTGTATTTTTGTGTGAAATCCAAATGTCAATGTCACATGAATTTGAGTCAATATGTGGAGTCAGTGCTTCATCCAAAATGGATACCTATTTAGGTTATTCCCGATCCATTCCTATTTAATCCAAGGGTTTCAGCAATTAGGACTCATGAAGGTTGTAACACCTTGGGATATGTACATTTCCAAATGAACAATTTGGTGGATGTAGATTACCCAATCAGCCAGATGAATGATATCCCCTTCTGGTGCAAATTTCGTGATGCTCTTGCCCCAAACTATTTCCAAAGTGACAATGCCAAAGCTATAAACATCTGCCTTTTCTGTTAGGTAACCATGCACTGCATATTCAGGTGCTATGTAGCCACTGCAAAACAAAAAAATTGCTAACAAAATAGTTAGTTTAATTCCAACCAAAAACGGTGAGAGGTGTTGGAAGTGAAGGCAGGCATGAATGGCAACTCACAAAGTTCCAGCTATGCGAGTGCTGATGTGGCTTTGATCCCCATCACGAAGTTTTGCCAAGCCAAAATCCGATATCTTGGGGTTGAGATCCCTATCAAGGAGAACATTTGTGGCTTTGATGTCTCGATGTATGATTTTCAGTCTTGATTCTTCATGGAGGAAAGCCAAACCTCTTGCTATCCCAATGCATATTCTGTGCCTGGTTGGCCAATCAAGGTGCAATTCTTCTGGATCTGTCAGGAAACAAGTTACCAAAATGGAATAGGTATCATAGGTATACTCCTAAGTTTTCTACTGATTCTGTATAAGATCTTAAGATGTAAAAATGATAACAAAATGCTTACAGAAGAGAGCACGAGCAAGACTATTATTTTCCATGTATTCATATACCAAGAATAGTTGATCTCCTTCAGTACAGCAACCACAAAGCTTCACAAGATTAGGATGACGTAAGGCAGAAATAATGCCAATCTCATTGAGAAATTCACGGTTTCCTTGACTTGATCCAGATGACAGTTGCTTTACTGCAATAATGGTACTGTCCGGTAGTAGTCCCTGCATGGAGTGATTGTCATAAATTCCATGGTGCAACCATCTATTAGAAGCAGTTTTACTTGCACTTGCACTTAATCAAAAAGACCTACTATTAGTGTATTTTACCTTGTAAACAGGACCAAATCCACCTTCCCCAATCTTATTTGAAATGGCAAAGTTGTTTGTGGCAGCCTTAATTTGTCCTAATGTGAAGGAACCAGTTTGCAAATCTAAGCCTTCAAAATCTATCACCCAAAAAAAAGTCAAAAAGCACGAGAGATAAGAGCAGATGGAATGGATATTTGTCCAGGCTGTTATCGAATAGTGGTATTTAATAGTGTATTGGCAGGTTTGAAATGTAGAGTGCCGTTAGTAGCATGGGAAATGATATCATTCACATAGTGAATAATTACAGAGCACTTGGAATTTTTTCATGCAATGTGAATGATAATGACTAACAATAGAAATTACAATGAAATATAGTGATTTTAAAAAAATGATAATATTCTTAGAAAATACACGCCTTATCCAAACACATCCTTACTACAAACATGACTTAAGGCATTTTATCACTCAGGCACTCAGGCAGGCCAAGGTGTTCTCCTGCAGCTTTCACTTTAATGGATGTCCTGGTGTTAATTATGATAGCTGCTGTTAAATGCATGATATAATACTCCATACATCACTTATCTCGATCTTACTACCTCGTGTTAGTTGAAAAATCTAGTTCTCTTTACTATTTATTGTCTTGCAAGTTTAGTGTAATGATCAAATAGTGGTATAAACTGTAATTGCTAGATCAGCACATAAAGCAGAAATGCCCTTTGGGTACAAACTCTCAAAAATTATGGACCAGAGTAAGCTAAACTTTTTTTGTTATTTTAAAATTTATCAGAAAACAATTATATGTATGTAAATATGGCGTTTTTGGTATGTTTCATTATGGGTTTTGTCTAACTTCATTTTATGGCCTTGCTGATGAATTTACAACTTCAATAATCCTCTTAAATGAAAATGCTTACTGATGCTAGACATTGGCTAGAATATAATATATTGATATTTGCCATGAAGTTGTCTTACTCTTGAAATAGCCATTTCCACAAACTAATGGTTCACCACATAAAAATTAGATTGTGATGAACATTAAAATTTTTCAATCATTGTCTTGTGGTAGTAACCTACAATTAATTGTATTCTTCATCCAATTAGTGGGTATAATGTGCTTCTGTATTACATAAGTGATGTTGCTGGTGTCCCTTTGAAGATGTAGTGATTCTATATCAAATTGAAAGCAAGCACAGATCAATGGAAGTATTAACTGTTGAGCATCAGAAGATGGTTAGGCTCCTCATGGAAGCTGCAAGATTCTTTAATTATTGACCAACTACCAAAAATGTTAGAAACATATATTTTTTGCTCTGTAAACTTAAATGTTCCAGAGTTTGCACATTATCCTTCAAACTCTAACTCACAAGCACTAGTAGAGAAAAGCGATGTCCTTTTCCTCCTTGCCCCACTCGCTTCTAATTATTGTTTCTCACTTTACACTTTTCTCATTATGACCTATTTTTGTCAATCATTACTCCTATTTTTATACCTAAAAAATCTTTATTAACTGGTTTACGCTTATTTTCCCCAGTCTATCGCAGTGTTCCTTTCTCCTTTACTTCTGTTGTTCACATTTGACTTTCTCCTCCTTTTTCCACATGTTTAACTGATCACAAACATGTAAGCTTTTCAACTAGCTTACGGGCTGCTCTCAGCAATGGATCATAAGTGTTGGCTACACCTGATTGCCCATGCTGTCAGCAATGGAACAAAGCTTTAGCCATACCAGATTAACTTGTGAACAAACTAACAGAACAAGATAGTATCAGGTAATTCAAGATCTTGATATTAAAAAAAAAAATGGTTACTCTGGTACCAGCTTTAGTAATTGTAATAAAAAAGAGCATCATAACCATGCTCATTTTGTGATTTATCTTAATATTATACTTTGGTTGGTTTTGTTTTACCTTTATCCCTTGAGGTTTTTGTATGTAGACAGCGCCTCTTCCACATAGTGCCCAAAACCAAAAAAATCAAAAACAAAACAGTTATCACAATCCCGAAGATTGCACCAATAGATAGTCCTTTCTTACTTTTGGGTGGTGCAAAATCTGCACAAAGAAACATGATTTAGAAATTGAAAAGCTAATGAAGCTGATTAATAAGAGAAAAAATGAACTCAGTTGATGGCATATTAGAACATGGGCTCTCCTTCTATGTGACCAGATTAAACCAAAGTTTTTTGTGTAATTCCATCTGTTTTGGTTCACATTGATGGTGACGTAAAATCCACTTCTTTCATTTCATTTGGAATCATTTGTGTAGATATGAGACCAAGTTTTATCCGAATCAAAGATGTGCATCAGCCCATGTAAAAATATGTAAAATCGACCTAACAGAATTTCAAAGCCAACATTTAAACTGTCTAAAACATCATCCCTACAGGGATAAATGATTCTGTAAAGTATTATTACAGTCTTATGAATTTATGAATGAATCTAAGCATTTTTCACAATTTGATGAATATATATGTATTAAAGCAAAAGTGACTCACCCTCTAATCAAGATGATTTTTGGTCCAACGATAAAATCAATGATATTGAATAATGTGAATGGTTGGTTTTAATTTCATTATCAAAGCTGGTCCCATCTATGGGTTACGTAGAAAACTTAGGTGTAAGTTGGGTTACAAAGAGGCAGGGCCTTAAAACATTGTTGTCTAAATTTTTGAAATACAAACAAAAAACTACAATTCTAGCAAAAAAGAGATTCAATTTCAAACCCATTTTATCTTTTGAGGATTTTAGCATTCAAGCTCCCATCATTACTGACTAAAATGAAAACTTCTTGTATGAATCAGTTCATAGAATCGAGTCAAAACACCGTACACATTTACACTGATGAGCCAAGGGTTCCATGCAGATTTCACTCCATGTTTGTTAAAGTCTAGATCTCCATCAGTCAAAATAATCCTTCTTTATGAACACATTAAGCTTTCCTTAAGCATGATAAATAATCCTCAAAATAACTCAAAATAAAATATGGAACTTACATGGGTCCACTGATATAGCTGATATAAGAGGACCATAGGTACCCATGTCAGGGAGGCTTTTTGTCCCTTTTCCACCCCAATAGAAGCGAATTTCCAAGGTGTTGCTAGTCACAGATATATTAAAATTCTTCACAACAGCACGACCAGATCCCCCAGCCTCATCTTTGATATTGAAGTCCTTCAAGACTAGTTTATCCTGCACTTAAGTTAGATTGGGAAACCAAGAACTACAAGCAAAATATCTGTTATGTGTACCTGAATATAAACATCAAAAATGCGCCTCCCAAGGCTGCTAAATGTGTTGCCATCAGTGAAGATTATCTCTGCAAAGTGGAGTTCCACTTGGTAATTCCCATTCAGCAGGCACAGCCCATAATATGTGAGTGTAATGGCAGAGAGGCGTGCCGTTGTGTACAATTCAGAGTTTGGCATAGAGAGTACGGTTTTGTTTTCAGCTATGTAGTCATCATAGTACTTGTCATCAATGAAGCTTCCAGTGCTGCTGAGTGCCCAATTTCTTCCCCTACTCAAAGTAAATTTTGAAGCACCAGATGTTTCTTTATCTTCTTCATATGTTGTGTTTCCATTGATGCGTATCCGATCTCCACCACAATTTATATGCAATGTGTAGAAATCTGTCAAATACCATATAATTGACCTTAGAAGGATGGAAGCAAGATGAAAGCAGAAAACAGAGCAAACTAATTCTTGATTTCTATCATTTCAATATTGGGATGTGCTGAATTTTGACAAGCAAGGTGTGTACATGGAGGTCCAAGGTTCAAGTGTAAGCTCCGCTATGAAATATTTAACGAGTTGGGGAAGAGAGAGGATCAGGAAAAGAATAGGAACATAGAAAAATCGAAGCACTGCTAACTTTCGTTCTTACTTAAGAAGATAGCAGAAATTCGGAGCCCAGAGGTCACATGCATGACAAGGAATGTGACTGCTAATTGGCCATTTCCATTAGAATAAACATTACTATTCAATTTCTCAGCACATCCAGATGGTCTTTTACTTTCTAATTGTGAAGTTCCACCACGAAGTTCTTTCATATATTGTGAATTTTTATTCTTATTGATACTTTAAACATCTATGTCAGGTCATGAACCACCATGGATATTAATTAAATGAAAGAAATGTGTAGCGTTCCTCCAAAACTTCACTATTTTTTCTTGTAAAAATTTTCTCACGCAGCACCACTGATGCTATTGCAACAATTTTGTCAAAAAAGTCAGGTTTTCCTCTCACAAGTGAGGAAATTAATTTTAGAGTCCATCTTATGATGCTTGCACTTTTAATCGGAGCACATGTGTGTTTTGATTGAAGTTATATTTTAACACTAAACTTCACATTTGTTGGCAATAACACATGACTGTTGCTTCACATGATTTAGATAACTCAAACGACATATGATGAAAAAACTTTCATAAGGGACTTATTTTGTTTGGGATTTTTATTTGGACGTTTTGTTATTTTGGGATTTGCGGGTTCATTTGGTAAGAGGTAAAATAAATTTTTTTAAAAAAAAGTAGAGAAAACATTTGTGGGAAAAATACTGAAAAAGTGAAAGAGTGATGTGATATAATACAAATAATGATTAAGAGTAAAAAGAAGAAAGATAAAATATATAAAATGGTTATATGGAAAGATGTGAAGAAATAATTGGAATATAGTATATTAGTTAGGTAATTAAGATGCTAAATCATATCAATAGGTGTATAGGAAGGAGTGAAAAAAAAAAATTTAGATACATCTTACCAAACGGACCCTTTTTATCTTTAATTCAAATAATGGTTTAGATTGTTTTTTAAATTTCGATTTTCTTAGTATGCGAGTTTCCTTGTTTTGCTAGATTTTTTTTTCCCTGTTGCTAAAATTTATGGTTTGATATTTCTTATAAATAGGATGATTTATTCAATTGTAAGACAGTCTTTTTATGAAAGTCTATGAATTGTGATTTCTTCAAGCCTTTCCCTGATCTTATATTTTGTCCTAATTCATCTTTAGTTTCTTTCATTTCTACTCTTCTTTCTCTATTGAGAGGATCATTCCTTCCTTCCAAAATTTTGTTCTTTTAATTGATTCAAGGCAACCTGTCCTGTGTCAATTTGGTACCAGGAAGCCTGGTAAATATTTCCTATAAGTCTTCATGTCCTGAATCTGTCATAAACCATTTCCAGCAAGTTTTCTGTTTCACTAGCGTCTTCCCGCCAGATATTCCAATTCTAGGAGCTTTTTTTTTTTTTTTTTTGGGACAGTTTCCTGCCTTGTAGTTCCCTATTTTGCCATCGGTGCCATCCATGTTTTAAAATTTTGGAGCATCCTTAAGATTCTGAAATTGTCACCATGCTGTTTCAGAACTTTATCAAACTGCGAGATTTTTCACAAACACCACTGGCTGTTCTGAACAAATCAGCCCCAATTTTCAAAAAATTACAGAAATGTTCCTGATTTCAGAAATTACAGATTGGTACTAGGCAATTGAAGGAGACTTTTTTAAAGCTTCTACAAGCAAGTGAATTCTTTCCAACATTCTAATTAATGCCATTTTAGTAATGGGAATTGAAAAATGTAAAAAACTCGTGCTTTAGGGTCCATTTGGTAAGAGATAAAAAAGTGGAGAAAAAATTTCTATGAAAAATTTTAAAAAGTAAGAAAATAATGTTATATGATGGGAGTAATAATACAAGTAAAGAGAATATAGATTAATATCTACAATAGTTGTATAAAAAAATGCGAAAAAATAATTAGAATGTAGATATAATAATAGATACAATAAAGAGTTAGGTAATTAAGATGTTAAATTATATCAAAAGTATGCAGGAAAGAGTGACAAAATTTACTATACATCTTACCAAACAAACTCATAGTATTTTTTATTCAAATAATGGTTTAAACTGTCTTTTTAAGTATTTTTAGTTTTCTTATCATGCATAGAATGTTGGAAGAAATGATGAAATTCTTCAAAAATTTTATGTGATTGCTAAGTTCTTATTGGATTAAAAGAAAAATTGTAAAAGATAGTGACTAGCAAGCTACGTTATACAAGGCAGAATGTCAGACAATTAAAGAAAAATATATATAGAATGAGTGCAGCAAAAATAAGAATGTTAACATGGATGATGAGTAAAGTAAGAAAAATAAAATTAGAAGTAATCCAAGATAATCTAAAGGTAAAGCCAATAAGTGATCAAATAAGAAAAAATAGATTAAGGTAGTCCAAGCATTTTAAACAAAAGATTGAAATGACAACGAAAAAAATACAGACAAAAGTAATTAAACAAGATATAAAAAAATTAGAGATTACTGTAACAAGATCCATCTAGTCGAGCCCATATATGTGGAAAACAGCTTATGGTGATATGAGACTGCTTATTATGCAAGTTCCTTGTTTCACAAGATTACCTCTTTTTTGTTGCTTAAATTTAGGGTTTAGTATTTTCTTATGAATAGAATGCTTCATTCAATTGTAAGACGATTTTTTATAAAAGATGGATGAAATTTATGAATGGAAATTCTTTTGAATCTCTCTTATCTTCTTTTTGTCTTAATTTGTCTATGGTTTCTACTTTTCTTTTCTTCTCTCCCTACTAAGAGAATCTTTTCTCTTTCTTTTAAAGTCTTCTTTATTTAATTGATGGAGGGAATCCATCTTGATTGAACTTTGGTAACAAAGTGAAGCTCAGTGAATATTTCCTGCACCTTCTCAATTGTAATTCCCCAAATTTTGCATAAAATATTTCCGGCAAATTCTCTTCTTACTAGCATTTGTACATAAGAGATTCCAAATCTAGGATTTTTTTTATTTTTATTTTTATTTTATTTTTATTTTTTACACAGTTTCTAGCCTTAGTGCTTTTCATTATTTTGCCATCTGCACAACCCATAGTTCTGCACCACCCATAGTCGCTTTTTCAGATTTTTGAAACATCCCTAAATTTTTGAAAATTTCACCTTACTGATCCAGAAATGTACGGAACTACCGAAAATTTTGAGAAATTATAGAAACACCCCCACTTGTCTGAAATCAAACATCAGCCCCAAATTTCAAGAAATTACATAAAAGTGCCTGATTTAGAAATTTGCGGATTTGCATTTGGTGATTGAAGAAGAATCTTTTGAATTCTACAAATAGATGAACTCTTTCTTGAATTAAAGATTTTTGTGAATTCAACATGACAATGAATGCTATTTTAGTAATGGAAATTGAAAATACGTTAAAACCCTAGAAAGGGAGCATTCTCAATGCAGTACACGAAGCAGTTGCCAGATATAACAAGTGGATAAGATTTAGACTCTTTATGCGGTTTATTTCTATTTTTAAATATTTTTTAGTTTACAAGTTTATGTGTTGTGCAAGTTTGCTTGGTTCATAGGTTTACTTATTGTGCATTTCTGTTTGTTGTGTAAACTTTCACATCTCTTATTATTTATCTTTTTCCCATAAATAGGGTTGCTCAGTTCATATGTAAGAAAACATTTTATTGATTAATTGAGATTCTTGTTTCTAACCTTGCCAGTAGAGTTTCTATCTTACTGCCGGTCCCAAGCCCGGGAAAAAAGCGAGGGTTGGCATGTCAGGCTGGCAGCCGGTGCCATTAAAAATCACCGCCACATCTCTTTATGGATTCTGAAAATATATTAAAAATTGTTAATGCTAGGGCGTTCCCTGTAAGCGACGCGCTGCAGCGGAGCCCGGCTGTAGTGAGAAATGAGCAAGGGTTGCTAGGGCGTTTCCCCAGAAGCGACGCGCTACATCGGAGCCCGGATGTAGTGAGAAATGGGCAAGGGTTGCTAGGGCGTCCCCCCGGAAGCGACGCGACACAACAACGTCCGGTTGTGACGAAAAGTCAACAAAGGTTCCCATGCCTTTATGGACGTGGTTTAGGGAAGAAGGTAATATCAAAACGCAATGTCCGTTTTGCCTCGTGGAATGTTGGGACTCTTTCAGGGAAAAGTATGGAAGTAGTAGATGTTATGAGAAAGAGAAAAATTAATATAGCATGCCTTCAAGAGACTAGGTGGAAAGGAGAGAAGGCTAAAGAGATTAATGGATTCAAATTATGGTATATAGGCAAGGATGATAATAGAAATGGTGTAGGGATAATAGTAGATAATAATTTCATAAATAAAGTTGTAGATGTCAATAGAGTAAATGATAGAATTATTCAAATAAAACTTGTATTAGGTGCAGAGGTTTTAAATGTGATTAGTGCTTATGCACCACAAGTAGGATTAGATGATAGAATCAAGAAACAATTTTGGGATGACTTAGATAGTATTATGCAAAGAACATCTAACCAAGAAAAAGTTGTGATAGGTGGAGATTTAAATGGACATGTAGGAAAAGAGAAGGTAGGATATGAGAGAAGTCATGGGGGCTTTGGTTTTGGAATAAGGAACGAAATGGGGAATGCCATTTTGGACTTTGCTATAGCATATGATTTGGTTATAGCTAATACCTTATTTCAAAAACGAGATGAGCACTTAATAACTTTTAAGAGTGGGACCAATTCTAGCCAAATAGATTTCTTCCTTATAAGAAAATTGGATAGATCCCTTTGTATAAATTGTAAAGTTATCCCAGGTGAGAGTTTAGCTATGCAGCATAGATTATTAGTGATGGATATATATACACAAAAAGAGTCAACAAAAACTAAAGACAATGTTATTCCAAAAATTAAATGGTGGAATTTAAAAGGAAACAACATAGAACTTTTTAGAAAAAGAATGATAGAAGAAGTTAAATGGGACACACAAGAAGATGGAGTAGAATCGATGTGGGATAAAATGACAATCAACATAAAAGAAGTAGGACAAATTATTGTAGGTGTATATAAAAATCGTAGATCCCCACATAGAGAAACTTGGTGGTGGAATGAAGATGTCCAAAAAGCTATAAATGATAAACAAGAAAAGTTTAAGACATGGCAGGAAAATAAAAATGATGTCAACTTACAACAATACAAACTATCAAAAAAAGCTACTAAAAAGATTATTAGTGATGCTAAACACAAAGCTTATGAGAGCCTATATAACAGATTAGGAACTAGACAAGGTGAAAAAGATATTTTTAAGTTGGCTAAATTAAGAGAAAATAAGGGCAAAGATTTAACACATGTTAGATGTATTAAAAGTGAAGACCAAAGAGTTCTAGTCAAAGATGATAATATTAAGGAAAGATGGAAAACTTATTTTTATAGTTTACTAAATGATACCCCACACGAACAATTAACATTAGATGTTAGTCTAAATAGGGAAGAAAATAGGAATATCAGTTACTTCACAAAAATTCGAATATCTGAAGTAAAGGAAGCTCTAAGGAAAATGAAAACAGGAAAAGCTTTAGGCCCAGATAATATACCAATTGAGACATGGAAGTACATGGGAGATGTAGGTGCAACATGGTTAACAAATCTTTTTAACAAGATTATAAAAACGAAGTTAATGCCAAGTGAATGGAGGAAAAACATTATAGTTCCAATTTATAAAAATAAGGGAGATATTCAAAATTGTGCAAATTATCGTGGAATAAAATTAATGAGTCATACTATGAAATTATGGGAAAGAGTAATTGAACATAGACTAAGACGGGAAACTAATATATCTGAAAATCAATTTGGTTTTATGCCAGGAAGATCAACTATTGAAGCTATTTTCTTACTTAGACAACTATTTGAAAAGTATAGGGAGAAGAAAAAGAACTTATACATGATTTTTATTGATTTAGAAAAAGCTTATGATCGAGTACCAAGAAAGTTAATATGGCAAGTGATGAGGAAAAAATGAATTAATGACAGATACATTGATATTATTAAAGATATGTATGAGGGGGCTGTTACAAATGTGAGAACCATTAGTGGAGATACTAATGTCTTCCCAGTTAAAATAGGTTTACATCAAGGCTCAGCCTTGAGTCCTTACCTTTTTACCTTAGTAATAGATGAAATTACTAGACATCTCCAAGAAGAAGTACCTTGGTGTATGTTATTTGCAGATGACATTGTTCTAATAGATGAAAGTAAAGAAGGACTAAATTTAAAATTGAATAGGTGGGTAGATGCTCTAGAATCTAATGGTTTTAGAATTAGTCGCACAAAAACTGAATATATGAAATGCAATTTTAATAATAGTGAGAACCCGGATGATGAACCAATTAAGATTTTAAATCAAACAGTAACAAAAACTAATCACTTTCGGTACTTAGGATCAATAGTTCAAGAGAACGGGGAAATCGAGAAAGATATAATACATAGAATTCAAGCAGGATGGAAGAAATGGAGAAGTGCGTCAGGAATTTTATGTGACCGTCGAGTTCCAATCAAATTAAAAGGAAAATTTTATAAGACTGCGATTAGACCTGCTATGCTTTATGGGGCAGAATGTTGGGCAGTTAAAGAGCAACATATACAAAAAATGAGCGTAGCGGAAATGAGAATGTTAAGGTGGATGAGTGGTAAAACAAGAAAAGATAAAATTAGGAATGAAATAATTCGAGAAAACTTAAAAGTGAGACCAATTAATGATAAAATGAGAGAAAATAGATTAAGATGGTTTGGTCATGTTAAAAGGAGGCCTGAAGTAGCACCGGTTAGGAAAACAGAGTTTATCCAAGTAGAAGGTGGTAGAAGAATGAGAGGAAGACCCAAAAAAACATGGATGGAAGTAATTAAACAAGATTTAAAAATATTACATATTACTGAAGATTTAGTCTTAAACCGCCAAGAATGGCGTAACAGAATCCATGCAGCCGACCCCACATAGGTGGGAAATGGCTTATGATGATGATGATGATGAATTGAGATTCTTGTTTCTCTAAAATTCTCAATTGCACTCCTATAGTTTTCTTCTAATCTCCAATCTCTAATTCTTCTAATCTTTTCCTTTCTTCCCTTCTCATCTCTTGAGAGGATCTTTCCTTTTTCTTCCATCTTCTTCTCTACTCATCTTGCATCAATCCATGTAAAGGAAAGAAATACCTCAACGAAAGAAAAAGATCATAAAACAGGTAATACAAAATTAATACTCTCATGTTTAGCTTGAAATGTAAAACATACATTTTGGACAAGGGAAGTCATTCTTTGAGCATGGAAACCCACTATTTCTGCATCACAAACATACAGTTAAGTTTTAAAAAATATGCAAGAAAAAATTTCATATTTAAACTACAAAATCTGACATAGGCTTTGAACTAATTTTAAATTTGACATACAATCAAAGAAATTTTAAATTTGACATTAATGAATAGTAAAATTCTCCGCAAGGATACTTGGAAACTCACCTGTTCCCCACAGAAGAGCTTGCGAACAAATTTCTGTCAAGGTGAAGACTGATAAGCCTACGTTTAAGAGAGCAAGAAGAAAGCTACACACATACAAACTAGAGTTACTTACGCATCTGTGGCAGGACATTCGGATGAGCCAGGGCTTCCCCATGTAAAATTGTTGTAGGAAAGATCTCTTTGTTACAATATTGCATCCCATTTCAAAGAAAAAAAGGTAAAGAAGAAAATAAACATCTCTTTGTTAGAATATTGAATCCCATTTCAAAGGGAAAAAAAAGTACAGAAAACAAAGGAACGAAATGCTTGGAAACGAATAATTAAGGGTACGTTTGTCCTCACTTTTTGTAAGTAAAAAGAGCTGAAACCTTCTGCTCTTCGTCGAGTTGTTAATGGATTTGTTCAACTTGCAAACCCACTCGTCCAACCCTTTTATAAATGAATTTGGGTTAAGAATTTTGAATAGATTGTTTATTTATGATCTGTCAACCTGTTCCACTATTTAAATAAATAAACGAATTAAGATTAGATTTTTATAACCTATCAACCTGTTTAGTAACTCTTGCAACCCACGGACCCCATAAGGTAGCATACAAAATATATCCCTAACCCCAATATATAATATTTGAAATGTAATTACTTGAGTTTATTTGATAATGGAAAGTGTTGTTTGGTGCAATGTTATATTAAATGTATGTTTCTGAATTTAGCAATTGTATTCTTGTATTAATTGAGTTCTTAGGCGTAAATAAAATATTATTTGCATATTAGAATAGGAACAAATAGGCACCCTACTAGATTAGTCAGAATTTTAAAGAGGTGTTTGCATTGGAGCGTTTGTTTCCAAGCTAATCAAGTATGTTTCTCAGTTGTCGATATATTTTTTTGGTTATCAAGACTTTAAATTAACTTTGTGTTAACCTGTCTGCAATACATATAGACAAGTTGCCAACCCATTTATTAAATGGGTTATAAACGAATTAAGATTAAGATTTTTTTAAAAATAGGTTAATAAGTAGATTAAGGGTGGGATTAAGATTAGATTCTAACCAGGGATTAGGATTAGATTCTAACTTGTCCAACCCGACCTATTAACACTACTAGCTTTTTATGGTGCACTCAAGTTTTTGTGGTAAAAGCCGCAAAAGGCACTGTATGGATTAGCTCCGAGTCAGAGCTTATTAGTCAAGACACAGCTATGCTGTAAGTTTTACTGCCAGGCCAAACAGGGCCTGAATCATTTTGAAAATTGTGACAAGTGATAACTGGATTCTTAGCAACAGAAATAGAACTTCGATGGTAACTTGCTAACAGGTACTGTTCAAAAGACAATAACATTCTTGTATGCATTACAAGCTTTTAAGAATCTCAAGAAGTTTGTTGAGAAGAAAGGCAGTAGCATTATTTCCAAATTCCAAGTGATTAAACAAAATTTTTATTTTAGATGGATATGTTTGCAATGGTGTGCTACTGTGAGAGATGCTTACCACAATTTCGTTCTAAATATCACGCATGTGACCCAGGGATTTGCCGGATTTGACAACAACTCTCAATTAAACTAGCAAAAGCAGTATGTAATAAATGGTAATCCTTAAAATTAAATATGTAATGCACTTAATGTGATGGGTTGAAGACAGGCATTTTACTGGAGGTTCTATTGTAACAATTTAGCCTTATTGGATACATTTCAGATCTTTCCAAGGTAGAAAAGGAGAAATTCATCATAACAAATAAAGTAAGAGGAGTGCGTGACAGATTAATATAAGAATGAGAGACGAGCCATGAAGAAATGTTATATCGTTTCAGACAAATATTTAAGTTACTGAATTTGCATGTATATATTGGAAAGAAATAGAAAGCATCATGTGTAGAAAACATACATCTTCGCTCCACTAGTCAGTATCCACTGAGGCACAGGCCCAGTTAGCAAGTTGCTAGTCAGGTACCTACTCAAAAAGCCAAAGCTGTTGCTCAGTAAAAGCAAGTAAACTTATAGTATAATTAGCTTATCAAGACAACAATAACTTGTAAAGATTTACTCGCTTTATGTTTATAAAACCAAAAAAAACTTCTAAAGATTTGCATCACTTACATGAACTCTATTGTTTCTAGGTTTCTGAAAGTGCTTGGAATGTTTCCTTCCAACCTGTTAAAGCTAAGATCTCTGCCCTCAGAAAATTAAAAAATGCTATGTCAGATCCTAAAGAATTCAGTGCAGAAACCCTTACCTTCATAAGGTACTTCAGCAAACTCTACTGTTGACACAAAAAACCATCACTTTTACTAGAAAATATGTAGCGAATATAATTTCAATACAATGTTGTCGGAAATAATGCGGAAGAAATTTTAGCATATGTTAACATTCTAATAAGTTATTTATGCTGTAATTTTGTTACGAGTTTCACACAATAATGTTAGAAAGTAGTCTAGAGTCTTGGTTCCTTCATTTTACTTCATTGATGGTAAAACTCAAAAGGCTTGCAGCATGAACAGAATCAATCAGGATTAAGTGAGGGGAAACAAACTCCTAGTCTCTAACAAATTACAGAATGGGCTCATGGAAGGAATTCAATGCATTTTGGTTGTGAGTCTGGAAGAATACATGTACATGCGGAGTAAGCAATACATAATGTAAAAGAAAAGTTAGAGGACATGTAAATGCAAGCAATAATAGCAATAATACAAGAAAAGGAATTGATGTATGTAATGAACAAATTCTATTTGCTCAGAAAGTAAAAAAAATGGCATGAAGAGAATTAGAAAATTAAAAAAGAAATTTGACTTACAAGGTCATTAGCTGTTTCATTCCTCCAATATATGCAGGTATCTCTCCAGAAAGATTACAATTCCTCAGAACCCTGTAACTTAAATGTGATTTTAGACAAGAGACAAACATTGTGCATAAAAACAAGACAATATAGAATTTGACTTACAGTGTTTGCATGTTTAACATACTACTCAGAACTGGAAAAGGTGATTGGGATCCATTTAAGTCAGTAATAAGTCTGCATATAATGGGAAAAAAAAATTAAAAATAAAAACTAGTTGAGATTGCTTATAGATCATCTTAAAAAGAAATGAAAAAGAGCCATAGGATTCCTGTTAGTCTGTATGCTGAAGTGCAGAGTTCAATTAGTAGAAAATTTTTATCTGCTACATTTCCAGTTGTCCTTCCAGATGGAATCAAAAGACAGAAAGTTCTATACAAAAGGGAACATGCGCTTGAATCTGCATGAATCTTTGTTGTATGGATTAATTTTAACCCTGATTTTTGGGGAATACCTACTAATGGGTACAAAGTCTTCCATATGAAATGGCGACATGAACCTAGTACGAGAACTCATAGGGCTACTGTACTTACAATTTTATCATTCTTTCCAGCTGAGAAATGCCTGGAGGAAGTGGACCTTCTAGACCACATGCTTGCAGGTCCCTGTAATTGATGAGCTATAACTGGAATGAGAAGGAGGGGGGGTGTACAGAGCCTCAAACCGAGACCATAAAGCTTTGGTTACTTACAGTCTTTCAAGTTGGGTCAAGTTCCAAATGAAATCAGGAATCTTTCCAGTAAAGTTGTTTTGACTTATTCTACTGAAATAGCCACAAAAAAGAATCAATTTAAATGACCGAATTTTGTGTACATCCCAGAAAAAAGAAGGGAGAAATAAAGAAGAAACTGTCATTACAAATCTTTCAAGTTAGTCAGCCTTCCAAGTGTCTCTGGCAACTCCCCCGTGAACTCATTGGATGGAATTATACTGCAAGTCCAGAAGCATGTTGTATGATCTACCATATGGAAATACCAAAGGCCATGATCCTAATAGAATTCAGAGGCAAAAATTTAGCACAAAAATCTTTGTACAAGCTCTGCTCATTTTCTGCTTTTCATCAAGGCAAGAATCTTTTTCCAGTTTTAGTGTCCATATTTCAGTCTTCCAAACATTTATCTATTAGACAAGCACACTGGAGGGTAGAAGGTGGGAAGGAATCCTCCAACAACCATTCCCATTAGAAAGTAATCTTTCTTCAATGGAACATGCGATGTTGACTATGTTTCTATTTCTTCAATGGAACATGCGATGTTGACTATGTTTCTCAGAAACTAACTGAACTGTAAAGAGATTATGTGATGACCAGGATTATCTGTGCTCCATTTTTGTATGGCTTTTCCAATAATACGAAAAATCCTTTCAATCGAAAGTGAAATTCAGCAATCAGAATGCCTTCTGGACCAATGAGAATATACTTTTTCGGAAGCCAACTCAAAGGAAGAAACAAGGGACCAATGAGTATATACTTCTTTCAAAGCCAACCCAAAGGAAGAAATAAGGCCTTACAATCTCTCAAGGTTGGTTAGATTCCCAAGCTCTTGTGGAAGAATGCCAGACAACTGATTGCCATCAAGGACCCTGAAATTCAAGCACCAAAAGACCTAGTTCAGAAGTAGCAACATATTGAGATATCAATTACCGTAATAAATTCATCGGGTACTGCAACAACACAAAGTTTGTGATATTTGCATATGCTATCATATTTTTAGTTTAAATAGGTTCACGTTCCAATCCCTAAAGTGGCTTTGAACTGCAGAATAGGTACACTCATCCAAGGATTTTTTTGGTAGAATTTAGCATATGTTCCTTGCTTGTTCCATCATAACCCTATTGTAATGTATTCAAATAGCACATTGGGTGCCACCAAATAGTTACAGTGGCAGGCCCAAATGATTATACATAGTTTCAATCACTGATAGAGTGGGAATAAAAGGTTTGAAGCTTACAAACTCGTGAGGGTGGTAAGGTTTCCAAAGTTCTTTGGGATTGGTCCAGTCAAGCGGTTTCCGAGCACAGAGCTGCAATCAACAAAAGCATCCTCATAATTATTGCAAACTTACTTTTCATGCATAAGCCATTTATTGTCAAATACAGGCCAGCAGATACAGTTACCAGAATGACAAAATACAAAGACAATGATACGCAGAAATTACATACAAGGTAAGAAGCTTCTTACATCGTCTGCAATGATGGCATAGTTGCCCAGGTAGATGGTATTGTACCATTGAGATAGTTGCGAGTAAGATCACTGGAGTGAGAGAGAAGATTGTAATTAACATTGGGTACTGGAAAGACACTTCTAGACTGATGCTAAATGTTGAGAGATTCCGAGTTCTGAAATGATTGATATTGGAAAGAGCTTATAGTTCTTACATGTCCTTGAGGTAGGGAAGCCTGGCAAGTGATGGGGGGAGTACTCCTGAAAGATTCTGGCGTTTGAGACCTCTGTTTACAGAAACTTTTTCCAATTATTCTCCTTTTTATTGGATGATGAAGGGAAATGAAGGGAGCTTACATGCTGATAACATGGCACACTGTGGTGCAGTTACATCTGACTGTATTATTGTTATCCTTGGTAGTACCAGGTTGGTTCCAACTGGGTCCTTCACTGCAAGGGTCAACTGTGAAATCCCAATCCGTTTTCACCAATTCATTTGCTATTTGTTTCAAAGCTTTCACTGGAACAGTTTTACAAAAATAAATAAATAAAGTTAGTACCTCATATGATAATTAAGAGAATGCCATTGATGTTCTACATGTGATTGTATGGAGTCATACCCATAAGAAAATGCAGAATGGATCATGAAATCAATAGGTAGAGGGGAGAAAAAAAAAAGGTCAGTTTGTTACAATGTGCCATGGTATCTTCAACAATGTTTTATAATTTGATATTAAGACTTATCATCGTAATTCTTGATGCACAATCAAGACATCCACAATGAAAATTTCAGTATTGCATTTTCGAGGTATTTTCTTCAGGACTACAAAATTAGATAAGCCCACCACAGGCACAGGCCATTGACACTATCTTTAAGAATATGATACTTTACTAGTACACAAATTAAGGGCACTGGCTACAGCTAAGGAACAGACTCCACCTTTAAGTGTTTCTGAATTGGGAACTACTTGTCTAGAATCTGAGGACCACAATAATTTCTCAGGGAAAGTAGGGGAGCCCAGTTGCTCATAAAAGATCATTCCATTCTACCCATTTCCAGACGCACCATGGGGTATATATTCAATCTTAATTATTAAGACTTCATCAAAAAAAATTTTATTAAGACCAGTGGTCATGGTGGACAGTCAAATTTCATGCGTGCCCCATATTAGTGTATACTCTGCCTGGTTCGCCTCCTCTGACTATGCCCTTTGCTCTTAGTTAATTTATTTTTCTGTTTTCTCCATTTCTTTAGCTGGTTGAATAAGGCTTCATTTGGCCTTGTGACAAGATTTTTGCCATTGAGAAAAGCAATGATGAGCTTATGCAATATGAAAAAGCAGAGAATTTGGGCTTCAGCCGAACCGTAGTTTTTATAAGATTGCGATGGCAAAACATCATTTAAAAAAATTTCCAAACACTTACAAATCACATTTCCATCAAAATAAGCGTGCCAAACCTGCTAAAATGCTATGCCAAACGGAGCTTAAGCTTCCTAATTTTCAGGAGCTTTTACTGCTATTGCTGTTACTTGCTGTGGTTTCCCATGTATTTATTGAACATGCTCATCAATGAATGATAGAGCCTTTTGATTCATATTGCAAATCCTGTCAACCCACCCTTTGATTCCAAATGATTGAGTTTTGCCTGTTGGCCCATTTGGCAACTGTGAAGGAAAATTCATCTCATGAATGAGCAAAGGTGATGGCAACGCCAGCAAAACCAAATGTTAAGAATGCATTGCAAATAAAGCACTTGTTAAACAGAAGTGAGCAAAACTACCACTTTTCAGAATGACTTGCAGCTAATCACTTGTCATTTACAGGTACACCTATTTTGAAGCTAATGTAGGAGGTGAAAGGATTTCTGCATAGCTCCAGACAAATAACTGCAACCAATTGCAACCTGAGGTTGGACAAGATTATAAGACAACAGCCTTGATTTGAAATCTGTGATGGTCTTCTAAACTGCTCATGCTTATATGGGAACAATAATTTATATTTTGGATCACCAGCTTAATTTAACGCATCTAGAAAAATGATAGAACAAATAATCATCATGGTCAAATTATCCTGAAATTAAAAGCAATTAAAAACATCTGCATGGATGGATGTTGAATGTCATGCTGTGCTGAGTTTTTTAATTAATTACCTTCATCTTGAGGCAGCACGGCCGCGGCAGAGTCGAGCGGTAGACAGAGATTGAGTGCAAGAACCCAGAGGCAGAACAGGCATCCAAACAGCAGCATCTTCTGCAGCTAGAGCAGAAGAAGCATGGGAAAGAAAAGCACAGTCAATGAAAACAGCAGCTGCAGCAAGGAACTGAAATGGTCTTTCTTCTCCCCAATAAAAGACATCTGAGAAACAACAACAGAAAACAATAATAAATGAAAACGGGATCTTTCAGACCATGCTCCCGTTTCCAACCTGGTACAATCCCGTGGGACATACGTGGATTGATTAACCATGCATGGATGCAAGTGGGAAATATTATTATATACTCAAAAAGCCGTTGTAATCTCCTCTTCCTCTTGAGTGCAGACAGCCCAAATCCTACTTGGAATAAATTAATATTTCCCTGCCAAATCCTATCTATGGGAGGGCATTTTGTTCACGAACGGTCAAAGTTTTACGGTTTTGCAATTTCTGCACAATAACTTTTTTCGGTTTTGCAAATAATTCCCCATTTACGAGTTTTCTTTTAAAATTAATTAGTCAACCGCGATTGTATACGAAACAGGTTTATTTTGAATGGATTTAGTTAATCGTGGGAGGAAATATGAAAAAGAAACAGTGGAAGTAGCATAAGTTAAAAAAAAAAAAAAATTTAAAAAAAGGAAAAAATAACTTGGGCATCATCTACAAAAAGCCCTAGAAGAAATTTATTAATCTTCATTTTCGAAGTTGCCTAAAAGTCAGCTGCAATTCAAGCGTTCTCACTTTTCAGCAATTACGAGTTAAAGATATCAGTATCTCATGGTCACGGATTCACACCAGATGACCAGAAGCCGCAGATGGTACCATTTGACCAGCATAACGGTGCCAATGGTCATGGTTAACCCGACAAATTATCCTTTAATTCATTTACAAATAGATTTAGGTTAGAATCCATTTATAAATGAATTTAAGTTGAAATTTTTGAATAAATGAGTTATGGTCCGTTAACCTATTCAATCAATCTTTCAACTATTTACAGGTTTAGGTTGAAATTTTTGAATAAATAGATTATGATTTGTCAACCTGTTCAATCATTTAAGTAAATGAACGGATTAGTGTTAAGATTTAGTAATTCATCAACTTGTTAGTAACTTATTTAACTTAATTAATTCGTTTAATCTATTAAAATTTAATATATATGTGTGCGTCAACTTCTTTGTTATTTTCCTCAACTAGGTTTTACTTCTACTATCTAATTTTCATTTTCTCATTTCTGTTCTAATTTCATTTTATTGTTGCTGTTCTAATTTTATCAAGTAGATTAAAGTTAAAATATTTTAAATAAATTAGAATTAAAAATAAGCTGTAGCCCGTCAAACCGATCTGTTAACAATTCTACTGTAAACCGTCGCTCTCTCGTCAGGTACAGTCGTACAGACATCGACAACTGTTCGTTGCCAATTTTCAACGCCCGTGCGGAAGAGATCTTCACTGGTACCTCAGCGTCAGAGCGTGTCATCCGGTCGTGCCCGCCATCTTTGAATGCAATTGGACGGGATGTACTTTTTCAATTTTTTTTATTATCTTCGACGCAGGGCATATTTGTATTTTGCATACCATCAAAAGTATTTTTTTTATCTAAAATTTTTCGTTTTTCATTTTTTATAAATATATTATTTTTAATTATCTTTTTATATAATTATCTTACTTTTCTATCGTTTCTAAACAATGATATATTTATTTTAACTTTATTCTATTTACTCATCATCATTACTCTCTCATATTACATTATTTTTCTTGGGACTTCGCTTATATATAATCAAATTACATATAAGCGATTTTACGTAACCACTTCAGCTTTTAAGATTTAGATTTTTTTGAAAAATTCAATACATTCATTATACTTAACATCATTTGTTTATTTTATGGACCATATTTCATCCAAATCAATTATGTGTATAAGTCACAATTGTTGAAAAATATATACGAAGAGTGATCTTGTTAGCCAGACTAAGCAAATGTTCCACTTAGCCTATCTCAAAAAATACATTTACAATATTTTTTATTTTTTCTTCATATACTTGTTTATTTAAGTGTACTTAACATATAAACCAAGTTTTACCATTTTTGGATATATTTATATAATTTTTTGAGATTTTTAAGCATTTATGTGTATATATGTATTTAAAATATTCATATCTTTAATATTTTTTAAAAAATATATACACATATCCAAAAATTATAAAATTTAGTTTATATGTTAAATACACTTAGATAAATAAGTGTATGAAGAAAAATGCAAAAAAATTATTGTAAACGAGTTTTTCAAGGTTGGCTAAGTGGCGTTTTGCTTAGCCCGGGCTAACAATATCATTTCTTAATATATATTCATGTGTAAATGATGAGATCTATTTACATATGTATTAAAATGTAATAATATTTTATATAATCATTTATCCATATAGAAATGATATTTTAGATGATTTAGATGTTAGAAATATAACTTCAAAATTGATTTTAGCATCAAACTATTTTGTTACATTGATTTTATACATTTATAAATGAGACCCATATACAATAATATTAAACAAGATTTCCATAGTCGTATAAATGACGCTAAATACAATTGATAGATTGTATTTTCCATTAATTATCAAAATTTTAAAATGAAGGAAGTTAAATAAAAAAAGAGTTTTACAAAAGTGAGCATGTTCTCTCAATTCGAATACTTTTATACAAAACTTTTTTCATCTAAAATTTTTATCACTTCCCAAACACACTCATAATTTCTTAATTTCATATACATCATAACTCAATTTTTTCTATTTCCAATAGTATTTTTCTTATTCTCATATTAGTTTTTTATTTTTCAATAAATAATATTTCTTCTTATTATTTTGGGCTCTGAGAATGAGAATGGGAATATGAATGGAAACAGGGAGTGAAAAAGTTAACTCATTGCTCAATTGTTCTAATTTTTTTATCTTTACTCTTATATTTTAATTATTTTTTAACATCTTTTCATATAATTATTTCATTTATTTTTATTTTATTTTCACTTTACCTCTAATATATATATTCCATTTCATTCTCACCATTTTCATAATACAAAACAATCCCTCGGGATAAATCGCATCTTATTTCATCCAAATGGAATCCAATGGGATGTCAATGAGATGGATTTTATATGTTCAAGAAAACTATTCTCATATTAAATGTGATTTCTCTTTTCTAAATACATAATATTCTTATTTTCCATTTTTAATATAATTTATTATTTCCTAATTCACAACAACTCTTCATCTTTTAATTTATTCATCTAATCTACATCTCATTTCATATAATGACATCCTTCCGAGCAAACTGTTCTAATATAATTTTTCATTTCTCAATACACAAACATCATTCCCTGTTGACATCCTATATTAGCCAATTCTATACTTCCATTTTTGGTAGCCTGCCTATTTTTTCATTGGTATATTTACATACATCTTAATATCTATTATATTGAAACCCTGAGACATTCAACTCCCAAATAATAAATGGGGACAAAATGCCTTAACCAACTACCATTCGAACTCATGCCAACCGTATGACTGCCGAATGAGTTACCACTAGGGCAGGCTTAGAGCAGACTTGGTGCAAATGAGTTACCACTAAGGCAGGCTTAGGGAAGACTTGGTGCAAATGAGTTACCACTAAGACAGGCTTATGGCTGGCTTGCTGGTATAGCCCACCTATTTTGGCTCTGCTTATTACCTTTAAAATTAATTGTTAGTAAGCAAATCTGGTTTCTTCTAAATCAAATATGTATATTAGTCCAATCATCAAAAAAAAAATATGTATACAAGTCCTATTCGAAAAATGTGTAAAATAAATAATTTTATAAAGTTATGATAAAAAAATAATTTTTCAAAGTATTATTACATTTTAATACATTCGTGAATAGGTATGAACTTTTCTCATTATTTCCACGCATATAATTATATTTTTAAACTAATTTTGGTTACCTCAACTCCGATCAAGATTATTTTTGTCCTGTAATAAAACAAACAAATGACGTCGGAAAATGTAAGCGGTTGATTTTGATTCTGTCATCAAAATCCTTTCACGGAGTCAAAATATGGCCTGTGACAAGCGTAGAAGATGTAACTTGATTGGTTCGGTATTTGATAAAAATTTTGTAACTTTTGAATCGAAAGCTTTTATGGCGTGTTTTGTAATGTTTTTAAAACTTTTATAGCAAAAAAGTTTTTAAAATCGGAAAAAAAATAATGTGACATCCCTGAGAAATGATAAAAAGTAAAGAAAATAAATGCAGTTTGGTAATCCATATGTGTGGGATTCCACGTGGCCTTTACACCAATTATTTAATCATCTAATAATCCTATTTTTCCAGTTTTACTCTTATAATCCAATTTTTTCCTTTCAATTACCCTGTTTATTTCAACTTTACCTATGTTAATTAATATAAATTACACAAATCTCCAAATATTCTCTTTCTCATTTTTTCACTTTATCCCGAAATTCTACAAAAATTAACCTCATTAAACCTCTCCTAAAGTTAAAATCGATGATTAAAAAATAGGATAATTGTAGAGAAAGATGTAAAAAAAATGACTAAAAAATAGGATGGTTGTGGAGAGTGAAAATTTAGATTGAAAATTTTTTATTTGAAAAGTTGTGGAGAAATGATATGACATAATAGATGTAATAATGATGAGTAAAGAAAATAAAGTTAAAATAGATAAAGTAATTATATGAGTGATTGTAGAGGAAAGATTAAAAAGTAAAGTATTATATAAGAAAACGTGATGAAACAATTACAAAATAGAATAGGTTCAAGTGAAAAGTTACATCATGCCATTTTTTGTATTTTAGATCTTTTAATTTTGCATGTTTGTATTTTAAATCTTAAAATTTGACTATTTGCGTTTTAAACCCTAAAAACTTTGTTCCTTTATGTTTTAAACTTTGACCCATAATGATGTTAAGAACGACCATTAATCCATGTGAAATGACATGAATATCTTTCAATATTTTTTTAGACTCAAAATTTAGGATGTATTTGGAAAATGATAATACTTTCGATGAAAAATTTTTAGTGTAAAATTTTTTAAATTGAGAGAAAATTGTGTGATATAATTGGAGTAATAATGAGGAGTAAAGAAAATAAATTTAAAATAGATAGATTAATTCTATGGATAGTTGTATAAAAATGATTGAAAAGTAGGATAGTTATATAGGAAGATAAAAAAAATGATTAAAAAATATGATAGTTGTAAAGATTAAAAAGTTTTTGATTGAAAAGTTTTTAACTTAAAGAAATATGTCCTTATATTAGATGTGAAGATATCGTTCGAGTCTCCAAAGACAAAATAGAGAAAGCTTAATAACTAAGTTTAAAATACAAAAAAAAATTCTTTTTAAAAATATATTGGAGTATATCTACGTCATTTCACGTGGATTAACGATAATCTTTAATGTTGTTGTGCATTAGGGTTTAAAATACAAAGCAACCATAGTTTTTAAGGTTTAAGAGCAAATGACTAATTTCGAAATTAAAAATGTGAATAAACAAAATAAAAAAGTTAGGGTGTGTTTGAAAAGTTGTAAAACTTTTAGATGAAAAATTTTTAGTATAAAAGTTGTTAAATCGAAAGAAAAAGATATGATATAGTAGAGGTAATAATTAGAAGTAAAGAGAATAAAGTTAAAATAGATATGTTAGTTGTATGAGTAGTCATGTTAAAATAATTGAAAAGTTAGGTAGTTTTTAATATATTTTATACAACAATTTATCTGATATTACGCTCAAGTACATGCATAATCCTCACAACACGGAGAAAATTTTCTACAAAACCCGATTACTAGAGAAAAATTACAATCCCCACTGCCCAGAAGTCGAAAGAGACAAATTTCCCAAACTCCCACAAAGGGGAGAAATATTATATACTCCCACAAGGGCAAGAGTCGGACACAGATTGATTGACAAACTGCCACTATCCGTGACCAGCAAGACAAGCTCCTGGTGGCGTAAAGTAGGCTATTGTATAAGAAAATATGAAGAAATAATTAAAAATATGGTAAATATAGAGAATGAAAAGTTGTAGCTTGATATTTTTTAACATTTTCCAAACACTCTCTTAGATTGAAAAGCTTTAAAATACAAATATCCCCACGTAAGGCCAATATTAAAAAATCCAATAATTATTATATACACCATGATGTATTTTTGACAAAAATAAAACATTTATTTATTTTATTTTATTTTTACTTTTATCTAATTTTTCTTCATAAATATGTTTGCTTAATTATATTTAATCTATATATTAAGTTTTGCTATTTTACAACACTTTTACATATTTATTTTTTATTTAAAAAAGCATCAATTTCAGGGCATTTAGGACATTTTCCACTCTTTAAAAGACAGATTTTTAAAAAATCAAAAATAAATACGTAAAAATATTATAAAATAGAAAAACTTGATATATATATATATATTAAATACAGTTAGAAAAGCAAATTTATGAAGAAAAAATCAAACAAAAGTAAAAATAAAATTAAATAAATGAATGTTGTATTTTAATCTAAAATACATCGTTGTTTATATAATCATGCTCCAAACCGCCGATGATCAATTTGTGACATGGGCAAGTCGGTTGTGAGATATGTCTCTGGCCTACTTATATTGCACGTCGGTCAAACAAGCCCACGCCTACTTTTATTGCGCTGTGACAAGACTCTCGACTTAAAAATTGTGGGAGTTACAAATTTTCCGCAGGAGGTTTATAGATAAATTTCTTCTGTGTTATAAGAATTATGTATTTACTTGATTATAAATTTGTAACGTTGTATAAAATAAATAAAAAAAGTAATTTTTTTATCAATTTGACAACTTCTACCCCCCAACAACTTTTCATCAAAAATTTTCCCTCCAACCAAACACACCCTCTCTCCCCAACTTTGAAAAGTTTTATATCTGCATGCAAGTTTTCTTAAATACCAAACAGACCGTAAATAAAAAGTCAGGAGAAAAATATACGGCACCATTGCCTTAATACGGGACCCACTCCTACATATTTTATATTGTTATATCCTGACCGTACCAAACAATAATCTCGTCATGCGTTCGCGCTTTGCGTTCTCCTTTTTAGAATCGTCGTTGGAGTGGGTCCCGTATTACGGCATGCGTCATGCGTGCCGTCTTTTTTCTCCTGACTTTTTTTTTTTTTTTTTACAACGTTACAAATTTATAATCAAGTACGCACATAATTCTTATAACACAGAAGAAATTTATCTATAAACCTCCTGGGGAAAATTTGTAACTCCCACAATTTTTAAGTCAAGAGTCCAGAGAAACGCAATAAAAGTGGGCTTGGGCTTGTTTGAACGACGTCCAATATAAGTAGGCCAGAGACATATCTTACAACCGACTTGCCCATGTCACAAATTAATCATCGGCGGTTTGGAGCATGATTATATAAACAATGATGTATTTTAGATTAAAATACAACATTTATTTATTTATTTTTATTTTTACTTTTGTTTAATTTTTTCTTCATAAATATGCTTTTCTAACTGTATTTAATATATATATATATATATCAAGTTTTTCTATTTTATAATATTTTTACGTATTTATTTTTGATTTTTTAAAAATCTGTCTTTTAAAGAGTGGAAAATGTCCTAAATGCCCTGAAATTGATGCTTTTTTAAAATAAAAAATAAATATGTAAAAGTGTTGTAAAATAGCAAAACTTAATATATAGATTAAATATAATTAAGCAAACATATGTATGAAGAAAAATCAGATAAAAGTAAAAATAAAATAAATTAATGTTTTATTTTAGCCAAAAATACATCATAGTGTATATAATCATTATTGGATTTTTTAATATCGGCCTTACGCAGGGATGTTTGCATTTTAAAGCTTTTCAATCTGAGGGAGTGTTTGGAAAATATTAAAAAAATCAAGCTAAAAGCTTTAACCCATTTTTTTATTTTTTTGAAAATATTTTTTACAATTATTAATTTAAGTGTATTTAACATGTAAAAATTGATACACATGTTAAATATACTTAAATTAACAGTTGTATAAAAAAAAATTTTAAAAATAAAAAAAGTTAAATGCACTTGGTTGCATTTAGCCTTAACGTTAGATTAATAAGGTTTTCGATTCAATGCACATGGAAGTACTAAAGTTTAGTGCGCACGAAACAACATTTCAAAGGAAATTATCCTTATTCTCATTTTTTTTACACATTTTATCTCAATTTTAATTAATTATGATCAAATCTAGTCGAGCATACTTCCACCAAATAATTTTGAATTGTTTACATTTAGGATATATTTGGGAAGTGATAAAAGTTATGAAAAAAATTTTAATATAAAAGTTTTTAAAATGGACGAAAACAGTGTAATATTATAAGGGTAATGATGAAGAGTAAAGAAAATAAAATTAAAATAGATAAGTTAGTTGTATAAGTAGCTATAAAGAAATGATTAAAAAGTAAATAATTGTATAAAAATATGAATAAATAATTAAAAATAGAATAAATGTTGGAGTAAAAAGTTTTAGGTAGAAAGAAATGCACCCTTATATTTATGCATTCAACATAAGGGAAGTGCTTGCATGCAACATTAACGGCGAGTGTTTTATATAAGTAAATAATTATAATATAAAAATAAAAATGGAAAAATAAGATAATTAATGTTGACTAACTTTTTAGACTCGTCTGAGACCAGACCTAAAATATAGTTTTTGTTTTTTAAAATTTTTTTTATAAACATGTTAATCTAATTATATATAAACCAAGTTTTTTTTATAAACATGTTAATCTAATTATATTTAATCTATAAACTAAATTTTATCATTTTTTATAAAACTTTAAATGATTTAAATACTCCAATATATAAAAATCTAAAATAAATATATACATATATCAAAAAATGATAAACCCAAACTCGGTTTATAGACTAAATATAACTAAATTAATATGTTTATAAAAGTTTTTAAAAAACAAAAACTATATTTTTGGGCTGGTCTGATCTTCGGTCCTCATAATTGAATTACGTAAAATGATTGTGAAAATAAGTTTCCCATTTCCTCTCCCCACGTACATTGTCAAAGATGCTTTTACGTGCGTTTTCTAGGGTTCCGATCTCCTGCACCCGCGTTGCCTGCTCGCGGGTGCACACGCCTATGTTGGCAGAAAGTAGGGCCATCACAGGATTCAAAGAAAGTTATATGTTATGCATCGATGGTTGCCAGGTTGTGCAAATTCCACGGCTACTGGCACTATTGATTTTGATGTTATGCATTAGTTAGAAGATGGAAGACGATAGCTGGATTTTTGGCTTTTAAATGCAATACAAGCTGGAGGCCATCAATCACCGATGGGTTTGAGTTCGCAGAGAGGGTTACCAAAAAAAATTGCTTGGTTCACTGCTGAATTTAAGGAAGCTGGTGTTGGGTTCCACAATCGGCGATGCAAGAGACCTGCTCGCTATAGGTGGAACGGGTGATTTGCCTAAATTTCTTAATACCGGAATTGCAAATGGCGATGCCATTAGATGAGGAAGATTAGAGATGGCTGCCATTTTAATAGGGCACTAGTGTTAGAGTATGTTGGGTTGGAGAGAAGACCGTCATTGAAGAATACAATAAATGGCGGCAGCGACAGATCTTCCGGTGGTCAAGGGCATCTCTGCAAGGAAGCGGAGAGGGGAGAGAGGAGGGGAGGAGAGGGAGAAAGGAAAAACTAGCTCGAGCCGCCAGGGGTTGTAGCTATGCTCGTCCGTTATGCGAGGGAACGAGATGAGAAAGATGAGAAAGAGAGCTCTGCACAATGGGAAAGTGTCGACTATTGTTGGTGGCTTTTTAAAAAAAATCATCCCTACGTGGGAACTATAGAGCAACTGTGAGGAAACATGCATCCGACGGTGTGCGTTGACTCTGTACGATCGAACCGCTAGCGACAGGAGGACGTAGTTTCCCAGCTTTTAGGCCGGACACAAATTATCAGCTCTTATTAAAAATTTCTACTTCATTTATTATATTTAGTATTATTTATATTATCATGAAAATCTTTTTATTTATTTAGTATTATTGTATATCAGTTATATCTACAAATGTATAAAATTAACATAATAAAATGATTTAATATTAATTATCAATTATTAAGTTATATTTTCAATATTTAAACTATCTAAAATATCATAAATATGTGGATAAATGATTCTATAATATATTACTATATTTTAATACATATGTGAATGAATCTAAGTATTTTTATGAACGTACTTATTTTTGAACAAATGTGGCCTGTGCACATATTGAATTTGGATTAGATTTAATCTTCTAACTAAACAAATGATGTTAAATACAATGAACGGATTGAATTTTTCATCAAATATCAAAATCTCAAAAACAAAAGAAGTTACATGGAACTGCTTTCGTGTAAGCCGGTTATACACTAAAAAATAACATGGGAAGTAAAAGAAACATATACAGGTATTGATTCAATGCACTATTATATCTGATGCAAAACCTACTTTTTAAAAAAAAATTTGAATTTTTTTATAAAACTATTAATATAAACTGTATTTAATTTATATATCAAATTTTAATTTTATTTTTTAAAATAAGAGTATTTTAGTCATTTAAAAATAATAAAACTCTTTGTTTTTAAAAATAAAAATATACACATTTTTTCAAAAATAGTAAAACTTAATAACATTCGTTAAATATATCTAGATTAACCACTTTATAAAAAAATTTCAAAAATTCAAAAAAGTGAGTGTTGCATTCACTACACTAAAGTTTCAATACACCCATGTGCAATTTTTTTTTATTTTTAAAATTTTTATAAAATTATTAACTTAGGTGCATTTAACTTTTGCGTTAAGTTCTCCCGCTTTCGAAAAGTTTATATTGATTTTTAAAAATAGGGGCATTTGATCATTTAAAAGGACTAAAATCCCTATTTTAAAAAATAAAAAATATATATGCATCTTTAAAATATATACACGAACTCCCATATAAAACTAGGAGACAAAGCTCCGAGGAGGGATGGCCTCATAAATTCAGGTAAATTAATCTCTAATTTTTTTAAAAAATTTACAATTATTAACAATGCATGGTATAGTTAGAAATCTAGATACATGATCAAGTAGATGCATAATATTTATTTTAAGAAATAAATAATAATCTTCAAGGTAGAAAAATAAAATAAAATATTGAGACTAGGTTCGGATAGATGCGGATTTTAATTTGAAGTTATATTTAACATAAATATTAATATATAAATAAAATAATAATAATAATAATTAAAGAAATAAATAAACATATATAAGATGATAAAAATATATATAATATAACAAAAATTTATATTACTTCGAATTAAGGTAAGATGGTTCGACCCTTTGATAATAATATTTATGATAATGTTAAAAACCAATAAACCGGACGCTCTCCACATGTATGATAGAATATTTTATTTTAAAGGCTGGAAATCAATGGCTCACGTCAACTGGAGGTTGGAAATTAACATGTTGAAAATAATTCTTAAGTGAGATATTGGAAGGGATAGACTGATAGCAGCAATACCTGGATTATGGTAGTAACAGATTAATCTGTTAATTATAAAGAAAAAAGAAGGGATTTTTGCAAACATGCCTCCAATATTTGACCAACATTGCATCTGTGTCTTTAAGTTTGCGGATATTGTAAATATGCCCACAAAATTCACATGAAATTGTAAGTGTGTCCTTTGGATGCTGTTAGAATTTTTGTAAAATGACAATAATGTCCTTTAAGCCAAGTGATACACTTACAAATTTTCAAATATTGTAGACGTATTTGCTATTTCATTATTTTACATATATTATTATTTTAATTTTTTTGCAAATATGCTTATAACATTTGGAAAAAATATAATTGTATTACTTAGCTTGAAGGACATTATTGTCATTTTATAAAAAAATTTAATAACGTCACAATGGAAAGGACACGCTTGCAATATCGGCAAACTTAGGGACACATATGCAATATTGGTCAACTATCGCAGGCATATTTGCAAAAATCTCAAAAAGGAAAAGTAAAGAAAAAGAAGACCCGTCATAGCATGCCTTAACATATTAAGTTAATCTGTTAATTATAAACAAAGAAATTGGTAATAACCTACCTTAATAGAAATAAAATATTATTTAAAAAATTAAAATTAATACGTTGAATGGTAAAATGAAATAAATTAATCTGTTAATTGAGAAAAAATGGAATGATGGTTGCGCACATAGTAATAAACTAAATATTAATTGATGAAAATAAGTTAATATATTAACACAGCAAGTTAAGGATCAAATGATATATTTGGGATAATATTCATTAGGACGTTGATTTTTCTAAATTTAATAATATCTCCAAAAAATTCTTATTCGGTAACTTGACTATGATGGTCGGTGATTTGGATTTCGACCGGTAGGTTGTGGGTTTGAGTCAGATTAATTTGATATTTGTAGGGGTGTTAACGATCGTGTTGGACGGGTTGAACGTAAACCTAATCCGAATCCATTTAAAATATCTCAATCTTAATCAGTTTATTAATCTATTTAAAAAACATTACCCTAACACATTTATAACTTATTTAATAAATGAGTTGACAGATTGTTGCATAGCAGACGACTTAAAGGCTTAGACTTTGGTAGACGATGATCTAGCAGAGAAAAACGAGAGAATATTTTCGGCACTGAAGAAATGAAAATAGGTCAATAATAGTAAGATAGAATTAGGCTGACAATAAAAAATGAAAATTAGGTCATAGGAGCAAAACTAAACGAGGGAAAATAACTAAGGAATTTAAATACATATATATATATAACTTTAATGGACTAAACAAGTTAAACGGATTATATGGGTTAAATAGGTTACTAAATAGGTCGTCAGGTTATAAAATTTCAACCCTAATCAATCTATTTAATTAAATAGTTGAATAGGTTGGCAGATCATAATCCATTTATTCAAAAATTCCAACCCAAACCTATTTATAAATAGGTTGGACAAAGGGTTGACGGGTTGACTATGACCATTAATACCCCTAGTTATGTGGAGTTTCTTTTGTTAATTCGTAGCCTTATCTAAAATTTAGGTATTTCAAATGCATGGTGTGGGTTCTAACCCCAGCTCCTTCCTTCTAGATTAATATCATTTTGATATAATAAATTAATTTTTAACCTGTTATGAGGTTCATAAAAAATGAAGGATAACAAAATAAATAGTGTTCAGTGGATGACTGCCTAAATCATGTTCAGTATATATATGGTGGGAGTACAAGTCCAACAAGATTTCTATCAAATTTTTATCCACAAGGCTAGGGATAAGTGATACCAACCTTGTGCTCTGGGTTTGGACTTTGGACCATCATGATGCGAGATATTTTATTTCAAGCAGTTCCTTTATTTTAAATATATAAATTATAACACTAAGGGTGTGATTGACAATGGGTATAAATGTCAAGTTAAAACTTTTCAATCTAAAACTTTTCACTTTATATAATTGCTATATTTTTTAATTATTTTTCACATTTTCCTATATAACTACCATACTTTTCAATCATTTATACACAATTACCTATACAACTAACCTATCTATTTTAACTTTCTCATCTTTACTCCTCATCATTACTTCTATCATATCACATCATTTGACAACTTTTACTCTCCAAAATTTTTCACCAAAAATTTTATCCATTCCCAAACACACCCTAAATTTTTACACATGTACTAACATTATCAAGATGGTAAACTCACAGGCAACATGTGGGTTCAAACGACCTTGCTGCCACTTTTTTAAAAGATATAAATATTTTAATATATTATTTAAATAAATTCTTACATTAATTTTATTAAAAATATATTATTTGTAATAAGAAATTTACAAATAAAATCTAAGAAAGCATTAAAAAATAATAATAAAATACAATATTTAGTTTATAAAGAGATAAGGCTTTTAATGAAAATTTTAAATAACAAATTTGGCAACTAACTCTTGACTTTATAAATAAATAAATAAACAAAATAATATAAGATAATATGTCTACAATTGACAAATATTAATATTCTTATTCTAATTATAGGAAGGAGAAAAGGAAAAGAAATTCGAAGAAAGTTTTACAAAATAATTATTGTGAAAAAAGTAAGTAGGCACTACTTATAATTTTTTAAACCATGTTTTTCAATAATTTATGAATTTTTATAAATGTTTGTGAATATTTGGACACTGTGAAAACGGATATTACAATTAACCACCTTCACAACCTTCATACCGTGGAGGTAGTTTTTTGTAAATATTCTCATCTCAGGAGGAATCTGTAAAACCTCCACTACAAGAAGAAAATTGTAAATGAACCATCCGCATCATGCGAGACTCAAAGTCGTGTAGGCCCCTTAGAAGCCGCTTGCACGTACCATTAGGGTACTGTCCCAATGGCAATGTTGGTGAATATTTGATTAATTGTATACCTTGAAATAGAAATTGAAAATATGTTGTATGATGACATACATATTTTCTTACAATGATCATAACTCATGGTGTGTATGAATACATAAAGTAATCCAATGGGATTGATACAAGAGGTGATTTTTTGAAGAAATTAAGCTAGGTCACCTGATCATGAGGTTCTAATTGTGGTGCCAGAGGTGTTTCAAGAACTCTATGAAGTTAAACAACATGATTATAATTCATTCAATACATTGATAAATATGTAAAATAATTTGACATTTTTGTTCATTTACGCTTACTTACTGAGTAATATACTCATACCTTTAAAAATTAAAATATAGTTGTACAAGCCCCAAATAACAAAGTAGGCCCAAGTACAACTAGTGGAGAAATTTATCTCCACTATTTAGTTCCTTTTTTTGATGGAACATTATTTAGTTCCTCGAGTGCTTTTAATTAGTTTGTATTTAAGTAGTAACATAGAATATTTTGAATAAGGGTGTGTTTGGCAATGAGTAGAAAATGTCATGTTAAACTTTTCAATTTAAAACTTTTCACTTTCCACAATTATCATATTTTTTAATCAATTTTTCACATTTTCCTATACAACTACCCAACTTTTCAATTATTTCTACACAACTATCCACGTAACTAACATATCTATTTTAACTTTATTCTCTTTACTCCTCATCATTACCCCTATCATATTACATCATTTGACAACTTTTAATCTCTAAAACTTTTTATCAATTCCCAAACGCACCCTAAGTCTAAAAATGAGTTGCGATATTTAAACAAAAGACAATTCCCAAACGCACCCTAAGTTTAAAAATGAGTTGCGATATTTAAACAAAAGACAAAAATAAGTATTAATCTAAGTTTATCTTTTTGCAAAAAAATAGGGTGGAATATTGTAATTTGTCATAATCGGATTCCCGAAGTAAGATAATTTTAGTACTATCCCAAATTTCGCGGGACGTCATATGTAATTCCAAAGATTCGAAACCGAGTCTACATCTAAGGGGATGAAAGCTCCTGCCACTTGTGCTAGCTGTGGGTGGTAAGAAAATATTGTTAAGTGAGTGCTTTTATGACCCACAAAAACTTCAATTAATGTGATAATTGCGTTTTTAGCTAAATATTGTGTGTCAATTGATTAAGCATCGTACTAGTAACTTTTTGACACATAAATTAATTTACAGTATTCAATTTTTAATTTAATTTAATTTTTAATTTTCTTCACAAATATATTTTCCTAAGTGTATTTAATTCATATACCAAATTTTATTATTTTATAACACTTTTATATATATATATATTTTTTTATTTTTAAAAATCATCAATTTCAAGGACAGATAAGTCATTTTTCACCACTTAAAAACTTGATTGTTAAAAATTAAAAGTATTGTAAAATTACAAAACTTGATATATGAATTAAATACACTTAGTAGAACATGTTGACGAAGAAAAAATTGAATATTTTAAGTTAAGTATCCGTACAATATATTGTATATAATATGCCTCATAAATTAAATGGAATGAATAGTATAGATCTCAAAAATTTATTAAAATATCTAAAATATTAATTTTTAATAATTAACTTTATGACCCACTAAAACTTTATCAAAACAATGATCGCATCTTAACCAAAAGACAATTTCAAACATACTAAACGAATTCGATTTTGCGAACTCAGCCATGTTGTTAGGTAACCAAGAGATTAGTTTGGAATATTGGAGTCCTTTCAAGAATGAGGATGCTAGGGGTACATGATGAAAATTTTCTATTCCCAATGTATACTTCCCTCATTTTTAAAAAATAACAATTGACTTTTCCATTTCCCATGATACAAATTTTCTAATTTACAAAATAACAACATTCCCACATCCCTGCATGATGCATAAAAATGCTTTTAGCAAAAACTAGGTTCGAATTCCTATCAACAAAAAAAAAAAGAAAAAAGAAAGCAAATACTGGGTAGGTTTGCCTTGGGCTCTGTGAAAGGTTAGAGGCCCAGAGGGAAACAAGCTTGCTAAAAATGATTCATGGCATTTTCCTAGCGAATTCACAGAACTGTGAGAAGGTGGTCAGCTTAATCAGGCATTAACAACTTCCCAACTACTCATTTATGGACTGGACTGTTCTGGTCCTTCTGGATCATCCAATTGGATCATTAACATATCCTTTTCTTGAAAAGGCGTTTTAGCTGCCTGAATTATTATTTTATTTAATGTTTCCCATCAAAATGTTAGTATTTTTGTTTGTGGTCCAGCGCGAATAATTGGACGAATTCAATGCCACGATCATTTTTATTAAATTAATTACTTCAAATTAATTTAATTAAAGGCATTATGAGTCATAATTCGAAAATATATAAACGACTCTCATTTGGTACACTTGAGTGTACTTAACTTTCCCTCCCCTTTATTTTTTGCTTTTGAAACTCATATATGGGCTTATGCGCCATCGTCTTGTTTATATAGTTTTTCATATTTTAAATTTTAAAAATAAAAAGGCATCTCATGTGCTTGCACATGAAAAATACCTTATTGTTTGATTTTTAAAATTCAAAATAAAATATTAAAAAAATCAAAAACATATAAAAACTATATATATATATATATATATGTGGGACATTTTGGGACATTCGTGCTTGGGCCCGTATATATAATTTTAAAAATAAAAATAAATTGTCTATTGCACTGGGTGCTTGAGTGCACTGAATCCAATTCCATATAGAAAACTAATAAAATTAATTTGTAGTATATCTTTTTGATTTTCCACGTGAGAAGAGAGTTGAACCCAAAGCTGGCGAAGTATTTGCCCTCGCGTCCGATCAACCTGGATGAGGCCCGGTTGGTGCAGGAAATTGAAATACTTTTAACATTCTGTATAACTGGGTCAATGTCAGGAAAATGAATCTAAATTGTATCTCAATAAAAAGATCTAAAAGGTACGGGTGGTTAAACAGTGGTAATCACTCATGACTTTATTGCCTGAATTTTAAAATTGAAATTCAAATACAACAATTTAAATTATCTTTTTCATTGGTTGCCATTCTTGAGCAATTCAAACACTAAGAATCAGCTTTGCAGAAGCCCTGCTGACATCCAGGTCCGCTTTGAATTTTGGTCTGCATAAATCAGAACATAGGTTGCCACTCCCACCATCACACGAGACTTTCCAATCATATCTGCCCTCCCCGTTTTAATGGGTTCAGATCAAGTCAAAAAGTTTTTTTAGGAGATTTTTTTGAAAAATAAAATACTGTGAATTTGCGATCAGGCACTGCTATTTGCGTGTATTTGTAATCAACCCTGCAAGTTGAAAATGTATGACAATTTTAATTCTATGGATTGAATTGTAACTTCATAATAAATAGGGTAACTTGTAAATATACCCACTTAGTTTGATCAAAATTACAAATATATTCATATATTTTAACTATAATTGCAAATAACCCACGCCATTATGACACAGTTGTGGTAGCATCATGACATGGAGGTTACTTGTAATTATGGGTAAACTACGTAGAGGTTAATTGTAAAAACTAAATATACCACTTAATTTCTAAAATTATAAATACACCCACATAATTTGCATATTTTTGCAAAAATATCCACACGGTGATGATGTTATAATAGTGTGGGGGTTATTTATAATTTGGTTAAACTATGGGGGTAGATTTGCAATTTTGATTAAATTAAGTAGGTATATTTGCAAATTACTCTAATAAAGATTTCCGAAGACATTTAAAACCATATTTTAACTTTTTTAATTTAAAGACAAAATCTAATGAAATTGGTTCACCATTTTATTTGGTAGAATTGTAGAAACCTTATAATTTGGGATTACCTTGATGGTGATATGAATTAATTCAATCCAATGCGTGTCCAATTATTTACTTAATTCCGGAAGCAAGTGTTATCCCGATCACATAACGGGATGAAGTCCAACCGTTTTAAATTGAAAAATAAATATGATAAAAACAATTCTTGTATGAAGTTGTCTCACGCATGCAGACATGCTAGCTCAACAGACTGCAAAAAGCCAACTTAGGTACAGATCAAAATAATTCGTATTTACTCATTTTCGGAAAAAAAATTCGTATTTACTCAAAGTGATAAATATTTAAAAGAAATTTTTTTAGATATTCACGAGTTATTATATTATTTTTTTAATTATGTATTAGATTTTTTCTTGCATTTTAAACCCTATAAGTTTAATAATTGCAAATTAGAGCTTATGGTTTTCCTATTTGCATTTTCGTTTGTCATTTATTATGTTTTAAATCTTGTAATTGAGGCTTGCATTTTAGACCCTTGTTACTAGCACCATCAACAAAAGCATCTAAAATGCAACAAACGAAAGACTTATGGTAGAAAATGAAATATAACAAGTTGCCTGAGGTGAGGTGAGTGAGAATAATGCAAAGGGCGAACGCGGAAGTATAATTGTTCTATCCAGCCTCATCTTTCAAAGATTCGCCTCCGGAAAACAAGAGGGAGAGGGGCAGCCGCTGGAATCCTATTCCTTTTCTTTATTCTTTTTTTTTTAAAAAAAAAAAAGGAAGAAATTTCCTGGGACATGATCGATCCAAAAGGGACATCCACTAGCATCCTATGCGTTTTTTTTCCATTTCTTTTTTTTTTTCCCAACGGTTACCATTAAATATGTAAATATATATATATATATATATATATATATAACCTACGGGTGTAATTAAAATGGGTCTATTAACCCATGCCCCACTAACCTGGCTCCAAATAAGTAGAGTTGGGTTACACTTTTTGAAATTTAATTAGGTTTCAAACTGGGGCTTAAACTGTCTCAATTTCCCAAATTAGATTTTGTGTGGGTTAGGAGATCTCTCAACTGGATTCACACATTATAATAAAACAATAAATATAATATTATCATATATTTTTAATATATATATTTTTACTTTTTATTATAAAATAAATATATGTAGAACTTAAATCACATGATGTATATTTGTTGTATTTGGATATAAAATGCATGTAAATAGTTTTGTAGATATTAGTTTTTTAAATATTGGTATAATTAATTTCTCTTTATCTCAACAAGAAATCATGAAAATGTAAATTTGGATATTATTTATCTTTATTAATTACTGATTCTATATGTATAAAAGATGAAAATTTTAGATGTCAATTTTATATAATTATTTATTAACCTCAATTCTAACCCAAAAATAACCTGATTTTATAAGGTTTTTAGAAGATTGGGTTGGGGCTTTGAAGATACATTAGTATTTCTTTTAATATTTTCTCTTTATCTTAATATGCCATCATGCAAATGTAAATTCGGATATTATTTATCTTTATTAATTACTGTTTTCTATGTATAAAAAGATGAACATGTTGAATGTCATTAACCTGAATTCTAACCCTAAAATAACCTGATTTCTTAAGGTTTATATAAGATTGGATTTGGGCTGTGAAAGTATATTAGTTTTTCTTTTTTCATTGTGCTACTGAGGCGCTTCTACTAATTCCAAACTCTAAATCTTCAACTTTATGCAAACCTAACTCATATCAACTGCTTGATCATCCAAATAATGACTAATACTTTCTTTTCTATTCAACATGCAATCATGCAAACGTAAATTCCTTTATTATTTAGTTTATTAATTACTGATTTTGTATGCATAAAAGATTAAAAAAAAAAATTTGATGTCATTTTTCATAATAATTTATTAACCTAAATTCTAATAGAAAATAACCTGATTTTTATAAGGTTTATGTCAGATTGAGCTGGGGCTTCAAAATATGATTTTATTAGATAAGGCTGAGTTAATAATTTTCCACCACAATAATGTCACGGTGAAAAGACTTAGAGGCAAGCAATTCAGACCGATTCACACCACTACCTAAGCCTCACCTGTCGTGATATCATTTCTTCCACTTAATCTTTTTCCCGGTCAACTACGTATTTATCATGTTTTTTCCACGTATAGATACTTCAATTATGAGTCCGGCTGACTTGCATAGACGCAGTTCCGAGGACCATTCATCGTTAAAAATTAGCTCCGTAGAATCAGAGATCAAGTTACTTTTGCCCGAAAAAGATGCGCATGGCGAAATTGGTTTAAATATGTATATAAATATATATATACGAGAGCTGATGCTGCACCGGAACAGCGGTGCAGTGGGCTCAAAATGGAACCCACATGATCATGAAATCATGATCTACTCCACCCATTGTATTTAAAATAATGTATTCTATTACCATACCAATTTTCATCCAAATCAGATATGTATATGGGTCCCATCTGAAAATGGTACAAATCCAACGTAATAAAATAGTTTGATGTAAATAACAACTTTAAAGTATCTGATTGAGATGAAAATTAGTATGATAATAGAATACATTATTCTAAATACAATGGGTGGAGTAGATCATGATTTCATGATCATGTGGGGCCCATTTTGGGCCCACTGCACCGCTGTTCCGGTGCAGTGACGCTGCACCGGAACAGAATCCTATATATATATATATTCATATTTAAATTTTAAAATTTTTTAAATTTGTTGGCATATATATTAGAATATAATAATACTTTTATATAATCATTTCTTCACATGGAGCTAATATTTTAGATTTGTTAGATATTGAAAATATAATTTTAAAATTGATATTTAATATGAAAATATTTTATTATGTTAATTTTATATATTTATACACGAGTTCATTCATAACAATACTAAATGTATGATAAAGATTTTCACATAATGTAAATGATGTTAAATATAAGACATGTTTAGTATTTGATAAAACTTTTAAAACTTTTGAATAAAAAGTTTTTAATAATTTTTTGACATAAGAATAATAATGAATAAGAGAATAAAGTCAAAGTATAGAATAAGTATATGAGTAGTTATGGAAAATGATTGAAAAAACAATGATATAATAAGATGTGAAGAAATAATTAAAAAATAAGCTAACTACGAAGAATCAAATTTTTGAACTGAAAGTTTGCGAGAATGTCAAATATACTTGCAATGTTAAGGTGAGAAAATGGACAAAATTACGTGAAAATATGATTTCGTAAAAGCATAAATCTTCAAATTGTTATCATACGCCACCAAGGGTGTATTGCAATTATAACTCATATTGTTGGCCCATCATGAGTTTAGTTCCCCCTTTCCCATTTAGGTAGTACCAAAGTTTTTTTTTGCTTTCCCCATTTTGTTAAGGTATTTGCAGTTTTTTTACCCTAGTGTGGTGTTATTAAAATTTTTCTTTTATTATTTAAGAGTTATGAATGTACTTAAATATAATATAACTTGTTGTGATGTATATAAATACTTATCAAAAAATCATTATTTATATTTTTTATTTCTGTAATATTTTTTTAATAATTCTATGAGTCCAAATACACGCTGTTTTGCAGCTTTCCCGCTGCTGCTGAGAGCATTGATCGAGGCGACAAAATCATGAGCTGAAGAATAATCATTTAAGCTAGGTTTATTTAATAAACGCGGACAAAGTGGGTTGTCCGAATTCTACAGGCCAAAGAAGACATCCGTGGCTCTCCACAACACGTATCTAATCTAAGAAGTATATCTTATTATCCATTCGATAGATAGGCTGCCACCTTTCTTGGATTTTTTTTTTTCAAGAAAAAAAAATTTGAACTTTTTAATTCTAGTTTAGACTTTAGTGACATGGTTCGGTGCAGTAGCTCGTGGACAGTTGGAATTTATTATCTCCTCCGTAATATCATAAACCCTCCGCACCATGGGTCATGCATGTGAGACTGCCAGACTTGGCGAGTAATAATCTGTTATTTTCAAAGCAAATAAAAAAATATTCTATGGCTAAAATTAACAAATATATACGAGGTAAGTTAGGCCTGATCAATACAGTGGAATTGATAGAAAAAAAATTGATAGCAGCAATATAAGAATAATATTGTTAGTCGTAAACGTGGTTGCTTACCAATAGCCTTAAAAATAAACAATAAAAACGAGCCTGGCGGTCTCATATAGCAGCCAGTGTTGCCCGGTTGAAAAAATATCCTTCTAATATTTTAGAAATTTTTTTTATATAAATTTCTATGTACAGCTTTAGATGTTTTGATAATCTTTTGAATTTATACGATATTTTATTTTAAATTTAAAAATTAATAAGTAATAAAGTAGACATATATATATATATGACGCATGATCTTTTCAGACCGAAGATTTCCGACCGGTCCAAAAATATATTTTTTTAATTTTTTTTTGAAAAATAATTTTATAAACTTGTTAATCTAGTTATATTTATTTTATAAACCAAGTTTTATCATTTTTGGATATATCTATATATTTATTTTGGATTTTTAAAAACAGGGGTATTTAAGTCATTTTAAGAATATTTAAAATGACTTAAATACCCCTGTTTTTAAAAATCCAAAATAAATATATATACATATCCAAAAATGATAAAACTTGGTTTATAAATTAAATATAACTAGATTAACAAGTTTATAAAATTATTTTTCAAAAAAAAATAAAAAAAATAAATTTTTGGACCGGTCGGAAATCACCGGCTTTCCGACCGGTCTGAAAAGATCGGTCCTCTATATATATATATACTGCACGCCCATTTTATTATCTTTAAAAATAAAAATAAAATGCTAAAAGATTTTTAACATCATTTATTTAACAAGGAAAAGGATTTAGGCGAGTCCAAACATTTATAAAAACCAAAGAATTTTTTTTAAAAATTCAGCCCCCTGGTATTTACTTTCGAAACGTTGGATCAAACGTTTCAATATCTTGGAATATTGGAATTAGAATTGGTGGATAAATAGGGCACCACAGGAGGCATTTTCAATCAACAACTTATTAAGTGGGTAGGTTGCAATAATTATCCTAATTCCTTTTAGCATTCTTTTAATCAGATATGTCCACTCCACTCAGGCGATGCTAAAGCTTCCCCTCGCCTCCAGAGAAGAGGAGCATTTCAGAGCTTTTCAAAAAGAGAGCGAGAGCAGCGAGGGAAAAAAAAAAAAAGATGAGAGACTGGGCTGCACCGATTTTCGCAGTTGCTCTCTTCGCATTGCTGACACCAGGTGTGGTATTTCAACTGCCGGGGAAGCAGCATCCCGTTGATTTCATGAACATGAGGACCAGTGCTGTCTCTATCGTTGTTCATGCCTTCTTGTATGGTGTCCTCCTCATGCTCTTCCTCGTCATCCTCAAGGTTCACCTCTACGTCTGAGGTCCCATCAACAGCTGAGTTGCAGCCTGCACGTTCCACCTTCAACCCTTCGCCCTGGGTAATGATCTACACCATTCATCTTGTCGAGGGGACTCTTGGAATGTTACCCTCTCAATTTCTCTGCTCTGGAGGAATTCAGTCCTCAAGCTTGTGGATTGTTCTTTACATCCGCTTCTTAAAAGCCATTAGCTGGGGCTTTCTTTCCCCCTACATGAGAAAACAAAGTTGGTCTAACTTTTTTGAATCTTTTTTTTTGTGTTTTTAGTGGTTTGGAACTTAGGATTCAAGTTTGTTGATTTTTGCGATGTTCTGTTCCAAAGCCAAATGAATGAGTTAACCCTGCTTTTGTTATTACTCCCACTAATGTGTAGCTCTTGTTGAGTGCTTATGGGCCTTTTCAACTACAACAGCTGCATATCCAGCCCCTCTTACAAACCGACGTAGGATAACCCAACAATCTTTCGTTTTATATATCGGGTCCTAAGTTGGATCTTCATTAACCTGCTTTTTTCATTTCTTGGGCGAATTTATTTCATCTTGGGTTCTGATACCCAGTTGTTGGGCGCTTATGGGCCTTCGTAGCTCCAAGAGTTAGCCTGAGAAGTGAGACTTTACGTTATTAACTGCACACCCCCTTCCATATACACGAAATTTCATGAGATTAAATTTCTCAAAATATCAACAAATTTCGTTCGGCAAGGATCTTTCATATACAAAAACGCAGCGCATTGCTGTTGTGGAAGAGGAACAAAAAGCGTTATCCACTCAAAATGTAAACGACAGAATATTGATAAATGCATGATTATACAAATGGTAATGGTACAGATCATTTGGAGCGGTGTAGACAGCAGAGCCATTAAAAAAACCGATTTTAAAAAATAACCTGGTAGGATTTAGACAGAAACAGAACCCACAAAAATATTGCTTTGCTTCCACTGAAAGTCTTCTTGCCTGTCTTCCCCTGTTCTCTCTCATGATAAATATGCTGTTTTCACCTTAAAATTTTTTTTATAGGCTTTAAAAACTCAGTAAGGAACTGAAAATTGCTTGTCATATGCGAATACGTCATTTCGCTTGATCCAAAATGATAGACATACCTATCGAACTTTTGCCTTGGCCATTTGAAGAAAGCAGTGGGATTCTAAATTACATCCAAATAATATGGTATACGTTATCCGAATGGGTTTCTTCCATGAGAGGCAAATGCATTTGGGGTTTTCTGCTGGGTGTATGCTGCGGCAGGCTGCTGGCTTGCACCTAATAATCCAAAAGCAGCTTGTGCACTGGCATAGCCTCCAGGATCTTGACGACTGCATTTCTCTCATCCATAGACACAAGTTAGATTGTAGACTTATGGGGGTGTACCATTCATGCACTAGTCAACTTTTTTTCCTTATTCTTTTTTATTTCACTTTTGTACGGAAAAGCATTAGAATAATCAATTGCATGTCCCAAGAATTGTCATCAGCATTGGATGGAAATTCAAATGGGCCTGAACGAATTAAAAGCAGGAACTTTAGATAACTGTTAGGAAAGAACTAAATAAACAATACAGAAACGGAAAGAGGCTTACCCTGAAGATGACACATTATTTGGTGTCTGCTGCATCATATTTTTTGGCATCTGTTGCATCATGTACGCACCTAAGATACCAACTTGTAGAATCAGAAAAAAAATTGGAAATGATAAGACTGCTGAATGTAAACTGTTGTAGATGTTTTTACTTGGGTGCATGGTTACTGGATAAGAGAATTGATGAGGAGCCCACTGTGGTGACACTGCAGTCAAATTCAAAGTATGCGACGCGTGTGAGGTAGCAGGAATGTTTGGTAATGCTAATGGCAAAGATGCCATTGGAGGGAACTGCAAGGAAGAAAATAGATAAAGGGAAGCTATTCAATATCAGGCGAGACTGGAAATAGTTCATGAAATCATGAATTTTCCACAGAATAATTAATGCTCAGTAGTGTTCCAGTTTAAATTATCGCTCAGTATTCCAGTAAACATAACACCATGAAAGACCGAAAGAAGTATTCAAGAAAAATGGAACCAAGAAGTTGGAAGTCGCATACCGCTGAGGTGGGAACTTGAGTTGGTTCACTTCCAATGTCAAACGGATTTGTAGATTTTGATGGCTAGGCATAGGTATTGGTGGAATGGAAAATAAAGACTCCCCATTATTGTCAGTTTTCTGGAAACCAAAATATAAAACAGAATCTACATGTTGTTAACAGCTATAGAGGTGATTTGGAACCTGACATACTATTGTAGTCGTTTGTTGAGGGTATTGCATGGCATATCCCATGCCATGATGTAGACCACCCTGCCAACTGGGAACTGTTGCTGGTGCTGGTGCTTGTGAGTAAAGCATGGTGAACAGATCCTGAAGAACATTTAATATACATGAATAATGCTAAACGTATATAGTAAAGGAATCTAATGACATGTATTGGAATGGGAATACCGCTGGAAGTTCTTTCCTTTCGCCTACTTTTGCTTCTGCAGAGGGTGGAGGCAGTGACAAACTTGCAGCACCCATTTCTTGTGTGGTTGTTGGTGCCACTTGAAACAGTTTTTGAGGCAGAGGGCCTTGTGCATTTGTTGCAAATGATGCATTCCATTGCTGTATGAAACCCAATGCAGCATTACATGTTGCAAGCTGAAAATTTAACATGCTTGCTGGACTGACCTCTCAGACTCCAAATGTGTCAGGTTTTTGCCTTGAATATTTGGTATTTCTATGTTAAATCCTGACATGGACATCAACCTGACAACTGCATGGGCCATGGACAAGACCATATTAATGGCTTTTCCTCTTGAGGTCCTATAATAGTTCTCATATGATTCAAATCATTTCAGGTTGCCCTGAGTGTCTCATTTCGGCTGGTTATATGGCCCTGTATCCGGCCTGATTTTCAGGTACAGTCACTGAACTGAAAAGACGGAATGCAGCCAAAAAGTGCAAACCGTGGTACAAGATAGTTTTATAGAGTACCATTGTTGCACGAGTTACCTGACTGCTTGCAGCTCCAACTTGTTGTGTGGCTAGCTGAACAGGAGACTGGTGACTATTAACAAAAGACAACAAAGATGATTGCTGCTGCTGTATGGGTAGCAACTGCCCAGCATCACTAGTTTTCAATGACTCGGGGTTGGAAATAGGGTTAGTCGAGATGGTGCCTGTATTGGCAGTAACATGAGCTGTTAGTAGTAGCAATGCGCATTCCAGCGTGTTAACTGTTAACTTTTGAATGGACCTGAGGTGCCTGCGCTGCAGAACCAAGCAATCGCCACCATCAACATAAGACATTATTTTTGTTGCATGGGAGCTTGCAATTCACCTGATAATGCTTCAGTGGCTGCCACAGTGACTGGAAGTTCTGGTTCTTCACTGAAGTCGATCAAGCACCCCGAAGGCATCCTCTTCAATTCTGCTGCTTTTCCCTCTCCAGATGCCAAGCTAGTTGAAGATGCATTCCTCTTCAATGGGAATCCAACCGATAATCGCCACTTAAAAAGTTAGAAACTTAGGAAGCAAATAAAACATGACGAACTGCACAAGTACGATAAGCCACGAAATCTGGTAACAACACGTGGACTAAGATCTTGAAGATCAATGGCAATGTCATGCACTAGCTGGCTTTTACGAAAGTCATGCATGCTGTATTAAAGTTTGTGCAGTAAATAGCATTTGTCAAATTTTATTTTATTTTAGGCAACGTGGATTTTATTTGATCAAAGGCATAAGAAAGCCATTTCATATTTGAGAAAAGCTTCACCTTTGTTACCTCAGAAGCATCAGTTTTGCAATCATTAGTTTTAGGACTGTTAAGAGGTGGAACATCCTGTCCCAATATATCTCTAGGAAGGTTTGACCCTCCGGAAATGGGCGAATTGTTGTCCTTTTGATGATTAAGGTCCGACAGCTTGGGACTAGATGAGCTGATATCTCTTCGATGTCTTGGTGACTTCCCTTCTGGTTTGGATGCTTGTTCAGTAGGTCTTTGGTCCTCTGGTCTCTTGTTCTGGTTTCTGTTTCTGAATCTATCATCCCGTACCCTATCATCTACAACCTCAAAACGGGCTGAACTTCTTCTGGAACTTCCATATCTTCGACTTTCATATTCATATCCTGGACTTCTGTCATCACCGCTGCATCTCAGACTTCGATCAAACCTTCGACCAGGACTAGGCCTATCATGGTGACGACCATCATATTTCTCCTCATAAAATGGGCTGCGAGGAACTCTCCTGTTTTCAGTGACGTCATCTCTCTCAACCTGCTTACAGTTAAAAAGAAATGTGTCCGATAAGTGGGGCGAGAAAAAAGAAAGAAATCAAGAGGTACCATAAATAGAAAGAAATCATAATCTGTATGCATATTAAAATAAAAAAAAAATGGTTTGACCACAACTTCTCAGTTTGAAACTAATAAAAGATCAGCAAACCTTCACAGTTAAATTCCTCTCAACGCCCCTCTCCCCTGTGTATCTTCTTTCCACATAAACATGCCTGATGAAGTCCCTGAGCCTCTCGATGTTGCTAACAAAAAACAGGTAAGCTGAATTTCAGCCACTAAGCGATCACAACACCATTACAAAAACACAGGTAGTCACTGACCAGCTATCAGGAATAAAATGACGGTGTGGATCAAACTCTTTGAAATAAATTTCTTTGGCACGCTGTAAAAACGGAAAATAACCACTTGAATTGTGTCACAAGGAATTGAAGGGAGAAGATTTAAACTCAACCATGCTAGAAACTTGCAGTTGCAAATACCTCATTTCCCCCTTCTTTAAGAGCACTAACTTCTTCCGAAGTAAACTTTGCCATGGAGACTGACTTCACACGGTGTGTAAATTCCCGGCTAGAAAATTTTAGTAGCAGAAATAAGTCAACAGGAAGTGTACTCTCCAATAAGAATCTAACAGTATTCAATTACCAAATAAAGAACATTGAAATTTTCAACTTCGAAGGTTACATTGAAATACATATGGCTCAATGCTCATGCAAAGAAAAGGAGAAGCAAGAAAAAAACGCCAGAAACATGCAAAAGGAATACAACGATGATTGAAATGAAATGGTTGTCATTGGATCCCTTAAAACTTACTGAACTCCGCTACAGTTTGTACAAACAAATGTCCAGAAATTTATGCAGATATACTGTGGACCCTGCTTGCCAGAGAAGGGTAGGAAAAAAATTAGTCCAGTCGCTGGTCACCTAGTGCCAGAAACTAAATACAAAACAGAAATAGGTTAACTGAATCATACATTCACTCAGGAGAATGATCAAAAGATGATCAAAAAGCAAGCGTTGAATGCAACTGCTTAATCTTTTTTGTAACAAATAGACTTAGAAAGTAGTCTCAAGCTTTCAGCGCGATACCAAGTATTGAATTACATGTACCGGGAATATCTGACATGGAGTGTCAGGCTTCTTTATCTGCTTTCCTTTGTATTTTAATTTCTTTTGCTTCTTATTGAACAAGGAAAATGGCGTGAGAGACGTGAAAAAGGAGAAAACACTCCAGAGCAACCAGTTCTTTGTGTGTGTCACACCCATTTCTTTTACCTTTAATAACAATAATAATAATGATAATAATAATAATAATAATAATAATTATTATTATTATTATATCAGGGAATGAAATATCGAGGTGCTGTTTGGTAATCATCATGCGCATGTGGCTTTGTTTCTGACTGATTAAATCGTGGTCAATATTATCATGAGCTGAAAATTCTCTTTAAATGGGATGAGTGGAAAATGAGGTCCTCACAATTTTACTCACTTCATTGCTCGTGTTTTCTTTGTCAACCAAGCACTCTCCCAAATTTTAACAGACAACACGTTAAAAAACAAAAAATAAAAAAACAAAAAAACAAAAAAACAAAAACGAAAAACAAAAAACAAAAGACAAAAGACAAAAAAAACGAACAAACAAGACAAGACTATATGGGATTATGCATGATTTCAGCATGTGTTAAGACATGTCTAAATGCAGAAACCAAATATCGGGTTTCATGCATATTTCAAAGGATAATAGTGATCCTGCAAACTTGATCCATGGAGAGTACTTAACTGAGAAACTAATTGCTTCCATCTCTGATTTTTATTTGTTTAATATCTGGCACAAATTAATACCCATAAAAAATTTATTTTATGGGAACAATAACCGACATAAATGATGATGAAGATACATAAGAAAAAATTCAATTTTCTAAGAAAATAAATAAATTCACAAGTGCAAAACAAAGAAAGACCCATTATATATTTTAACAATCCAACCTTCTCTAACTATGCCAAACCCGAATAACATCCTGGAGTCTTGGGTACCATAATGTGATATTTTTCATTTTGATTTAGTAGTTTAGCTACATAGTTTTGAAAAGTAGTACACTATATTTATCCTGAGACCCACTTTTAAACCATTAAAGTTTTTTTCTTTTTGATATGGGATTCAATTCATTTACTATATTAGGCCCTCCACCTTTTATAATTCTCGTAGTGTCACAGACCAACAAGCCTCGGCCTGATTCGTCCTTCAACCACATTTGTCAAGCTTACGCTTGGTTCATCACGTTGAGCTGCCTATTTCGCCTTTGGGAAACTTGGTTCACCTCTTGTAACCATATTTACCAGAGAGGATCCTGCTCTGATATTATATGTAACAACTCGTTCCTGTCTAACAATTATCTGCTTCGTCAACTGGGATTTTTGTTTCAATTACTTTTGGCTACGCATTAAAATAAGCTGAGATAAGAATAGGAAAGTCAAATACGCTATCTGGTTTAAGCCCCTGCCAAGCATATGAGTGGTTAACATAGATTTCCACTTGTCGACACTGTTGATCATGTGCATTATGAACTACATCCACACATCCCTGAGGAAACTTGCATGCAATACCACCTAGCAACTGCAATTCATTAAAGTGGCATTCTTTCCTTCCTCTTCCTCTTCCATAATTATGATTTTAAAAATAACCCAGCATTCTCTCATTATGCTATTTTGAAACTCTCTCCTAAACTCCAATTTTCAGAACTCAAGCTAAATTATTCAACAAGCATACCCAAAGATTAGGATTCAAACTCAATTTGCTGTCTAACTGGTTCTCCATTTCTCATACACTACAGAATGGTTTCTACAGGTTGAATCCACAGAAACAGAACTGAGCCTTAAGACGCACCAAGAAAGGGATTTGGGCATCAATTCAAACACATTTCTTCCAAGAATGCACGGGGAAAAACATAATTAGATCAAATAACATCAGCCTCAAAAAAAAAAAAAAAATGCTTGTGATTAGATATTGCAGAAAGCATGCAAAATTTTCGAGAATTCATCATATATACCAGGCTGTTGCAATTGATACATCTCCTGTTCTCCGGAACCTTAAGAAGCCCGCGGATGACCTTCTCGTTCTTCTCATCTTCCTTCTTCCGACTCGACATTCTGTATTCATCATCAATTGCAACTTACAGCATTGGTTTTGAATCCCGAAGGGAGAAACAGATAATCCGAAAACGATGAACGAATTCAAGGAGGGAGCAAGATTACCTGCGCGGAATTGGGAAGCGATGGGAAAAATGAATGACTGATATTCCTCCTCGAATCTGGAGGGAAAGAGGAGCAGCTACTATGCACAATGCAAAGTTTGATTGAAATTCGCTGCGGAGAAAGGTTTTTGTTTGTCGAAGGGGAGGGAGGAGAGCGGGAGGGAGCGCCTTTCTTTCAAGATTCGTTCGGTTCATCGCGATTGATGGGGACTCCGCAAAGTCCGCTAGGCGGAGATTCGTTGCACGCATGAAACAGCTCCAAAAGTAGTCGGTGGGCCACAGCTAAGTTCGAGACCAGCTGATCAGAATCCATCGCTGAAATGAGGAGAATAAGAACCCAATTGATGAGGATGAATTTTTGCAGAATTAAAAATCGACGTTGAGAGATCATTTTGATGAGCTTTTTTCCAGGAATTATTTGCGTCCAGCGCGACTGATGGTGGGAAGAAGCCGGTGTGTCGGTTGGATAGGCGGGTTTGGCTTCGAAGCAACGCGAACATCGCCTGCTTTGGCGTAGGGCGTCAGGTTTCGGCGGTTGGAATTTCCACCAGCGGATAAATTCATCGCGCAACATAAAGCAGTATGCGTCGTATAATCAATAACCATCTGATGAACAGTGGAATGATCTGAACTGCACGTTAAATCTTGTAAAATTTTAAAAAATATTTATATACTTTTTTAAATTTATATATATAATGATCCGAATGATGTGCGAATGCGTTACGTTAATAAAACAAATTTTCATAAAAAAATCCTGAACAATCGAAAATATTATAATAGTAGGAAATAGAATTACTAAAATTTTGAATTAATTTTACAAGGCAAGAAACGGGTGGTTGGTTTCCCGCCCAAGCGAACCACACCTTGTAACGGCTGCCATGCCATGTGGCCGTTAGTTAGTTGAAGTGAATGGCGGGCGTAGAGCGTTTCTGCACTTCGCGCGTAGGAAAATTGGCTACGTCGAGATCCCTGTGAATGTTACATTTTCAAGTGATGGAACCATTCATCTGGTGAATAATATTATGATGAATATATATCTGGGAATTTTGATAGTTTCAGTAACACGTTTCAATTGAATTTGATAGCAGTGTTATCCGATTAAAGTTTTTTTTTCCCCCTAAAAAACTGTTTTCCGACGGAATTTTGTTACATCAAACACAATCATTTGACAGTTATGCCCAAGCCAATACTTTTTGGATAATAATTCAATACTTATGAAAGTAGTTACATATAATTTTTTTTATAGGTATTCATATAATATATCATCCTAATTTATATTACAATTAGGTTGATGAGATATATTCTTATAATTTCCCAAACAATTTTCCACGCGCATCTTCCAATATTTCTATTTTTATCAAATCATATTTCCTAAATAACCTTGCTGTTGGACGCTCCTATAGAAAATTTTGAGGAGAATAAGGCCACCGCAATTACTGAATGCTGTTGGGGAGAGTCGAACTGGGGGATGCCCACTACATGAGACATGTCCCCGTACCTCAATGACCACATAGTTTTTTTTTTTTTTGATAAAGGACCACATAATTTTTTAATGCTAAAATAATTTTAAAAAAATTTTAAACTGTTTATGGAGTTTCTCTATGCGTATTTGTTTATCATTTTAAAAATACATGTATTGTAAACTTTTATACACTATATTTTTAAAATTTTTAATAATTATCTATTTACTTAAAAAATTTATTTTTTGTAAGATATAAACTTTCAATAAAATTACTTCTAGTAACATGATAAAATAGTATATATTAAACATGATAAATGATACATAGTTTAGATTTAAAATTTTAAAATCAAAAGCGAGCATAAAGACTTCTATACTCACATAAGTATTGAATTATTATCCACACGTTCCCAAAAGTGAAAAAATGAATTTTAGTTGCTTGTAATCTATATTAGGTGTAGTGCCCCTCTTTTTGTTCAAAATTCACACACGATGGACAAATCTAAAATATTTATCATTCAATTAAATCAAGGGTTGTTACATATCCAAAATTATCTAACAAACACGTGTAAATCCATTCCAAGCTTCTATCAAGCTATTTTTAAAATTCACCCATTAATTTATCAATAGCTAAAATTACACATTTACCATAACTCATGTAATCTTTTGCATATTCAACTTTTGATTCATCAAAATTCTACTATATTTTAGCCTTTTAGACTGTACTATATACATTACCATCTATTTACATACTCGTCCGTACTTGGGATATTACATTAGGTTAGCATAATAATGCACTTCTTATATTGATGAAAATTTTTGCGGGACGCGTCTTAATGTTTGATGTGATTTAGTTTTGTTACTCACCATAATGGGAATTATATTCGCGATGTGATCTTTTACGCCCGTCAAAAACAGGCTTAGTTTCAACCACCTTTTTCGCCGTTCGATATTTCGGGTGATAATTCAGCCGTCAGATTCAATTTTTGAATCCAATAAGAAATAAACCCCTATCGGTACAATTAATAAAGAGAGCTAAATTGCAAAAAACTTCTAACTGTTAATCTCCTGCGCCCATGCAATATCTCGCATTCATTCCCCCAAATCTATCACCCCGCCCTTTCTCACGCGAATGCCCAGGATTTGCTGCGTCAATCGACTGTTGCAGTCGTCCCATTCTCCGGCATTCGGCAACGACAATTTGCAACTCCATCTTCTCTCCTTTCTTCTCTTTTCTCCCTCCTCCCTCATTCATTGCACCTCCTCACTGCTGCGGCAACTCGAGTTCAACGACTTTGCGGAGATTCCTCAAGAGGTTGGAAAGTTACAGATTCTGGATCTCAGGTTGAATGAAAATATTCTTTTTAAAATAATAAATATTTTGAATAATCTAAATAAATTTAAGATATTTTTTCTAACAAAATTTCACGAAAAATGGCTAATAAAGAAATTCAACCAAAAAAATAATATTTTTTTCTAACAACAATGCGTGGCTTGATTGCCTTCCTCAATCTTAAGTGCCTCCCTTGACTCCCCAATTTCCGCTAATTAGGCTGCCGACTGGATTAATTGGACGCGGCATTCCTATCAGCATCGTATGTAAATTTGTAAAATTAATTTTAGAAATTGCTATTATATTCTAATGTATATATGTATAACTTTAAATATTTTTTAGAATTAACATATGAATAAATTTTTTTAGTCAAATGCGGTCAGGTGCATTTTTATTTAGATGAAACTTTATTTCTTAAGTAAATAAATAATCTTAAGTTCGATAAAAAAAAGTAAATTTTACATTAATCATCAAGGTGAAAAAAGGATGAGAATTAATCACTTGTATCCACTTAGTTACTTGTAATTCAGTTGTGTCTAACTTAAATACATATAATTCTGTCTATGGATGCATTTGAAATAGTGTTCGTGTTAATAAATACTTTTTAAAACCCATCTACTTTTTAATTATCTTTCTGTAATGGCCATAGTCATGCAGAGCTATTTTTAATAAATAAAAATAGTGAGACTTATGGCAATTAAATCCCAGCCATTTAGCAAATGGATTAGTATAAAGGAGAAAAATGTGAGGTGGGTTTTAGCCATTTGAAGGAGAGACTTGTGCACGAGACAGACTACGAAGGAGGAAGAAGTTTTTGAAGGTAAGTTGAGTGGAACAACATTTCGGTTAATCTCGTTGATTTTACAATATATGCAACTCATTTTGGTAGATCTAAATCATTCACGATGTTTTTAGCATAGCTAATTAGTCACATTAGTATTATTGAAGTGTTTGATGTTGAAATTTTACTTATTTCAATGAGAAGTAGCAAATAAAGGGTAAAAAATGTTATACGATAAAATAAACATACTTCTGGGCATAATCAGAGAATTTTGACCATACAATAACAAGATAATTATATGTTTAGCTTGCCTGAAATATTTCAACTTGATCAGACTTATAGATTTTTTAGGTATAGTAATTTTTATGAAGATTTGAAGTGGTGAATATGTATTTTAAGGATATAATACAAAAAATAATCACAGGAAAATACAGATGCAAAAATAATAATTTGACCCGTTACAAACATTATTTGAGATATTTTACAGTATATATAATGAATTAATTCTGTTAAAAATTAGTTTACATAGCTATTAGAAGTGATATTTAATTTTAACCCTTTATTAAACCTCTTATGTTAAATATGATGATAGACATGTTATTTTAAGAAATGGACCGTCCAGATTATAAAACATAGTATTAGAATTTTAATCAAAAAATTTCAGATTGAACAGACACTTATATTAAGAGATATAAGCAATTGTATTCAAAGAATACAGATCGTTGAAATAAATAAATAAATAAAAATTTCTGAACTGGTGGGCTAAGCTCATCTGGACGAGCCCAGTGGACCAAGAAGCTCAAGCTCAAGCCTAAGCCCACAGAAACAAAGCCTAATCCACATAAACAAGCTAGCCCACTTCCAAGCAAGCATCAAGCTCAACCCAACTTCCAACCCACCAGCAGTAGCCACCGGTGGCCAATTGCCGGCGGGTGAAAAAATTCAAAATAAATACAGAAAAATTTGAAAAAAATATAGAAAATTATGAAAAATACCTAGAAAATTAAAGCCAATATTTAGAAGCTTATATGAGTTTAAACTTGTAATTTTTATAAGAAATAAAATTATTTAAAGGTGTGATGCTATAAAAAATTATTATGAAAAATTACAAAAATACGAAAAAGCAAGTATTTAAAGAAGTACGAGTCCAAATTTATTTTATATATAAGAAATAAAGTTGTTTAAAAGGGGAATAATATAAGAATACATATGAGAAAATAGAATTTTGACCGATTAAAATTATTAGACATTTTGGTAAAGTCACAAATGAAATTTTAAATAATATTTATGAAAATCAGAGCGAAATAATGAACATATTATGATGAAAATTAGAAAAAGAGACTTGAAGCTACTACAAGAAATTGGAAAAGATAAGTTTTAAAAGTCTGCTTAGAGGTAAGTAAACTTTTATCAAAGCATTACGTTAAAAATATTAAGTGAATATTGTAATTTGCTATGAAATATGATTATTTATTTAAATCGAATTTTTTTTTAAGTTGGTTAATTCAAATATGAGCATCATTATTTTCAAAATCTTGTTAAGTAGTAAATTTAAGTGGTGCATTTATCATAGTGCATGAGCATGATGCATAATTGCAAATTGGGTTTGTCACCAAGGAGTGGAGGTGTTAACGGATAGGGTTGAGCGGGTTGGAGCCTAATCCTAATCCTAACCTATTAAATATATCTCAACGCTAATCCGTTTGTTAACCTATTTAAAAAACTTCAACCCTAACCCATTTACAACCCATTTAATAAATGGGTTAACGGGTTGTTAACGGGTTGTGTTTGCTACTAATTTTAATGCTAAAAACCTTCAATAAAGTCTATAAAATTAAATAAATTAAATAACTCGAAGTTAGCATACCTGAATTTAATTTATTTTGGTTTGAAAACATCAGCTCAAATCTCAAGTCATCTCTTTAATGTCAATTTCTGTTTTAAAATACAACATATTTTATTTCTATCAAACAATTCAATCAACACTATAAATATGGAACTCATAAACATACATTTGAGAAGAATCCAGTAAGACTTCCATTAAGAAAGTAAGACTTTCATTGTAATAAACTCAAACAATCATATTTCAAAAGTTTAAATATCACATATTGTTACACATGATTGTCTTAAAACACATAACATAAATAGAGTTCAAAGTTCAAACAACTTCGATCTAAAAATAAAAAACAAATAATTATCTTATGCTCTCCAAACTTGATAGTTCTTCATCCACTTTCTCCATTTTATGCAATATTATTTTAGTCCTGAAAATATATAGTAAAATGAAATAGATATTAAAAAATAATTAAACATATAAAACTAATCTATAAAAGATTAAAGAACTATATAAGCTGTCTAAATTTTTATTATTACCTCAACTAAGATCCAACTGTTTGAGAAAATCAATATTCGTCTTAAGATTAACAGAAGTTGTTATAGCTGCCAAAATTATTGAAAAGTGTCAATGAATATATGAACAGAAATAAAATAGTATAGCATAAAGTATAAAAATCAGTTTAAAAAGATAAAAAATAAATATTTGATTCAGTTGCTTCAATTTCTGTCAAGTTCTCCTCAACTCCTAGAGGTTGTGGTAATGCTTTGATCCGATCCTATGTACATACCAAAATCTACGCAAGTCATGGTATTAGAGAGCTTCTGAATTGATCAAGTATATGTGCACCTGTGCTAAAAGCTAATTCCGAAGCAACCGTAGACACTGAAATTGCCAAAAATATCTCGTGCTAGATTAAGTAATATTTTGTAGTCTTATTTTTAGACCACCATGCCAAAATATCAAACCCAGGTGCCCTGCCCACACTCGCTTCTAGATATTGATCCACTTCTATTTTTGAGTGTTCATGCTTTGAGAACCAATCACATTGATACCATGCATCATCTTTACCAACATGATCTGAGTTCATATTAACCTCATCTACCTCATCAGTATCGTTATCTTTAGATATAGTCTCACAAATCTCAATTTTATAAATGGTATACAACTCATATAATTTTTCTTTCACTTTCTGACCAATTTCTAATGCTTTCTCTAATCCACGACTCATTTTATAGCACTATTCAACATATCCCAATTTGTATCGTGGATCTAACATCACAACAATGATTAATAAAATGTTCATTTTCTCAAAAGTTCCCCAATACTTATCAAATGTATCTTTCATTTTTATTGACATTTGCCTCAAGTTCACATCAGGTGACTTTTGAAGAGAGAGCAAGAGCCTTTCAATCTTACAAACTTTCACAAAATAAATATTTGAAGTGCAATACAAAGAACCAGATACACGAGTAGTGATGTGATAAAACTTCTCCAAAAATTTACAAATTACTCTAGCATTTTCCCAATCTTCATCAGTTGGAGGACTGCTTGATCTAAAAACATTATCTTTATCAGCAAGGCAATTAAATGCCTTTTGATATTTTAAAGCAGATTCCAACATTAAATATGTAAAGTTCCAACGAGTTGTTACATCCAAGCATAGAGAATGTTGACATGTAATTTTTTCCTCCTCAGTGCACATTTTGAATTTTTGGAGCCTACTTGGAGAACTTTTCACATATCTAACAGCAAACCAGATTCGAAATATTGAATTTTGATTTCATTTATACCATCTTTGACAATTAAATTTATAATATGTGTAGCACATCTAACATGCAAATATTCCCCACCACATAGCAAAGCATTCTTTTTTAATATTCTTCTCCGAAAATTCTTTATAGCAACATTATTAGAGAAAACATTATCCATAGTAATAGTACAGATTTTCTTAATGCCCCAACTTTTAAGACCTAACTCAAGAGACTATGCAATAATATCTCTGGTGTGTGGTGGTGGAAGAATACAGAAGCAAATAATCCTCTTTTGTATCTTCCACTTTACATTAATGTAATGTGCGGTGAGACACAAGTATCCTTGACTTTGGTTGGAAGTCCATAAATCAGTAGTCAAGGAAATACAATTAACTGATTATTGAAAAACACTTTCTAGTTTTTCCCTTTCTGATATATAAATATCTACGCAATCTTTAATAATTATAGCTCTTGTGACAATGTTAAATCTTGGTTGCAAAGAGTTACAAAACTGAAGAAAGTTATTATTTTCAACAAACTTAAAAGGTAATTCATCCTCAATGATCATGTGTGTCATTGCCTTCCTAAAGAATTCTTGATCAAATTTTCAGTTACTTAAAACATTTCCATCTCCTGATTCTGCATTAGTTGAAAATGTCAATAATTATTGTTTTTTATCTCTATCACCGTGGGGATACTTGGGGCATTGACTATCCAAGTGTCTTTTAAGTGTCGTTGTACCATGACCACTGTTACATTCATATGATTTTTTGCAATAGTTGCATTTGTATGTCCCTAAAAGCTTCCTATTTTCATCTTTATCTTTAGTAAAATATTCCCACACCGCTGAAGTTAACTTCCTAACCCTTTTTGCCTTAGATTTAATCATAGATGATGAAGCAACTTTGAATTCAAGTGTGGGTTGATTAATTTTCATACACTCTTTATCCCTATGCAATACCTAATTATATATCAGATGCAACAAGACAAAACATAAATTATATAACCATGACATGATAATGTAATTTATATAAAATAACTATAATTTCTAGTATTCACAATTATTTGATTGTTCACATGTTAACACAGGGCCATCAAAGGAGAATTACCGAAATGAGAAAGCGGGCAGGGCTGTGCTTGGCAAGAAAGATTGCTACCATCCAGCAGTATGACTTTCATATTGGTTTAGAATGGATCTTTGGTTGCTTAACCTGTGATAATTCTCTTCACGTTCATCCATGTGACCATTTCCCAGATGGGATCAAGGCCATGATAAAACGTGTGGAAGGTTTGGATTTAGCGGGATGCAACGGGATGAGACAAGTTTCTCAACTTGTGGGAGATGCCAAGAACTTAAAACAGCTTCAAATTTATAATTTCGATGGAATGGATTGTGTTATAGGCTGGGGTGAAGTTGGAGAAGGAACATTAGAAAGGCTGGAGTGGTTGTGCGTTGATGGGCTGCTGGATTTGACAAGGCTGTTCGGGGGGAGGTTCCTCAAGGTGGGCTTCGAAGCCTAAGATCAATAGAGGTTTTCAATTATGAGAAGTTGACATTTCTCTTATCTTCCGTGAGCAGGCATTTGCCCCTGCCCCTGCTGTGAGCAAGCATTCTCCAGCGAAAACCATCAAAGCCGAAACAAACAGCCATGGAAGGAAGAAAATAAAAAACAAAGAAAGGAAGAAAGGAAGGAATATAACATACCGTGCCATCTGTGCTTCCAGTTGCAGGCGAAGTGGCAAACCCCTTTCTCCCTCTCTAGCAGATGCGGAGGAGTGGGATAGCGATGGATCCATAAAGAGAAATGGGCTGTGGATACTGGATAGCGATGGATCAGCGTAAGCCAGGGTCGCTCTCTCTCGTTCTCTACTGTGAATGCGATTCCTCTGCTAGGGCTCGTGGTCCTCGAGTCTGGGCTGGATAAGGGAGCGAGAAGGGCAGGCTAGGCCGAAAAAATTGATTTGTGTCTAAATATTACATATATATTATATTAAATGAGTTATATGGGTTGAAAAGGTTGGACGGGTTGCGAAACCTCAATCCTAATCTGTTTATTTAATTAAATGGTTGAACGGGTTGGCGGATCATAACTCATTTATTTAAAAATCCCAATCCAAACCCATTTATTAACGGGTTGGACGAGCGGGTTAATGGGTTGACCATGACTATTAACACTCATACTTAGGAGTAAAGTAGTATTGTAGTACCTGGATAGCGACCTCAGGACTACCAAAGAAGATAAATCAACTCACGAATGTATAACATAGTTGTACGCGAGCATAAATAGATGACAATATCTACAGTAGAAATGTATGATTTAAAATCGACATATGTGCATATGTATCAAGATGTTTTAATTTTCATTAATTAGAGTTTGTTGTGCATAAAAGATAATATAGATATCATGTTTGTCGTTAAAAAAATTAAAATGATTGCGAAATGAATTTAGATTTTTTACTTACTGAGTTTTTAGCTCACATAGTTTTGTTTTCAGTGGAAACACAAGGATACAATGCTAAACTAGAGCCTCTATCAACACGGGAAAAAGACGAATCTAGCAGAGCAAAGACCAAGAAGTTTAGATTTTTATAGAAATTAATGCTTACTTGTTTTGATTATAGACATTGAATATGTATAATAACTCCATAATGAGCAAACTTGAAATGTAATAGTTAAAAGTTATATGATTTTACATCTTGGTATCTATTTTCATTTTAGGAGATTTTATTCTCAGCTTGAACATAGTAAATCTTATTTGTGACACCTCAAAAGGGTGGGGTGTTACACTTTCAAAAATTTATTTTTATTACTATCTATAATGTATAATTAATCATTTTTCATAAAAAAAATATTTTCCATATATCATTCATATTTCACTAGCATAATCTTTTATTTTTCTTACATCAGTGTGTATATTTCTAATACACTTGTCACTATGTTGTTTAATTATATCATTCATAAATAAAAAGTACTTGAGAGAAATTGTATTATTTAACTTTGTAACTAACCATTTCTTATCTTGCATGTGAAATGATAGCTAACTTGAGTCTTGACATGATTCTTGTGAACTAGCAGTATGGATACATGAATGCAAGTGCATATTTGTTAACACATTGTATTTAATGTAAGTAATTTGTAGATATATCTACGTAGTTTGACCAAAATTGCATATATATATATTTATATAGTTTCAAGAATTTGGGATAACTCCCACGTAGTTTCACAAAATTTGTAGATAACTCCGCGACCCCATTTTTCATTGGCTACTGTTAATATAGTCTGAAATTTTGAAAAATAACAAAAATAATCTCATTTTTCTTATCAGCGAATTCATCAATCCTCCATGTCGCACACTCTTTGCTCATTTTCTTTGAACTTATTGTAATTTCGCTGCTTTTCTTTTCAAAACTTCCGACAATAGATGGAAACTCACATGGGATTTGGGTCGTTCCTATTTGCCCTTTTCCTCATCAACTGTTGCCCTCTACGTCTTCCCCAATTTTGGCGACCGAAAAAGCTGATGAAGCTAGATCTGACAACTCCATTAAACCCAATAGAAGAATCCACTTCAAATGTTGCAGCTAGCTTCAAATCACTCAAATCAGCGACACTTCTTTATCTTGAATCCAGTGGCGTCGCCACTTTAAAAATTGAAAAATCATGACACCTATGAAAGCTTCACATATTCGGCTGCACACATCCAATTGCAACTGCCATGGAAGCACACATGATACAATGCCATTAGCAGCGGCAAAACCCTTCTCTTTCATTAAGTTCGACGCGGATCAAAGTTGTAGCTATCATTTTTCTTAACGTCATTATGCAGTAGACATGGTTTGCATCCTTGCTAGTCATTTCTCTCTTGGATGAGCAGTGGCATAGTTGCAAGCTTCCTAGTCATAGGGCATATCCAAGGGGGTTATTTTTGTCAATTTTTAAAATTTTAGACTATATATTAATGGTAGTTGATGGGAAAGTGGGCTCACGGGGATTATCTTCAATTTATATGAAATTATGTGGGGATTATTATTATTTTTTGATTAAAAGATGAGCACCTATCTCGCCAACCTTTGAAAAAGAGAAGGATCAGAGGTGGAAAGGATAGGGCTATCGTCGTATAACATTGCCAAAAAATTGTCTATATAGAGTTTTTTCTGAAGAAAAAAGGATGGATTATCCTACCATTCTTGCTCAGGCAAAAAATTAGATGATACAAAATCAGCCAAAAGATGAGTCACGGAGTTCCCAGACCGTAGCACATGGTGAAAAGACAAAGAGTGGGCCTATAGGGCAATTTGGTGGATTTGTGAGATAATGGTACCCACCGGAGCCCTAATGGAGCGTTCACCCACTAAAAAATCAATGAGAATCAGCGAGTCGGATTCCACCTGTAGGTTGTTGAAATGACCTTCCAAGGCCCACTTGAACCCCAGGTACAAGGCGGTGGCTTCCATAATCAGCGAATCCAGATGTTCACGCTAGTTCCATCGCTCGCAGCAACAAAGGAGCCATTATTTGAGATACGTGAAACTACATGATTATATCTACAATTTTATTCAAACTATGTCGATATATTTGAAAATTTCTCAGATCACACAAGTTGTGTAGTATTCCCACTATTATTCTTATTTTCCAGATATTATTCCCACTTTTTAATAATTTAGCCTTACAGTGTAGCGTATATTGCATAAATTAATAACATCAAAACTGATTATTGAAGTTAAAATTACTTATTTAGCTAACAATGCAATTGTCATCTCAATGGTGGGCCATAAAATCAAATCACTTAGACTAAAATACTTTAAATACAATAATGATCAGTTTAATTCCACTTAAAACTTCAATTTGTTTATTCAGGCCTAAAGATGATTTAATTCTTCTTAAAATTTTGATTAATTTATTCTGGCCTAAAGGCAGGGTTCCTTGGAATTTCTTGAATCGCCATAAAAAAAGTTAAGATATTTCTGATATATAGAGATTATGTGATATATATAGTTAAAAGATATAGACAATCAGGCTCCATTTCTATGTAACCTTACATAACCTGGCCACATTTGCCTAAGATATCATTATACTGAATATCATTTATTTATAAGAGACTAAGTTCCATCCAAATCAAATATTTGAGTGAGTCTTGAACACATTTTTGTTGAAAAGTAGATATTTTAATATGCAAAACTGGGAAAAATGCTTTGATCCATTTATATATGTATTAAAATTTAATATTACTTTACAAAATTATTTATCCATATAATAGTGATATTTTACATTATCTAGATGTTGAAAGACTACTTAAATTTAATATTTACTATTAAATGTTTTTATTACATTGAGTTTATGTATTAATAGATGGAGCCCATATATAACGATATTATATAAATGAAATTTTTTTAAAATAATATGAATGATGTTAAATATAATAGATTGAGTGAATTTTTTTATTAACCATAAGATATTAAAAATGAAGAGAGTTACGTAGAAATGACGTTTCATACAAACGGAGTCCTAGATAATCATGTAAAAATAATAAATTTGCTATATATGATATTTTTTCACATCTTCATAATTTCATATCAAGATAAATATAGCTTAGAAACAGAGCTTAAACTATAAAATTCTATCATACTAAAATTCACGAATTCCTTGAAAATTTTCGCGGCTAAACGACTGGAGAAATTTAAAACTAAAGATTTTAAGTAGAAACAAGAAATGGTAATTTGCAAATATACTCAACCATAATTGCTAATATACCCATAAAGTTTTTGAAATTGCAAATAATTGCACATATTTTGTCTATAATTGCAAATATACCCATGTCATTATGGTGTCGTTACTGTACCGTTACGATGTGGTTAAATTTGCAAAAATATGCAAACTACGAGGGTATATTTGTAATTTTAAAAATTAAGTGGGTATATTTAACTTTTGCAAATATACCTACGTAATTTGCATATATTTGCAAACTCATATTGCAGCAATGTAGTAATGACACCATAACGATATGAGTATATATGCAATTATGGTCAAATTATATGAAGTACTTTGTGATTTTAGAACTACATAAGTATACTAGCAAGAAACAAAAAACTAACTTTCAACTTAATCGCATATCAAAAGTTCCCAAATTGAGAATTTATGATGTCAAGAGATGTACATTAGAGCTGGACCAAATTGAAAAGGTCCAGCTCGAATATACATCTCTTGACATCTTAAATTCTTAATTGGTGACATTAAATGATTCAAGTATATTTGTATTAGCACTAAATTGTATCAATTATAGTAGTATAAGAATTTAGAACCAAATGTTATATGTATTAGAAAATTTGTGAAACGTCATGAATTTATTAGAAATTTGGATAACCAATGTGGATATAAGAAAATCACACATATTTGATTTAAAATCATTAAATAATTATAAATATAAATTTTAATGGTTGGCAAAGAAAACCAAGTTCTAATTCAATGAACCAGGAACCTCTGTATTGGGACCAACTTTCTAATAAGTATAAATACAATAAATCCCATTATCTAACATCATTTGTTCTTATACAGTAAAAAATGATTTTAATTATAATCTTGAGCGGCCTTTACTCGCCTTAAAAATAGAATTATATGTAAAATGTAAAATTCAAATATAATCATATATAAAATATAAAAATTTCTATAATTATTTCATAGATATATTATAATATTATAATGATTAGTAAAATTATTTATTCATACCATACGCTTAGAAATATAGGAGTTTTTGCAATACTCAAGCCGGGCTATAACATAATTTATGATTGTAATCCTTCCCTTAACCCCTATTGGGCTAGCTCTCTAGCCTAGCATTCCATAGGTTTTACACATCCAATACCTCAGTATGCTTAATAGTAAAGTTTACAAAAAATTGTAATACATAGCTTTAGTGATTATCTAGAGAAAAATGAAAATAGCATAGCTATATAAAGAGATGTAAAAAAATGATTGAAATATAAATATAAAAATGAAAAAAGTAGACCAATTGAATGTTGAATTTTGCATTGTCATTTTGTATTATTCTCTAAATAAACACGCCCTAACTAAATAAATACATCTTGATGTTCGTGTGGCAATTTACTTAAATAAAATTTTATAGAGATACTACTTATGATTAAGTGGTTGATGTAAATGTGTATGTAGTAGCATTTGGGTCGTTTACCCATCTCTTAAAGTTGTTCTCAGTCTGTTGCTTCATCATACAAAGGATGAAATGTGATAAAAAATTTATAGGAACATAAATATTGAATTAACACTCATAAAATTGTCATATAAATCAAATACTTTTATTCCATTAATTTGGGACTTTTATCGATTGCGAGCCTTGCAAATTTTGATTTGGATGAAATTTATTTTTCGACTAGACTAGTTCAATAATAATAAAAAAAAAACCTTTGCTTTGCTCTTCTCACCCCAGCAATGATGGAATTGTATTGAAAATGCACACAGCTTAGATATAACTTGGATACTATGCTTTACATGTAAGCTTTCATATGGTAGAATTAGCTATAGCTACATATTTTTTCTATTGGAAATAGTATTTTATCTATGTATAATTAGTTAATATCAAGTCAAATTACTATAGTGCTCTTGCAATGCAATTATGCCTCTTTAATAATATTAATTTAAGTCATAACGTTATAACAGTTTAAATAAATCAATCAATATAAAATAAGAGAGCTGATCCCGTTTAGCCCGCTTCCCGTTCAGCCGTCGGATTGCGTCGCGCGAATCATGGGCGTTGATGCAGAAAAGCTCATTCCAGCCCCCTGTGCGATGGGCGATCTTGAAAAAAACTAAGCTGACGCACCTGCCCGCCTCTCTTGCCACCCCTTTCTCTTCCTCATGCCCACCCCCATCTCCACTCTCTCTCACACCCTTCTCTCACCTCTCTCAAAGTCGTGGCCCCTCTCCACTCCTCTCTCTCTCTCTCTTGCCGATCACACTCTCTCTCATACGCCTCCAAATTGTGCTAATCTGTCAGATCCACGTCTCTTGCTGCCCCAGATTTAACACCGCCTTAAAGAAGCAGCACCGCCTATTGCCGGATATTTCTAGATGTCACCAGGAAACCTCTACGCAGTTGTAGAGAAATCATGAAAATGCCGGAGCTCTCTAGAAAGTTCTAGAGAAGAATAGAGAAATCATGAAGGTACCGGAGTTCTCTAGAAAGTTCTAGAGAAGAATAGAGAAATCATGAAGGAACCGGAGTTCTCTAGAAAGTTCTAGAGAAGAAGGGTGTGTAGAATTCTAGAACCTTCCAGACTTCTCTTGAATCCTCTAAGAGCTCCAAGAAGATCAAGACATTTCAGGAGAGTTCTAGGGAATTCCAAAGAGGAGGTGGGAAGATTCTAGAAAGTGATCCTAACCGTCCACTCAAGAACATGTGGCGAAATCCAGAGAGCTCCAAGGGGAGGAGAGAGCCTATAAAAGGGGACAACCCTTTCCCATGGACAAGTAGTTTTGTGTGAGTGTGATGAGTGCTTGTTATGTGCATGTGAGTTGGAGTGGGAGCTTATAAAGTGAGAGTGTCCAAATTATTTTGTGTGTAATATTTTTGTTATAAATAATATTTTATCTTAGAGCATCCATTCTTCAACAAGTGGTATCAAAGCCAAGGGTCGGGGACCGTGGTTCGTGAAGGCTACACCAGCTAGACAAAATACGAGGAGATTCTGCACATACGCAGTCTGGGACTGTGAAGCCGATTGGTCTGGGACCAAGCTTATTTGGAAAAGTGCTGGGCATACCAAGTCACAATGGCGGATATTTCTACCTCGGTAAGCTCCATTGAGAAGCTAAATTATAACAACTATAATACTTGGTGTTTGCGTATGCAGTTTTATCTGCTTGGACAAGATCTGTGGGATATAGTTGGCGGCAATAATACTACGCCACCCACAGATGACGAGGAATTGAAGAGGTGGAAGATAAAAGCTGGCAAAGCCATGTATGTGCTAGCAGTAACTATTGAAGACGAGTTACTGCAGAAGATTAAGGATGCTAAAACACCCAAGGAGACATGGGACACCCTCGCAGCACTCTACACAAGGAAAAATGATGCAAAGCTCCAGCAGTTGGAAAATGAGTTGTTATCCATTTCGCAGCATAATATGACGGTAAGTGAATATTTCTCCAAAGTTAAATTTCTTAGTGAAGAAATTTCAAAATTAGACCCAGAAAATTCGATCTCTGAGACTAGGATGAGGAGGATTATCATTCATGGCTTAAAGCCAGAATACAACGGGATTATCATTGCTACCCGTGGATGGGCCAAAGAACCAACTATAACCGAGTTGGAAAATATTTTGGCCAACCAAGAAACTTTAGACAAGCAAATGTCTAAAGTTTCGTTAAAGGAGGAGGAGAATGCTCTCTTTAGTAAAAAGAGAGAATTCCAAAGCAGAGATCGAGTAGCTGCGAGGCCAAATGGAGGTAACACAAGAAAACAAGAGGGAGGCTGGCAAAGGAGGCAGCAAGGGCAAAGCTCGCAGCAAGGGAGAGCTCGTCAAAGTGGCGACAAAAGAGAGAAGAGATCCCAACGGCAGAAGGACCAATGCTACAACTGTGGCAAAAGAGGTCACTTTGCTAGAGACTGCTGGTTCAAGCGGGCAGAGGGAAATGCTGCAACTTCTATCCATAACGAAGAAGAATGGGATCTCCAAGCATCCCTTGCAATAGAAGAGCTCCAAGAAATGGCGGCACCCTGCGTTATCAAGATAGAAGAGGAGTCGGCTCTCATACCAGTAAGTGAAAAATTAATCAACTATAATGATGATTGGATTGTCGATTCTGGATGTTCCAATCACATGACAGGAGACTATGAGAAGTTGACCGGCACGTCTGAATATAAAGGAGGACGAGTAGTCGTAACGGCTAACAACTTGAAGCTGCCCATCACCCATATCGGCAAGACTATGTTTACCCCTCGGTTCAGCTCACAGAAGGTACAACTGGAAAATGTGTTCCATGTACCAGGTATGAAGAAAAACTTATTATCTGTCTCACAACTCACCGCTTCTGAAAATTATGTGGTGTTCGGCCCAAATGATGTAAGAGTATATCCTAAATTAAAAATAACAAATGAGCCGATCATGGAAGGGCATCGGCTTGAGTCTGTCTATGTGATGTCTGCACAGACAGCATACATAGACAAGACAAGGAGGAATGAAACTGCAGATTTATGGCACGCGCGGCTGGGACATGTAAGATATCACAAGTTGAAGCAGATAATGAAGAAGTCTATGCTCAGAGGTCTTCCCAAGCTAGAAGTTCAAGAAGATACGGTATGTGCTGGATGTCAGTTCGGAAAGGCACATCAACTACCGTATGAGGAGTCAAAATTTCAGACCAAGGTGCCTCTGGAGATAGTACACTCAGACGTATTTGGACGAGTAAAACAGTCATCCATTAGCGGTTACCAGTACATGATAACCTTCATCGATGACTATTCAAGCGAAAGAAAAGGTTGGAGATGTTGTGATCCAACCACAGGTCGATGTTATGTCTCACGAATTGTAATTTTTGATGAGGCATCATCTTGGTGGTCATCACAGGCAGTCTTAGTACCTGACTCTAATGAAATGGAAGAACAGTTAAGAGAAAGACTGCAGGAACGAATCGAGCCAAGTCAAACTCAGTCAACAGAGGAGCCAACTGAGGAGGACGAACTCTCACCGAGTAGAGAGAAGTCCAAATCACCAGAAAAATCAGATAGCCCATGGCAAACAGGAGTGCATCACAGGAGTATAGAAGAAGAAAGACCGAGCCAGATTGAAGAGTTCGATGAACAAGAAAAAGCAAGATCTGTTCCACGGCGATCCAACAGACAACGGAAGCCGAATCCAAAAATGCTAATGCAGCAGTGCTCGAAGCGACTGAAGAAGCGGAACCGGTCACGTACGAGGAAGCATCCCAGAGTCTAAACTGGAGGAAGGCTATGGAAGAAGAAATTCAAGCCTTGAAGCAAAACGAGACATGTGACCTAGTACCAAAACCAAGAGATGTGCAACCCATATCATGCAAATGGGTGTACAAATTAAAGTTACGGCTCGATAGATCAATCGAAAGATACAAAGCTCGGCTGGTAGCACGTGGGTTTCCTCAAAAGAATGGGCTAGATTATGATGAAACATTTAGCCCAGTGGCAAAGATTACGACAGTTCGAGTATTACTGGCACTTGCAGCTAGCAAGTCATGGAAGCTCTGGCAAATGGATGTCAAGAATGCATTTCTCCATGACGAACTAGATCGAGAAATATATATGATGCAACCCAGAGGGTTCGAGAGCACAACCCATCCGGAGTACGTCTGCAAGCTGAAAAAGGCCTTATATGGATTAAAGCAGGCGCTGAGAGCATGGTATGGTAAGATTGCTGAATTCTTACTACAAAGTGGTTATTCTGCTGCACCAGCCGACTCAAGTTTATTCGTAAAAAATAAAAATGGAAAGCTAGCAATAGTGCTAGTATATGTAGATGATCTCATCATTACTGGCGATAATGAAAGTGAGATCAATCAAACCAAGGTCAATCTCTCAGTTCGTTTCCAGATGAAAGACCTTGGAGAATTGAAACACTTTCTTGGGCTAGAAGTTGAGCATACAAAAGAAGGAATATTCCTATGTCAGCAGAAGTATGCTCAAGACTTACTAAAGAAGTATGGGCTGCTTGACTGCAAGCCCATATCTACACCTATAGAGCCCAATACCAAGCTATGCTCACTCGAAGGTCAAGAGTTACAAGATTTGACGATGTATCGGCAGTTAGTGGGTAGTTTAATCTACCTAACTCTTACACGGCCGGATAGCATTCGCCGTCAGCATAGTAAGTCGCTATATGGAAAAACCAAGGAAGCCACATCTAGATGCAGTTCGACGCATATTAAGGTATGTGAAAGGAACCATTAACCTCGGTCTTTTATATAAGAAGAATGCAATATGCAAGGCATCAGGGTATTGTGATGCCGATTATGCTGGAGACCATGACACAAGGAGATCAACCACTGGATATATATTTGATCTCGGATCAGCGGCAGTCTCATGGTGCAGCAAGAGACAGTCAACTGTATCTCTATCAACTACTGAAGCAGAGTATAGAGCAGCAGCTATGACAGCACAGGAAACTAAGTGGCTGATGCAGCTTATGAAAGATTTACACCAACCTGTTGATTATTCAGTGCCTCTATACTGCGATAATGAGTCTGCTATACGCATAGCAGAGAATCCAGTATTCCATGCCAGAACCAAGCATGTTGAAGTACATTATCATTTTATACGAGAAAAGGTGCTATACGGAGAAATCAAGATGGAACACATAAACACAGAAGATCAAGTTGCAGACATATTTACCAAAGGGCTGACTAGAGAAAAATTTGAAAAACTCAGAAGTCGAATTGGTATGGCAACCAGAGTGGAGTTAAAAGAGAAAGTCGGTGCTGAGGGGGAGAATTAAAGAAGCAGCACCGCCTATTGCCGGATATTTCTAGATGTCACCAGGAAACCTCTACGCAGTTGTAGAGAAATCATGAAAATGCCGGAGCTCTCTAGAAAGTTTTAGAGAAGAATAGAGAAATCATGAAGGTACCGGAGTTCTCTAGAAAGTTCTAGAGAAGAATAGAGAAATCATGAAGGAACCGGAGTTCTCTAGAAATTTCTAGAGAAGAAGGGTGTGTAGAATTCTAGAACCTTCCAGACTTCTCTTGAATCCTCTAAGAGCTCCAAGAAGATCAAGACATTTCAGGAGAGTTCTAGGGAATTCCAAAGAGGAGGTGGGAAGATTCTAGAAAGTGATCCTAACCGTCCACTCAAGGACATGTGGCGAAATCCAGAGAGCTCCAAGGGGAGGAGAGAGCCTATAAAAGGGGACAACCCTTTCCCATGGACAAGTAGTTTTGTGTGAGTGTGATGAGTGCTTGTTATGTGCATGTGAGTTGGAGTGGGAGCTTATAAAGTGAGAGTGTCCAAATTATTTTGTGTGTAATATTTTTGTTATAAATAATATTTTATCTTAGAGCATCCATTCTTCAACACGCCTCTCTCAAATTCGTGGCCCTTCTCTCTTCCTCTCTCGTCAATCCCTCTTCCCGGACCTTGGGGTGGAATATATTTTTTTTAGGTTGTTTGATGTCGCTCCTGCTGCGCTGCCTTTGGTGGGTCCGTAGCACTAGCTACACTGGGTGCTATTAAGGACAGTGAGCCTTTAAACATTATTTCGGAAGAAGACATCGCCCCCTCTGAACTCTACTATGATGGTTGTTGCTGCTATTCCCATCTTTGAGAGATGAATCCAGCAGCAACATTGCCTGTGGGATGGTGGGATTTGGTGGCAGGTACGCATTGGAGAAGAATAGATAATGCGCCTGCTGGAATGGCCAGATGATATGTTCGAAGCAGTGGGTTTTGTCCTAGCAGCAACTTGCCATTGCTTCTGAAGTTGAATAAGTTGTCAACCAATTGACTAATCTCTAGAAATGTAGGACAAGAAAAAAATGTCCACGATTCGCTTAGCAGAAAAAATGCATGTACTTTCCGCATCGACGCCCATGATTGCATGCGCATTTCTACATTTACATCATTTTTTTCTCTGTTAGCAGCCATGCAAATATCCATGATTTTCTACAAGCTTTGAATGGTACTCCAGATGGGTTAGCCCATGATTTTAACAGAGAAAAAATGTCCACGTTCTAGAGAAAAATGTCCATGATTGACTAATCTCCAGATCGTTTAGCAGAAAAAATGTTGCAAGGTCTAACACAGAGAGAGAGAGATGAGAGGGCTCCGAATAACTTCAACATCTTGCTGTCTTTTCAGTTTTTGTAAAAAATTATAGACTGACGGACTAAAATGTAAAAGTCAGGCGCACTTAGCCTGTGCGCACGAGATCAGCTCTCAATAAATAAAGAAATCAATTAATAAATTTATAAACAAAAATTAATATAAAATAAATAAATAAATTTAAGGCGATAAAACTTTTAGTGAAAAGTTTTGAAAAGTAAAATCTGTAAAAGGATATGATATAATATGGACAATAAATGAGGAGTAAAGAGAATAAAATTAAAATAAATAGGTTAATTGTATAAGTGGTTGTATACAAATGATTAAAAAAGTAGAATAGTTATATAAAAAAATTTAAAAAATTAAAAAATAAAATAGTTATAGAAAATAAAAATTTTTAGCATGACGCTTTTTTTCATTGTCAAATACACCCTTAGATAAATCAATTAATGTAAAATAAATAAATAAATATGAAAAGAAATAAATAAAGGTAAAATAAATGGTTGAAAATAAATAAATAAATTTATAAAAATTATCGAAAATAATATTTGTTTATTTAAATTCATTTATTTATTTCTAATAAAATTTTCATGGCTTAATTTTCAAATAAGCATCACCTACGGCAAGGGTACCGTTGTGATTTCATCACTTGATAATTCACATAGGCATTAGCTTCTAATTTCATCATTTATTAATTTGCGTTGATGTTAACGTAGGAAAATTCCTAACAGAAAAGATAGCACACGTACCCATTTTATACATGTCACCCTAATATATATGTCAATGGCCGGTCGAAAATGGAATCGCGTGGGACGCTTCCCGGACGAGCCCGAAGCCCGTCCGCTGCTGCTGCGGCTTCCCTCTCTTCGCGCACCGCATTTCTCTACGTCTTCGCCTACGGCCTACCAACTCCGTCCGCACCCGCGGCCCTCCCCTGCCGCCGGCAACGCTGCTGACGTTTGTCTTTCCTCCAGCAACTCCGGCGACACAACCCGCCAGCCTCTACTCCCCTCTGATCCAGCAAAATCGACTTGTTGTTGCTGCTCCGGCATCGGATCTCCTTTCTGAGGTCAATTCCTCTCTCCTAATTCCTTTGTGTGCAGGGTTTTGGTGGAGATCTGGTGTGCAGATCTCTGTATCCTCTTGAAGAATCGAGGCCTTTGGATCTGCTCCCATTTGCATACTCTTCCTGAAATTTCCTCGTCTGTATTCTGTTTATGTAACCTACAAACAAAGTATCCGGAAAACAATTATCTGCATACGTTTTCGACCCCAATTTGGCCTTTAATTTATTATTGTTATCCTTATATTTTTTTTAAAATTTCGGATTTAACTATGTTTCGTTCAGAGTCGCTTCAATGGAGGAGATTGTCATCACAACTCCAAGAGGGTTTACTAAAAAATCCTCTGACTTATATTTTTATTTTTCAAAATTTCTTAACTTGAATTGCTTCCTTAAGTGCTGATGTTGCCCCCATTCTCTCTCTCTCTCAACGCCACCATTTTTGGATTCTTCTTTCTTCTGCACAGAATAGCAGTCTTTAGGATTCTTATCTGCTCTTAAAGGTGGGTGCCCTGGATGTAAATTGTTTTTTGTCCAATTGAAGCCCAAACAAGCATGCTACAATGAAACTTCTGAAGAATTTGAGTGGTAGTAAAAAATTCTGTGCTTGGGAATGTGGAAAAGAGGATGGAGAAGTTTTTCACCATTAGTGATTAAGATCCAAATCCTTGAATGTGTAAAAAATAACTTCATTTACCGCTTGCTTGTGTCTTTTAGGCTGTACAGATCAGGTAGATATGGTTTTTGTCCTTTCTAATGCATTGCAATGCAATTATGCAAAACTTTAGATGTTTGTTGAGTAAGTTCATTGAATTATCATCATCGAGTATAATCACAACCGTCAATATTCTGCTGTTCTAGTTAAAATATTACTTAAGATAATTTTGATCAAATTGAAAAAAAAAAAATTACAGGTGCCACTTATCAGTTGGAATCTGCATTCAGTTCTTGTTTTGTTTTTGTTTTTGTTTTTGGAAATGGATGCTAGATGTCATGGGGAACTTATAGACCATCCAAGGTTCTTAGGGCCTGTTAGGCTCTGCGACAAGGCTATGACTTTTCTGTTGGATAATGCTATCTAAGCATTGTGCAAAAGCTAGACTTAAATTCTGTTAAGAGCTAAAATAGCTTTCCTATGCAAAAGCCTGAAAAAGACAGTCCTGGCCAAACTGGATTCAATTTGCTTGCTTATCTTCTTGAAATTAGTGTAGGTTAACCTTTTGTAGGATAAGTCATGATAATTCAAAAATTTATGATAAACTGATAAATACGGCCAACAAATCTTTAATGCCTCTTACTTTTTTATTGGTTCATTTTATCACCAATTTTTTCAACAGGTAACAATCTAATGCAACCGATGGACAGTTTTGTTGGAACCAGTTGCTTTTTATAATATATACTTTTTAGTATTTAAGGAATATATTCTTTTTGCATCTAAGGCATTTATTTTATTCATCCATACTCTATGTATTCAGCTATGATGCCAAAAATCACTTGGATCAGAAACTTATGTTGTCGTCATCATCATCATCATAAGTCATTTACACACATGTTAGGTAAGTTGATTGGAAAACTTATATACACATGAATATGTAGCTATTAAATTTTGCAATGTAAATAAGTTTCTAAACAAAGTGATTTTTGACATTATAAAAAGACTAATACATATAGGAGGGTTGATCCCCTACGACGCCATCTATCATAGTTATTTATTTATTTATTTTTATAAACATGTTAATTTAGGTGCATTTGCTTTACGGGGATGCTCCTATGAAATCTTCTTTCTATGTAACCCCCTTCATTTTTAATATCTAGATAGTTGATAAAAAATCTACTCCATCTATTATGTTTAGCATCACTTATATTATCGTGGAAACTCTTTCATTTGTCTAATATTACCATATATGAGCCCTATCTGCGAACATATAAAATCAACGTTATAAAATAATTTAATTCTAAATATCAATTTTTAAGTAGTATTTTTAACATCTAAGTCATCTAAAATATCGCTACTATGTGGATAAATAGTTCTGTAAAGTACTACTATATTCCGATACATATGTTAATGGATCTAAGCACTTTCTCTAATTTACACATGAATGTACCTATTTTGAAGCAAATGTGGCGTATTCACATATTGGACTTAGATGAAATTTGGCTTTCTAGCTAAATAAATGATGTTAAATACAATGAATGAATTAAATTTTTTGTCAAACATCAGAAACTTAAAATTTGAGGGCATTACATGGAATCGCTTCTATGTAACCTGGTTACATAGAAGTAGGCCTGTTTGATCTATAATCTAAGTTTTATCATTTTTGGATATATTTATATATTTTTTAATTTTTAAACATAGGGTTTTTGTGGTAATTTTCCAGAACTAAAAAAAAATACAAAAATATGATTTGTGGCCGGCTGAAGTGGCTGCATATGATCAGCCCACTAAATGGTTTAAATGTCGAAAGAATATTTTAAAATATAAAAAGAAATTAGATGTGCTGGTTGCATCAGATCGATACCCATTGATAATATTGGTGATAACATGAACACTGCTAAAATTTCCCCCAAAATAGTCTAATATAAATTAAATCTCTGATTCATTTAATAAACAAGGGGAAAAATGATAAAGCCCTTACGAAATTCCTGATCATTTTCCAGAACTAAAAAAAATATAAAAATATGATTTGTGGCTGGCCGAAGTGGCCTCACATGATCGGCCCACGACATATAGATGAGTACTATAAATGGTTTAAATGTCAAAAGAATATTTTAAAATATAAAAGAAATTAGATGCACTGGTTGCATCAGATCGGTATCCATTGATAATGTTGGTGATAAAATGAACACTCCTAAAATTTTCCCCAAAATAGTCTAATATAAATTAACTCTCTGATTCATTTAATAAACAAAGGGAAAAATGATAAAGCCCTTATGAAACTCCTGACCATTTGACTTGTAATGGTCAATTTTTTTTTCGTTATTCCTTCTTTTCTTGTGTTGTTGTGGTAATATAGGGCATGGATATTGGATCATCAGATATTAAAACAGACCACTGATTTTGGTGGGTCCTGCCTTACATGTACCCCTAATGCTACAAGACAAGACTGTTCATTTCTGGGGATTGTTTTTCAAAAGCAAATAAATGGCAAAAAATAGCAATTCAGCGGGAGAAGTTTAATGTAGACTGTTTATTCAGTAGGTCTGGCAAAAAATAAAAATAAAAAAATTCAGGCTGTAATGTCAGTCCATTTTGTGCTTGGTAATCCATTGCATTTTTGCCAGTCCTCAAATGTTTTATATAATTGTGCAACATGGATCTAACAGAAATGATTGGACTAGAGAAAGCAGTGGTTGGTTGTAGCGCATCTGCATGAAAATGAGGCAGTTGCTTGATCATACAAAATAGGCTCGATAGTTACTATTGGTGGAGTATCTTTACCTTTCTGTTGATCCTAGCCACAACTCAATTATGGACATTAAATCAGATTCTTTCTTATTCAGATTCCAGTAGTGAGGCAATCATATTCTACCAACTCTTGATAAAGCTAGACAATAATAAAGATGGTGAAGCTGACAATGATAGCTCGGGTTACTGATGGTCTTCCCTTAGCTGAAGGATTGGATGACGGCCGAGATCAGAAGGATGCTGAATTCTACAAGCAGCAGGCTAAAACTTTATTCAAGAATCTCTCAAGGGGCCAAAATGAGCCATCAAGAATGTCAATTGAAACCGGTCCCTATGTCTTCCAGTATCCTTTCTCTGTTCTCTGATTTATATCGTATACAATATTTCCAGTATTCTTGTGGAGTTGTTTTAAATACATGATGGACAGATGACCATTAACTAAATGGAGCTATTGCAGCTGTTCATTCCATTTTTATGAAGTTGAGTATGATCCTCGAAGGGGCCAAAATGAGCCATCTTTTGGAGTATGAATTCATTGTTACCTTGACTTACATTTCCAGCTATATCATTGAAGGTCGTGTCTGTTATTTGACAATGTGTGATCGTTCTTATCCAAAGAAGCTTGCTTTTCAATACTTAGAAGACCTCAAAAATGAATTCGAGAAAGTGAACGGGACTCAAATAGAAACTGCTGCCAGGCCTTATGCTTTTATCAAATTTGGTATTTATCTCTGTTCCTTGGAAGCGTACATTAATATTTACTGCATTGTTATCAGCAGTGCTGATTTTTGTTTGTTTGTTGAAAGATACATTCATACAAAAGACCAAGAAACTATACCAGGACACCCATACTCAGAGAAATCTTGCAAAGTTAAATGATGAGCTTTATGAAGTCCACCAGATCATGACTCGCAATATACAAGAAGTGCTTGGTGTTGGTGAAAAATTGGACCGTAAGTTCATTTGTATAGGCATATTCAATTTTTTTTTCCCCTGAATTTGACATTTCGAGTGATTCATTGATTGAAAGTTGATCTAGGAGTGTTTTGCCTGCATGAAATTAATGTCCTGTCAAAATCACATCTTTGTTTACATAATTTTCTGAACCAAAAATTCATGTGGATTTCTTACTATTATCTAGAAAACCCCCTTAATTATTTTAATAATTGATCAGATGTTGCATCAATCATTCTTATGCTTTTGTTTTAGCTTTTATGAGCTTCAGCAAATACTCAAAACTTCTCTCCATAAATAAACTGTAAGCGTCTTCAGTGCCTGGAGAATGTACAATGGCTTTGCACCTTTTTCCTCTTTGTATGTGGGCTGCGTGTGTAATTTTTTATGATTTCAGGAACTCTATTTCCCTTATATGACCATCTATGGCCTCCTGAGATGCAAAATGTATGATGGGCCTATAGCTGAATTGAAGCTGTTGTCCATTATTGACATAGTTATGATAGGATGATTATTGGATGGAATTTATAGAAGAGAGGTGATCGGGTGTGGCCGGGCGCATGGGGGCAGCCATGCATCCAGCCAAAAAATCCATTGTTTTAATTTTTTTTTGATTTTTTTAATAAACGTGTAGAGCTAGGTGTATTTAACCTATAAACCAAGTTTTATCGTTTTTTGATGCTTTTAAGTATTTTTTTTTAATTTTTAAACGTAGTGGCATTTTTTGTAATTTCTGAGTCAGAAAATTACGAAAATGCCACTATGTTTAAAAATTAAAAAAAAATACTTAAAAGCATCAAAAAATGGTAAAACTTGGTTTATAGGTTAAATACACAAGCTCTACATGTTTATAAAAAAAAATATTTTGGGAGGGTCCCATGGCCGGATGCATGTGCGCCCGGACGCATGGGATCACCCCCTCTTTATAGAATGGATCGTTAAAAGGCTGAATTTAATTGGTCATATATGTAGATTGCATCTTCAACTGGATTAGCATCCAGCCTGGTTGCTTGGATTACATTTATCTTATTTATCTAGTTATTTTGTGCATTTTCTTAAATACATTGACGATACTTTTTCTGTTTGTTTTTGCAGAGGTCAGTGAACTCTCTAGCCGACTGACATCTGAATCTCGCATCTATGCTGACAAGGCAAAAGATTTAAACCGACAGGTGAGCATGTATTATCATTTATTAGCCTTACTGGTTTCTTCCAGTTTTCTTCAAAATGAAACTCTCTGACAAATGGCCATAGGTGGGAAATCTTCTTGTAACTGACTGATACTAGACTGGATATGACTTCTCTTGCATGCTTTTTCTGTACTTTATTGCATTTTGTATTGGATTTGATTATTTTTTATCCAACACTCTATCATCATCATTGCCGTTATCATAACCTTCTACCAGCCAATTGGGCGAGTTGCATGAATCTTGATATGCCCTTATCCTTGATCATATCCTCTGTCCTCCATTTGGCCATGTGTCTTCGAGTTGTTCTTGTTGTTGTTATTTTTTCTCCTCTTTTTCTAGCAGACTCTATTCTCATTCTCTTGGGAATTCCTCTTGTTCTCTCCTGCATCATTAGTTAAGATTGCCTGCAGTTGTTGCATGGTCAAAATCAAAGTATAGACCATAATTTCATCTCTCTCTCTCTCTCTCTCTCTCTCTCTCTCTCTCTCTCTTATTCTCTTGGGAATTCCTCTTGCTCTCCTGCATCATTAGTTAGGATTGCTCACTCTCTCTCTCTCTCTCATTCTTATTCTCTTGGGAATTCCTCTTGCTCTCCTGCATCATTAGTTAGGATTGCTCACTCTCTCTCTCTCTCTCATTCTTATTCTCTTGGGAATTTCTCTTGCTCTCTCCTGCATCATTCATGGATGCATATAATTTGAACAGGTCATTTTAAATCTCATCCCAGTAGAGTTAAACCCTGCTTAAGATCTCTTGTCATGTGCATGAGAAAGTACAGTTGCAGAGTGGAAGTATGTGAGAGCTGATCAGACCCAGAATCCCTTCGGATGAACAAACTATGCACTTGATGACTCTTGAGTACCTGGGTTTGTCATGATCAAAATGTAGCATCCATAATATCTCTTTGAACCAACAAACTACACTGTTGAACATGGGCTTGATATTATAAAGAAATGCATAATCATATATGTTGATTTCAGGTGACTTTAAACAAAAGGATTATATCGTAGCCATACTATTTGTATGTAGTGAAAATTTTTAATTTTCTAGATTATGCATAATGGTTTGCAAAGTGCATGATGCCTGTCATGAGCCAGGGTATTGAGAAAATCCAAAGGATTCATGGTGGTAAGGAATCAACTATATGTTGATGGGCAGAGGTCCCTGGAGAAACAGAAATGAAAGGTGGGATGTGTAGTAATGTTTATAATGTTTGGGGACAGCTATATAAGAGGCTTGCATCTGCTCTCTCTCTCTCTCTCTCTCTCTCTCATATTGGAATGAATGCTGTGTTTTATTTATGCTATTTGTTCGTCTCGTGGCAACAATTTCAGGCATTGATAAGGAAGTGGGCGCCAGTAGCCATTGTGCTTGGTGTTGTATTTCTTCTCTTTTGGGTCAGAAAGAAAATTTGGTAATATCGACGATGGCTACACATGTTATCTGCATGATCTGATACTGGACTATCATTTTCAAAAGGGGATCGATAGCATTTGTAGTCTATGGACAAGTCAAAACAGGTCATTTGCCTCTTGACTGAGCACTTTGGCGAATCCCATAACCAATGTTACTTTTCATATGACAAAATGTCTGATTGAAGTTGATTTCTTGGATGCGAGAAATGTGATGTTACTGCATTCTACAATCACGGCAATGAATCTCAGAGTTCTGTAGATTTGCGCAATTCTTTCTAAGTTGAATTTTTAAGAAGACAGTCATGTAGCTTGGTTCTGGTACTTGTTTTTTATAGTAAGATACCTCAAACATGTCAACTTGTAATGGTTGGTTATGAATTGAGAGAATTTCACCTATATGATCAATTTATGTGTTGGATGTAATCAGCAAGAAAAAAGTTAAAGACTTTTTTTTTTTTTTTTTTAATGAAGAAGAAAATAGCTTACGCTTGTATTAAAGCTCTTTGTTGAAATAGACTTTAGTGGACAATTTGATAGGTAGCTATCACCTTAGCATGCACATGACCTCTATATTTAGGGGTATTAATGGTCACGGTTAATCCGTCAATCCGGTCGTTCAACTCATTTATAAATGGGTTATGATTCGCCAACTCATTCAATCATTTAATTAAATAAACAGATCAGGGTTGAAATTTTATAATCTATCAACTTTTTAGCAACCTGTTTAACCTATTTAATCTGTTCAATCGGTTTAATTCGTTTAACTTATTAAAGTCTAATATATATGTGTACTTCTTTTGTTTATTTTTTCTTTTCGAGTCTTTCTTCAACCACTTAGTTTTTATTTTTTCACTATTGATTTTTCTATTATCGTCCTATTTTCATTTTCTTTCTTTTGTGCTAAAAACACTTTCGCTTCTTCTCGTGAGATTATATCTGCTAGAGTTTAACACTTCAAATTGTTTGTTGTACAATTCGTTAATAATCCGCCAATTCATTTATTAAATGAGTTGTAAATGAATTAGGTTGAAATATTTTAATGAGTTAAAATTATGATTAGATTTCGACCCATGAAAATGGATCCATTAACAACCCATGAAAATGGATCCATTAACAACCCATGAAAATCGATCCATTAACGCCCCTCTGAAATTGTATCTAAGCCAAAATGAGGTAAAAGAAAAGTCATTCAACTAAAGGCTAGAAAGTGTCATTGTCTTCATTATTAATTCTTTTTTGGAAGTTGATTAGGTGTACTTGGGTGTACTTAGCTTTGGTGTACTCGGGTGCAAATATTTATTTTTTAAAATTCTTAAAGATAATTGCATATATACCCACCTAGTTTGAGGCTAACTGCAGATTTATCCACGTAATTTCAAGAATTGCATATTACTCCCACATAGTTTCACAAAAATTACGTATTATCGTCACGTTGTTATCTGTCGTTAATATCTAATGTTATATTTTGAAAAATAACGAAAATGCCCTCATTTGTATAAATAGTTTCATGGGGGTAATATATAATTTTGGTGAAACTATATGGAAGTGATATGCAATTCGTGAAACTACAGATGATGACATTTTTGTCATTTTTTTAAAATATAATGTTAGATATTAACAATCAGTAACGACGTGAGGTTAATACGCAATTTTGGTGAAACTATGCGGGAGTAACATGCGATTCGTGAAACTATGTAGATATATCTGCAATTAGCATCAAACTATGTGTGTATATATGCAAATTATCCTTTTGTCAAAATTTTTTTTTGCACAACTATTAATCTAAGTATATTTAATATACGTATCAATTTTTACCAAATTTGGGTGTTTTTAGATTTTTTTTTGGATTTTTAAAAATCAGTTGTATTTTAGTAATTTTAAATTACTAAAAATACCACTGATTTTTAAATATCCAAAAAAGTCTAAAAATATTCAAAATTAGTAAAAATTGATACACATGTTAAATACTGTTAGATTAATAATTTTATTAAAAAAAATTTTAAAAATAAAAAATGAGTTAAATATACTCGGATCCACTAAAGCAAAGTGCACCCAAGTGCGTTTGAAAATATCCCGTCTTTTTCCCCCTCTAAGGAAACAAGCTTCCGATGAAACTGTCTCAATTTCCCCTCGTTTTCTTTTCAAGGGTATTTCTTTTTCTTCCTCCAGTTAAAATCTTTGGCCCTTGCTCTGTTTATGATTGCTAGGATTCTTAGCAGAGTTTGTCTGTTGGGTGTCACTTTCTGATTGCTGCTTTCCTGTCATTACTATCACTGCTTGGCCTCCAGTTTTGTTAATGGTTTCTTTTTTTGCATTCCAATGTTCTTCTTCAGTCATGACAATTACCCCAGTTTCCTCTCTCAGAAATCTATGAAACTGGAAAAATCATATGAATTGATTGTACGTATTACGAACATTGAGAATCCAAGATAGCGTCAAATGGAACTCTGTTTTATCACGAAAAAAAAAAAAAAAAAAAGACATTGCCAATATTTAGATCCAAACACTGCATGTAATGTGGTAGTCCTTGGATAATTGGAGTAGGATGCCTACCTACTTTTTGAGTTTTGAGAATCCAAGCTGAATGGGGAGAGATCAGAACCTGATGTGCAGGTTTCAATCGTGTGTGGACCAGTTGATGCAATCATATCTGGGCCTCCAGTTTCTTCATGCCTGGTATTATTGGCCTCTGACTTCAGATTGTCGTTTAGAAGAGGTTCTTGAATGACAATCTTACCTTCAAGCATGCTAACCACGGCAGACATCGTTGGCCTGAGTACTGGAGATGCATTGGTGCATGTAAGTGCTATATTGATCATGTTAATAGCCGCCTCATGGAATCTTGATTCCAAGCTTGGATAAAAAATATCCACTGTATTCCCTCTCTCTTGTAACGTATAAGCCTGTGCCGCAAACAGTCATACACTTTGTGTTATCAAGGGGGGAAAAAGAAGAAAAAAGAATAGGATATTTGCTGCTGTTACAATTGGTATGCCACCAAAGTGCCACTTGCAGCGTGCTAGTTGACAAGGGACAATTAGGGATATTAATGGTCATGATTAACCCATTAACTTGCTCGTTCAACCCGTTTATAAATGAGTTTGAGTTGAAATTTTTTAATAAATAGTTTATGATCAAGTGACTTGTTTAACCATTTAAATAAATAAACGAATTAGAGTTGAAATTTTACAATTCCGTTAACTCATTTTGTAACTTGTTAACTCGTTTCAACTAGTTAAAAAGAGAGATATATCTCCTAAATCTTAAATCTGTTTTTCTCATTTCGATTTTCTATTTTTCTTCTTCCGTCTACAACTCCACGGAGTCTTTCTTGCTACTATACTATGGTATTGCCATCATCATCCTTATCGCTGACTGCAAGTGCCGCTGATAAGATTTTTCTTTCCCCTCTCTCTTATCATCTCCCTCTTCATCTCTTTCTTCTCTCTCCTTCCCTTCATCTCTCCCTTTTCGTCTCTGATAATTCTCCACTCTCTCTCCTCCCTCTTCATCTCTTTCTTCTCTCTCCTGACCTTCATCTCTCCCATTTTGTCTCCGATAATTCTCATCTCTATTACAGTTTCCCCCTCACCGTCCTCTCTCTTTTTCTCTATCTTGACAAGTTGCCATCTTGCTTTATGCTAATGCATCGAACAGACACTTCTTTCCCGATGAAGATCTAGCTATGCCATATATCCAGCCAATGTACATCAATTTACTACGACAATTATAAACAATACACACTCAATTTTAAATTAGCTTGATTTTGACTTATTTGCAACATAGATATAATCTGTCAACAACCTGCTAACCTGTTTATTAAATGAATTGTAAATAAATTAAGGTTGAAGTTTTTAAATAGATTAATAAATGGATTAGGATTGAGATTATTTAAATGGGTTAGGATTAGAAATAGGTTTTAACCAATCCAACCCAATCCATTAATACCTTAGGTACAATTTGCATGGGAAAAAACAGAGGCGTGGTAAACATTTTGCTTTTACCTTATGAAGGGAGGCTATTTGCATTCATCTCCCTATCTTTCTGCAATTTTGAAAAGTTTCCCAAATATGTAGGTTTTGTAAAATCAATCACATAGACTTTATTTGCAAAAACATTTGTTTGTTGATTGAAATAAATGTTTGACCAGTCGACTTTAACTAGGTTCTATTGCGCCTGATCCATAGCATCTTGCTGCACAAACCCCTTAATTTTTATTGGATTTTTTCGGAATTCGTATATGAGCGTAAGCATGAAGTTTCTATATTTTGCCCATATATGAATTCCCAAAAAAGAAAAAGAAAAAGTGGTTATGCTGGATAGGATTGCACGCTTTATAGCTAACCTAGATGCAACTTGGATCCGGCATTAGATAGATACAGCCTTGAGGGTCCTTGAAAATTACAAATTTGATAGGATAATTACTTTTGAATTTAACAGTTCTTAAACTTTGAGATCTGTGCCCACCATGTAGCCTATTAGCTAACAAAACCAGATGGAACATGAAGCTCAATCTTTCATCATGTCTAATGTGGTCAAAGTCCGATCAGTCCAACGTTGACTTTTACTAGCGCAAAATCAATTTTGCAAACCAAGTTCATAAATGAAGATTTTTTGCAAAATCCATAGTCATAGGTAAAGGCCAATAGCTCCTAAGAAATGGCATCTTTCGAGGAACGCCCTCAACAAGTTGCACTTGTTTCACCACTAACTTATGAAATCAGCTTTGAAAAATAAAGAATGAAAAATACAGCTTGGAATCTTGAAGGAATGACCTTACCCAATTCACCATATCGATGTGATTTGATTCTGGTCTGAAATTTGTTATACTCTTCCCACTGATAATTTCCAAAGCAACAACACCAAAGCTGTAAACATCTGCTTTCTCAGTGAGGTAACCATGCATTGCATATTCTGGTGCCATGTAGCCTCTGCAAAAACAATTATTCAATGTCCTTCATCAGATGATGATAGACTGGCTCAATTTTTCCCTAAACAAGGAGCTGTAATGAAGATAATAATCTAATCATGGAATGTTGCATTTATGCATGTGCCTAAAATTTAGAAAACTAGCATATGGTTCACTGATTATATGGGACAAGCAGTAAAGCACAAGCAAAAATCGATGAAACAAATGCAGCAATGATGCTTAGAACATAAAAATATGTTATGAAAATTAGAAAAATGGTGCATGATGATTTTACATAGTTCCAGCTATTCGAGTGATGATGTGGGTCTTCTCCTCATTTCCCAGCCTAGCTAGACCAAAGTCGGATATCTTTGGGTTGAGGTCTTGATCTAGCAGTACATTGGTGGACTTGATGTCTCGATGAACAACTCTCAGCCTTGATTCTTCATGTAGATAAGCTAGACCCCTTGCAATGCCGACACAAATCTTGTGCCTTGTTGGCCAATCAAATTGTAATTGATATTGTTCTGGCCCTGTCGGTCATACACCAAATAAAAGAATGAGTCTCATTCATATTACACTCCTGTTGATGGGAAAACAAGACTCACCAAATAAAGCGCGAGCAAGGTTGTTGTTTTCCATATATTCATACACTAGCAGTAGTTGAGCTCCCTCGATACAGCAACCATAAAGCTTCACAAGATTTGGGTGTTGCAGAGCAGATATCATACCTACCTCATTCAAAAATTCACGGTTTCCTTGATTTGATTTGGATGAAAGTTGTTTCACCGCAATCAAGGTGCCATCAGGCAACTGACCCTGCAAAATAGAGAGATTAGAAATTAATCACTTTACCTGGGATATGACCTTCAAAGTTCAAATAATTAAGATCAGTGTAATCTGTAAACAGTGAATCCGCAGGATACCTTGTAAACAGGACCAAAACCGCCTTCTCCTATCTTGTTTGAATTGTCAAAATTGTTCGTTGCTGCTGTAATCTGTCTTAAGGTAAATGAACCTGGTTGTCGCTCCAAGTACCTGAAATCTGTTTGTTTGACAAAGACGAGAACATTCAGCAAAGTAGGCACTGTTTTGAATCTTTTACTAAGAACCATTGCACAAGTACAGTCTATGCTTTTGATGGAATCATTAACCAGCTGCATCACTCTTAGAAAGGAGAATTATTTAGTTTAATCAAATTTATATAAATTACTCATTTTTGTATTTTTCTCCAATACGTGACTGCATGTTCAAGCTATTGTAAGCACGTGAAGATAAATGAGCGAGAGCACGTGGAAGAAGAAAATTTGCTATGGTCTATAAAAACACTCAATATAGCATCTGAAACATGGCTATGGCGATGAACATCAACCACTTGATGTGCCATGATCATTGGCACCTGGTTTGTTGGGCCAAAAGCATTTTTTTTTTTTTTTGAATTTTTTATACAACTGATTGTATAAGTGTATATAATCTATAAACCGAGTTTTATCGTTTTTGGAAATATGTATATATTTATTTTGTATTTTTAAACACAAGGGTATTTATTTTTAAACATAGGGTTATTTTATTTTTAAACACAGGAGTATTTTAGCTATTTAAAAATACAAAATAAATATATACACATTTTCAGAAAACTTGGTTTGTAGATTAAATATGCAAATATTAACATTTGCATAAAAAATTCCCCAGAAAATAAAAAAATGTGGTTTTGTCCCGGTCGCAAACGAGTACTAAAGAAGTTTGCTTAGACAATGCTTGCTCTTCTAGTTATTATTTTCTTGCACCCAAAATAACTGCTACCTTGATTTTTGGTTCTCTTGGCTCCCAAGCATCCTTTCCACCAGAGCAAAACAAAAAACAAGAGAGTTAAAAATAGTGCAGAAGCAACAATGCCAACTACAACACCAGCAGAGATCTCCTTGGTACTTGTTTTTGGAGGTTGAAATTCTGTACATGAAGAACATCAATCAGTCAATCAATGGAAGACAACAAAAATCCAAGGTTCACTTGATGACGAAGGGATATGCTGATAAGAATTTAGTGATTTGAAGTATTACACAAATGAAAGCTAATGGATCCCTCAAAATTTCTTATAAACTTAAATAGCTGAGGGTTCCAAAATCAGTACTTCACATGTGAATTTCATCATGAACTTGTTAAAGGTGTTAAATGTTCGGTGCTTAATCAGCCAAATAATTTGTAGATTGTTTTGGAATTCCTTGTCATGTGAAGCTTTCCTTTTTTCGTTTAAGTTCTTCAAAAGTTTATGCTATTGGTATGAACATGACTCCAGTGCCAAACATGCACAATACCTGGCTCCAATGAGATAGCTGAGATCAGAGGGCCATAGGTTCCTTGTACAGGCACTATTTGAGTCCCTCTGCCCACCCAGACGAACCTTATCTCCAGAGTATGATTAGCCACGGAAATACCATAGAACGGCTTGACCACTTCCCGACCAGCACCACCAGCTTCGTCGATGATATTGAAATCCTTCAAAGCCAATTCCTCCTGCATTGAACTAATTTGATCACCTTTGAATCCCATGTAAAAACAGGAAGATATCCCTATGGCATTATGAACTTTTACCTGGATGTAAATATCAAAAATGCGCCTTCCAAGGCTGCTATATGTTCTGTCATCTGTCAAGATTATCTCAGCAAAATGAAGCTTCAATGTGTAGTTTCCATTCAGAAGACACAACCCGTAGTAAGTGAGTGAGAGAGGTGACAGACGTGCAGTAGAGTACAATTCAGAGTTGGACATGAAGAGTGTGGATTTATTGTTGGCTACGTAGCTGTCTATAGGTTTGTTGTCATTTACAAAGTTTCCAGTGCTGCTGATTGCCCAGCCATCACTTGAAGCAAAATTTGCAGCCCCTGATGATAAGTGGTCGGCTTCATATGTTGTGTTTTTGTTTATAGTAACTCGATCCCCACCACAATTGATATGCAAAGAGTAATGATCTGCCATAGAGAGTGACAACAACTTAGTGCCGGGCACGGCCGGGGAGAGATTTGTTGGGATTTTCAATATTAAATATGTAATAAATATTATATCATAGATAAGAAACAAAAGTGAAATAGCTGAAGCAGTGAAAGCTTTGGAAGTTATTTAACAGGTCATGGGATCGATTCTTGCCACCGCCGGTTTATTTTTGGCAATTTTGTTGCCAAGCAACCATTCTCAACAGATGCAACTGTTTAAGCTATTTGAAATTCAAATAGAAAAGATGCAACGTATTAAAGAGATGCAATATTTGAAATTCAAATAGAAAAGATGCAACGTATTAAAGAGATGCAATGCATGGGTGAAGGGATGCTATGATGGGATGTCTAAAAATCTTATAAATACAGATGCATTCGGGAGATCAATTCATTCGCTGTTATCTCCTCTCCTCTCCTCAGACATCTCAATGTCCTATTCGAGACATCCTAGTGCTCTTGTCTTCATTCAGACATAATGTTGTCTCCATTTAAACATCTCATAGCTTGTCTTGACTAAGTCATTGTTGTCTTAATCAAGTGTTTTGCAGGTTTACCATATTATTTAGAAATTTTCTCCATTCAACCAAAAATCCTGTTTCAAGTGTTCGTGTGCTTAGAAAAGGTGCTGCTTCTTATTCTAGTTCAGGTTTCACTTTTTGTATCCCGGAGGCAACTGCAAAATTATCCTAAGCAGCAAATAGGGTAGCAAAATTGCCTTAAGGAAAGTGACGTCGTAACACGCCTGAAGTGAAACTTGGTTTTATTTTCACTTTCCCCACTTTCCTTAATTTTCTCTCTTTCTATCTTTTGACCCAACAATCTTAAGGTAATTTTTTTTCCAATTTTGTCCATTTTTTATTATTTATAAATGGCCCCCCAGTCATCCATTCTACCTACAAAGCCCGATATCCCAAGATTGGACTGTTGCGTTGGTACCAACTTCAAGAGATGGAAACAACAACTCCATCTTTTCTTAACCCGCATTGGAGTTGTGTACGTCCTCACCATGCTAAGACCTGAAGAAAAAGAAGATGAAACGCTGCAAGATCAACGCCGACGAGCAAAGTGGGACATGGACAACTATGTTTGCAAAGGACACATCATTGAAGCGCTATCTGACTCACTATTCGAAGTGTACCAGGATGCAAATACGGCCAAAGAAATCTGGGATTCGCTTCTACACAAATATAATACTAATGATGCAAGCGTCAAACGGTTCTTAGTAAGCGATTTTCTCAATTATACTATGACTGATGATAAATCAATCCTTGATCAAGTTAATGAGATTGAACATATCGTCAATCAACTTGGGTCACAAGGCAGTAAGATGGATGAATCTATTCTTGTTGGTGCAATTATTGAGAAATTACCACATAGTTGGAACAACCACTGCAAAAGTCTAAAACAAATGAAAGGATCCATGAGTTTAGATGATCTTGCTCTCAATTTGCGCATTGAAGAAAAATCAAGAAAAAATGAAAAGAAAGAAGAGCAAGTTCTTGCTAAGGCTAATGTGGTTGAAGTTTCAACCCAGGCGACACATGTCAATAATCAATATTCTAAGAGATCTAAATTAAATACCAAAAAGATCATTACTAAGAAGAAGAAGGGACCTTGCTTTTATTGCAAGAAAATGGGTCATTTGAAAAATGAGTGTAGACTTCTCAAAAAGAAAAATAACACTCAGTCTGGATCACATCAGAGAAAAGGTCCAGAGGCCCATTTAACTGAGAAACATTTTGTTGCCATGATTTTTGAAATTTATACAGTAGGTGATGACCAAAGCTGGTGGCTTGACTCTGGAGCCACTAGACATGTTTGCAAAGACAGAAGTCTATTTAAAATCTATGAAACTAATCAAAATGAAAATAAACTATTCATGGGTAATTCTTCTACTGCTAAGGTGGAAGGTTCAGGAACCGTGATCCTGAAACTGACTTCAGGAAAATCACTTACTCTCACGAACGTACTTCATGTACTAGAAATACGCAAGAATCTGGTCTCAGTTAGTCTTCTTAGTAAGTATGATTTCAAATTGGTATTTGAATCGGATCAAATTATTGTAACCAAGGGAGGTGTATTTGTGGGCAAGGGCTATGTTGTAAATGACATGTTTTGCCTAAATGTCACTAATGGATCATCATCTTCTGCTTATACGGTTGACTCTTTTTCTGTATGGCATGGTAAATTAGGTCATGTTAATTTTCGTAGTATGGACATTATGATGAAGTTAAGTTTAATTCCTAGATCACCTAATGCATTTTCAGATAAATGTAAAATATGTGTTCAAACTAAAATTACTAAAAAACCATTTTAAAAAGTTGAAAGGAATTCTTAATTACTAGGTTTAATTCATTCAGATATTTGTGATATGGAAAACACATTAACAAGAGGTGGAAAGAAATACTTCATAACATTTATAGACGATTTTAGTAAATATACTTATGTGTATTTATTAAGGACTAAAGATGAAGCCTTAGATAAATTTAAATCCTATAAGACCGAAGTTGAAAATCAACTTGGAAAAACAATTAAATCCCTAAAATCAGATAGAGGAGGTGAATATTTATCAAGTGATCTTAATGATTTTTGTGAAAATACTGGGATTATACACCAAGTAACAACCCCATATACACCTCAACAAAATGGAACTGCAGAAAGAAAAAATAGAACTTTAGTTGAAATGGTAAGTTCAATGTTAGTTAATGTAGATCTAAGTAAAGGCTAGTGGGGTGAAGCTTTATTAACAGCTTGTCATATTCTTAACAGAATTCCCCACAAGAAAACCAAAGTTACCCCCTACGAATTATGGAAAAATAAAACACCTAATCTTAAATATCTAAGAGCATGAGGTTGTAGAGCTTTGGTAAGATTACCTGATCCTAAAAGACCAAAAATAGGACACAAGGGAATAGAATGCATATTTATAGGTTATGCAATGAATAGTAAAGCTTATAGGTTTGTGGTGGTTGAGTCTAATAGTCCAATTCAACAGAATACCATTATTGAATCCTGAGATACTGATTTTTATGAAAATACTTATAAGTCAATACCTAGACTCGATCAAACTGATGAATCTTCTTCTCAAATTTTGAATAAATCTATAGTTGATAATTCTATACCCATGGAAAAACCTATAGATGATAATAATTTGAGAAAAAGTAAACGAGTTAGAAATGATGGTTATAATCGATTCGGGCCTGATTTTCAATTATACCTTATAGAAGGATCTAGAGACAAAATAAGTGAAGAACACATGATTATGTTTCATACCGAAGGGGATCCATCTACTTATAAAGAGGCCATGAAATCTTCAGATGTATCATACTGGAAAGAAGCCATCCAAGATGAAATGGATTCTATAATGGAAAATGGTACATGGACACTAGTTGATTTACCACATGGGTCTAAACCTATAGGCTGCAAATGGATATTTAAGATGGATCTATTGATAAATTTAAAGCTAGATTAGTAGCTAAGGGGTATAGACAAAAGGAAGGTATTGATTTCTTTGATACCTATGCCCCAGTGGCTAGAATTTTAATAATTAGGTTATTAATGACTTTAGCATCAATTTATCATCTTGAAATTCATCAAATGGATGTAAAAACTGCTTTTCTAAATGGAGATTTAGATGAAGAAATTTATATGGAACAACCTGAGGGTTTCGTATTATCTGGACAAGAAAAGAAAGTTTGTAAATTAATTAAATCTTTATACAGTTTGAAACAGGCACCTAAACAATGGCATGAAAAATTTGATCAAATTGTGTTAGCTAATGGTTTTTTTATAGTAAATTTATTGCCAATAAAGGTGTCATTATTTGTTTATATGTTGATGATATGCTCATATTTGGTACAGACATTGAAATCATTGAAGAAACTAAAAGTTTTCTGTCAGTTAACTTCGATATGAAAGATATGGGCAGGGCGGATGTTATTCTTGACATTAAAATTATAAGGAATGATAATGTATTTTCTCTTTCTCAATCTCACTATATTGAAAAAATACTTAAGCAGTTTAATCATTTTGACACTGGTATGGTCTCAACTCCTTATCCAGGATATATGCATTGGAATGCAATTCATAGGATTTTGAAATATTTAAGAAAGACCATTGACTATGGATTGCAATTCAATGATGAACCCTCTGTACTAGAAGGGTATAGTGATGCAAGTTGGATTTCTGATACTACAGAATCTATATCTACTAGTGGCTGGATTTTTATCATTGGAGGAGCTGCTATTTCGTGGGCTTCTAAAAAGCAAACTTGCATTACACATTCGACCATGGAATCCGAGTTCCTTGCTTTAGCTGTAGCAGGGAAAGAGGCAGAATGATTTAGAAATTTATTACTTGAAATTTCTATTTGGCCTAAGTCAATGCCTCATATTTATTTACATTGTGATAGCGAAGCAACCTTATCTAGAGCATACAATAAGACTTATAATGGTAAGTCGCGACATATTGCTTTGAGACATAATTATGTAAGGTAGTTGCTCCAAGATTGAGTGGTTAATATTGATTTTGTAAGATCAAGTGAAAACTTGGCAGACCCGCTTACAAAAGGCCTTACTAGGCAAGTGGTCTGGAAAACATCAAAAGGGATGAGACTAAAATCCACATCTAGAAGTTGCAATAATTAAAACTCAACTCTATTCTTGTAGCCCAAGTCTAAGAATTCAATGAGCAAAGTAAGTTATTTTTACAACTTGTGAGCACTGGTAATATTTATAATTTAGCATCTCTCAGACAGTGCTTGGATCCAGTAACGTATTTATGAGGTTGAGTGTTTTATACTCTTAATGGATCTAAAACTACTAAGTTAGAGTATTTAGTTACAGGATACTCTAAATAGATCCACCTATATGAGTGTTGGAAGTGAGGCCGCTTCTGTTTGCAGAATATGTGGATTCACTCTAAGGTGCTCATGAAACTGGGATATTGACACATGGCCATAACGTGTCACCTTTTAGAACACTTGATATATATTTTAAAATCTTGTATGTGAGATATGTCCGATTTATCAAATGGGGTCGATAGTTCAAAGCTCTGGCTACTATACACCTCGGTAAATCTTGATATATTTTCACTAAGCAAAGGTTCAAGTCTAATCGACACCTTTATTTATGTATAAGATTTTCTTGGTTGAATGGAGTTGACTTAAATTTTGAAAATGGCGGGGGAATGTTGGGATTTTCAATATTAAATATGTAATAAATATTATATCATAGATAAGAAACAAAAGTGAAATAAATTCAAATAGAAAAGATGCAACGTATTAAAGAGATGCAATGCATGGGTGAAGGGATGCTATGATGGGATGTCTAAAAATCTTATAAATACAGATGCATTCGGGAGATCAATTCATTCGCTGTTATCTCCTCTCCTCTCCTCAGACATCTCAATGTCCTATTCGAGACATCCTAGTGCTCTTGTCTTCATTCAGACATAGTGTTGTCTCCATTTAAACATCTCATAGCTTGTCTTGACTAAGTCATTGTTGTCTTAATCAAGTGTTTTGCAGGTTTACCATATTATTTAGAAATTCTCTCCATTCAACCAAAAATCCTGTTTCAAGTGTTCGTGTGCCTAGAAAAGGTGCTGCTTCCTATTCTAGTTCAGGTTTCACTTTTTGTATCCTGAGGGCAACTGCAAAATTACCCTAAGCAGCAAATAGGGTAGCAAAATTGCCTTAAGGAAAGTGACGTTGTAACACGCCTGAAGTGAAACTTGGTTCTATTTTCACTTTCCCCACTTTTCTTAATTTTCTCTCTTTCTATCTTTTGACCCAACAAGATTTCTGAACTGATGAGATATAAGATGGAAAAATTTTGAGGCTGGAAACTTACAGTTTGAACAACGGAAGATCTTTTCTGAGCATGAAAGATCTCCATTTCTGCATATCAATACATAATCAAGTAAAGAATGCAAACATGAAGAATATATTAAAATGCATCAAAAAGTTTCAAAAGCCTGAAGCAATCTCACAATAATTGATGATAAATGTGTAACTAACAACACATTTCATGAATGGGTACCTACGTTCTTTTCCCCATGGAAGAGCTTGCAAACAAGTTTCTGTAGAAACAAAAAATTAGAAATTTTAGAAATAAAAATTAGTGGTGGGTTTGGGCTAGCTCCTGCCAGCAGGCTGTCTGAGCCCAACTTACTGTGTTTGGTCTAAATGCAAATGTCAGACTAGCCTCAGATTCGGGCTAATTAAAGTCTCCGGTATGAAATTTCAAAAAAAGGAAAAAAGAAAAAAGAAAAAAGAAAAAAGAAAAAAGAAAAAAGAAAAGTCCCTGGTATGAAAATTAATGAAGGGTAAAGTCCCTGATAATCTTACATTTTTCCTTCTTGACAGTTTTGCCGTGCAGAGCTTCCAGTTGTAAAGTTATTATAAGAAAGGTCACTGCATGAATAACATGAAAGTGCCAATGTGCCATGCTAAGAACTGTAAGTAGCTTTCCTAGGAAGAAATCAGCAAAAAGGTTTAAAACCCTAATAATAATAATAACAACAACAACAACAACAACAATAAATAATGAAAGGTTAAAATATGTTATGAGGAGATGACGGAGTACATACATGTTTGTTGGTTTATTGAACATCCAGCCCTCTATAGATCCAGTTAGCCAATTGCTAGTCAAATACCTAACCAAAATCCATGCCATCCATTTTATTACGACTAGGTAGTTGCCATAATCGTATCAGAATCATCACCAGACTAACTTTGCAAGGGGGATGCAAGATCACTTACAGGAAAGCTAATTGTGGTAAGTCGACAAAAGTGTCTGGAATTCTTCCTTCCAACTTGTTGAAGCTGAGGTCTCTGGCAAACAAAAAAACATGGCACCAACGTAATGAATATTCATGGATTTTAGTAAGATAATGACACTGAAAATAGTGATTGAAACTGCATTTGAACCACTGTGTTAAGCAACATCAATGACATAATTAGGTAAGAAGAAAATAAAAGCAAACTACAATGTCAATGAGAGAAGAATTGTGTCATAAAAGGTAAATGTAGCCTGACTTACAGCAGATTTAGCTCTTGCATCTTCCCAATAGATGAAGGGATAGGTCCGATGAGATTGCAATTCCTCAGTATCCTTGGGGATTTTATCAAGTATATAAGTTTCAGTAACGCAAAATAGAAGAGAGAGCAACATTAAGACGAAAAGAGATGAAACTCAAAAGACTCACAGGGCCGTAAGGGACCCTATATTACTGAGATCAGGAATGGCTGACTCTGGTCCACTGATGTCACTGATTATACTGCATGGAAAGTATTCATAACAAAATAACAATAACAATGAGAAAGGAAAACTCCAATTCCTTCTATATATTTCTCCTTGTTTTTGCAATGTATCATATCAAAAAGGTGCACTTGGCAGTAACCACTAGTTTTAGCGGAATTTACACTGCTACTCACAGTCGCTTCAAATTTACTAAATGGGAAATGACTGAAGGAATTGGCCCTTCCATATCTGTTCCTTGGATATCTCTGTCATACAAAATTCAAAGGGTTTGAGACAAATAGAAACCAGCGGAACTGCGAATAATTTCGAATATATAAATTAGCAACTCAACATCTTGAATCTCATGAGAATTAGTTTAACAATATGTATGAAATGATAAGCACAACACTTCAATTCTTTGCAACAAGAAGAAAGAATGGGAGTGACCGAGGAACAAGGTCATGAAATTGAAGACAATTGTACGTCTGAGGAAGAGAATGCTTACAATCTCTCAAGGTTTGTCCAATTCCGAATAAAATCAGGTATCTTGCCGGTGAAATGATTATCACTTATCCTACTGCATTTCTCCACTTAATAAAATCAGTACAGGTTAACTTAATAATCCAGCACAGGATTGATGACCTCTCTCTCTCTCAAAAAAAAAAAAAAAATCAAATGGCTGTTGTTATCTTACAAGTCTTTCATGTTGGACAGCTTTCTGAGTTCCTCTGGCAGCTTTCCTGTGAAATTGTTCGAAGAAAGCAAACTAAAACAAAGTAGAAACCAATCAGAAAAGCACTAATCAAGAAAGGATCGATTGAAAAGGAGACGCAGCTTATGGATTCTTGATTGTGCCATTGATCAATAGTGTCTTTGCTACCATTTTCAGCATTCTCAAGTAAGAAAAGACCCAGGAACACTAAGGTTCTTAGGCTTCACATCTTCAATGAATTATTCTTAAAGGAAGAGAATTAGGGCATGTTTGGTAATGTATTTGCGTAGGATGGTACGGGATTCCATGGGAAATGTACATCAAATTTTCAACTAATGATTTAGCAACCTAACAACCTTATTTGTTCAGCTTTACCTTTGTAATCTAATTTTTTTCCTTCTAAATATCTTATTTATTTCAACTTTGTTCCCATCATTTCATATCAATCACATGATTTTTAAAAATATTCTTTTTTCCACTTATCACCCTATCCCAAAGTCCTACAAACATTTACATTACCAAAAGTCCTCTTAGGCCAAGCCTTACAGTCTCTCGAGCTTGGTGAGATTGCCCAACTCCGGAGGCAGCTCTCCGGAGAGCCGGTTGGACTGGAGGACCCTGAAAATTGAACTAGTTAGTCTAGTTTACAAGATCACCACAGACAGGAATGCTGAATGGATCAAACACTAGGGCTTGAGCACAGAGAATAATAGAACATGGTTACATACAGGCTTTCAAGAGCAGTCATGTTTCCAAACTCTTTCGGAATTGGCCCTGATAAGCGGTTTACTCCAAGAGAACTGCATGCATGTTAATTCAATTTGGTGAATTTGGGTGTGATTGGTGGCCCCCCAATTGCAAGAAATGTCATTAAGACAAAACGAAGTGATCATCAATCATGAAAAGTGCTACACTAAAAACAAAAAAAGTTGAAGAAGATCTCCGGGGGATAAAAAACATACATTCGCCTCAATTGGGTGGAAGCCCATTGTGCTGGTAAGGTGCCATTGAGGTAGTTCCTGGTAAGTTCTCTACCAAACAGATGATGGGCAGTTAGTAGCGGTTGATTTGTAACCATGAAAAAGGAAGCGGGACGTGGGCTATAATTCAATCTAGCTCTAGAAGCTTAATTCCACACGTAAAATGGATCTTTTTCTTGCTTGCTTGTTTTTTCGTGATCACGACCATTTGATCTGTTGCGCTTTGACAGCATTTGAATGACAGATTTACAAGTATATTCATTTGCCTGCAATCGTCAATTCTCAATGTTTCAACAATATAAAATTCCAATTTTAACAGCCAACCAATGGTTTATTTCGACGCCAATGTGTTCTGACCATTTTTGAAGGGGTATTTGTGGGTAAGCTAATGCTTTAAAAACAAACACAAAAAATCTCTGTTTTATTTAGTTTGTCAAATTCCAAATTTTCGTAATTGTTAAGTTCACAAATGGTACAAGTACGTATAATGCTAGAAGGGATGCCATAATCGCCAAAAATGAATATTTGTCTTCTAAAAATCCTTATTAATGAGTAAGATTTTGACTTTTTAAGAAATATTAGTGCTTTTGTAAATATTATTAAAATTCAGTAAAAGCATAATTCTGGGCCGGGTAAAAGACGCAGGTGTATCAATCTTCGAATATCCCCTGTTGTTTTATAAAAATTGTTAGTTTGAGGTAAAAAAATGGAGAAAATTTTGTATGAGCATTCTGAAAGATAAAAAAAGTGACATGATATGATAAAAATAAGTGTAATTTACAAAAAAATCCTCTTAATTTGACCATAATTGCAATATACTCACATGGTTTTAGAAATAGCAAAAGCCCATATAATTTAATCATATTTGCAAATACGCCCATGCTTTTGTGGCATCATTATGGAGTAGGTATATTTGCAAAGATATATAAACTACTTGAGTATATTTACAATTTCAAAAATGAAGTAAGCATATTTAGTGTTTGCAAATACACTAACGTAGTTTACATATGTTTGCAAATATACTTGCGCTATAACGATACAATAATGGCATCATATATATTTGTAACTATAGTCATATTATGTAAGAGCTATTTGTGATTTTTAAAACTATGTGGATATAGATGCAATTACGGTCAAATTAAGTAAGTATACTTGTAAATTACCTTAAAAGAAATTATTAGGAGTAAAAATTATAGAAAGTTGAAGATAATTATAAAAAATATAAAAATATTGAAATATAAAAGTAATGATTGGAAAGTAAAATAGCTAAGCGATTAAATTGTCAAATTATATCTGAGAGTAAATTGTAAGGAGTCGAGAATATTGTTTTGCCAGTTTCTCAAAATAACGTATACAGCAATATATGCATCACTAACAAATTAAATATATGTGCCTAGTTAATACACGCTTTTATAAAGATGATAAGGGGAAGGCGCATAATCACAAAACCATGCATATATATGTATAATCAAGAGAAAAGAGATCTTTCTATTTTTTTTTAAAAAAAAAAAAACAGAGAGAGAAGAGATCTAAAGTAGAGGAATTAATTAAAGATATATGCCGGAAATGTACAAATTCCAGAGGTTGGGAAGACCACTCAGCTGGGGAAGCACTCCAGCAAGGTTCCACTTTGCGAGGAGTCTGCCATAACAAATAAATAAATAAATAAATAAATAAATTCCGGTTTATCTGGAATAAAGAATCAGTAGCCAACTAGCCATTGATTAGCCATCGCATGCATGCGGCGACATATAGATGGGTTCATTAATTAATTTCATATTTCATGCATGCTGACATGCCGTCAATATGTATATACACTATTGCAATTCATTAATTAATTAGTCTCCTATATCATATATAAGGCATGGTATGTTTCTTATATGGTCGACTTACTGGTGGTAATCAAAACTATTCTATTTTATTTGTTATTTTTTGTACAGATACATGGGCTCATTTAATTCTCATACACTGAACATCTGTAAATCTGTCGCATATATTTAGACACATTTTATTGATTTTCAAAAATGGAAATAATAAATAAATTTAAAAACTGTCAAATTTCAGGTGATAAAAGATCTAAAGGGGGTCACACAAACACAATTTTTTTTGCATTGGTTTGAGGAGCCTGGGCTTATGGGTGTGTTTGAGAAGTAATAAAATTTTAGTATAAAAGTTTTAAAATTAGTAGAAAATAATGTAATAAAATAAAGATAATGATGTGAGGTAAAGAGAATAAAGTTAAAATAAATAGACTAGTTATATGAGTAGTTGTGTAAAAATAATTGAAAAGATAGTTGTATAAGAAGATGTTATGGAATAACTAAAAAAATAGAATAATTATAAAGAATGAAGGTTTTAGATTAAAAAGTTTTGATATGAAATTTTTTTTATTGTTGCTAAACATCCTTACACCAGTATGTCCATTGTTCATTTTCATGGTCATCCAAGAGTGAATAACGCAATGTATGAGGGGTGACGTGGGAGGAGGAGAATAGCTTCTAAATTAGCATTTAGATTTTATTTTTAAAATCTTACTTTGCATATTGCATATAATTCAATTTATACCTTTTATAATAAATGTAAAAAAAACCAGATTTCGTATTTAAATAATTAAAAATCATAAAAATTATGCATTTAAGGGATGTGTCAACCAATAAAACCTTCTATACTTCAACTTTTCTATCTAAAGTTTTTTACTCTTCATAACATTTTTCAATTATTTCATCATTTCTTTCTATACAACTACCATATTTTTCAATCATTTCTATATAACTACTTATTTTAATTTTATTATCTTTATTCTTCATCATTATTTCTATAGTATAATATTATTTTCTTACATTTCAAAAATTTTTATACTAAAATTTTTTTATTAAAAATTTTATTACTTCCAAGACACACCCGTAGCACGTAAAAATTGAGATGAATCACCTTTTTTCTTTTCTTTTTTTTTGACGTCAGAGATAAGCACTTTGATCAACAAAAACAAAAAAAACTTTTGTAGACTCATCTGATAGGCAGTAGTACATTTGTGTAACGTGGCAGGTGGATCCAGCTCCGGTGCAGCCACCACAGGTGACGCTGCTATTGGCCTCCCCTTATCTCTGACGTCAAAAAAAAAGAAAACAAAAAAAACTTTTGTAGACTCATCTGATAGGCAGTAGTACATTTGTGTAACGTGGCAGGTGGATCCAGCTCCGGTGCAGCCACCACAGGTGACGCTGCTATTGGCCTCCCCATCGCGGTTTGGTGGGGTAACCCAGGAGGAGTCGCCGCCGCTGCAAGGATCTGCGCTAAAATTCCACGCCGGCCTTTTAAGTGTCTCCGCTATCTCTTCAAGTGCTCCGACTGCTCCATCATATTCGTATAGAGTGAAATCAAAGCCACATCAGAAAATCAGTACGCCTTCTGCTAAACAGCTTGCATGTATAATTTATTGATTTATTCTTATCTTGCCTGCGTCAAATCAATTCTCATATGCATATATTTATGACTTTATATATATGCTCCAATACAACCGATTGCATTTTACAACCACTTGCTTTTTTATTTTTTTCAACTTCCAATCTATTAATTGCGTTTAAAATGATTTATTTAGCCTATATACCAAATATCAAGTGAATTAAAAACTTTTATAGTAAATAATATTAACAAAATATAATTATAAACAACCACATGCATTCATACTTGTTGTGGAGTATACAAATCCAAATAACATAACTTTTCATGTCATCCAAATATAAATGGAGTAAAAATATGGGAGGTGAGAAAAATCAAAAAAATACAACCAATTCTATATGACATGAAAGATCATATTATTTGGATTCCCGTATACTTCCCAATAAGTGTAAATATGGGGGATGAGTTGGACTTAAAAGAAAATATCAAAAAATTTTAAAAAAAATACAACTGATTCTATATGACATGAGGAGAAATCATATTATTTGAATTTTTATATATTCGACAATACATGTAAATGCATGAAGTTGTTCATAATTATATTTTTATGATTGTTAATTATGAAAATTTTCAATTCATCTGATTTTTGTTCATAGGCTAAACGAATAATTTTTAACATAATGTATAGATTGGATGTTAAAACAAATAAAAAATCAAGTGGTTCTATTTTACAACCAATTATATCGAATTATTTCTCATATATATCACTAGCTTGTAATTTTTTATATGATACTGATAACCATGAAATATATTCTGATGCAGCATGCTGTACTGGAATTTTCGGTGCAGCATCGCTGAAATAGGCCCCACATGATCATAAAATCATGATCTACTCCACCCTTGTATTTAGAATAATGTATTCTATTACCATACCAATTTTCATCCAAATCAGATATGTATATGGCCCCATCTGAAAATGGTATAAATCCAACGTAATAAAATAGTTTGATGTAAATAACAACTTTAAAGCATCTGATTTGGATGAAAATTGATATGGTAATAGAATACATTATTCTAAATACAATGGGTGGAGTAGATCATGATTTCATGATCATGTGGGACCCATTTTTAGGCTACTGAACAGCTCCCGATAACCATGGCATGCATACATACCTTCATCTGGAGCAAGCAGCTGAGGAACCCCGCTTCCAAAATATCCAAGCAAACTGATCAGAACAAGCAGCGAAGCTACTCCCGTCGAAACCATCGATCTTTTATACTTAATTTTCCGACTCTCTGCAGCCGACCGATCGACCAACCCTCCGGCTTCACTTCCTACACAGAACAACTAATAGAGATGCATCTGCTTCGGGGAAGAGCGAGACATGTATCAGAGACTGAGAATATCGAAGAAAGGAAACGTGGGAAGGGAACGTTTGGGAACAAGTGGTGGGACACGTGGGAAGGAAATGGCAGGGCACGGATTTCAAAGTATTTTATTAATTAATCAATTATTATATTTTTTCACTTTTACTCGTATATGCAGATAATTTTTCCCATCAACTACTTTTCAATAAATTTATTTATTTTAATTTTATTTCTATTATTTTAAAATAATTATATAATTTTTAAAATATTTTATTTTATACTCCCACCAAATACCACATTTTCACCAAAACATTCGCTAATAGAGATGCATCTGCTTCGAGGAAGAGCGAGGCATGTATCAGAGACCGAGAATACCGAAGAAAGGAGATAACAAATTAACGAGCCGCACGTACGTGATCCTGTTTTCCTCCAACGGGAAGTCAACGTGGAAGATTTTTTTCACGTGAAAATTGAAAGGTGGATTTGGCAACGACTTAAAATTAAAAGATTTCACATGATTTCGCGTCTTAATTAACAATCTTACCTATCTTAATTTTTTTGGCATTATTGTACATATTTTCCGTTATTCTTCGGTACAAAAGTTCTGCTTACAACTTGATCAATTCACTTTAGTTCACATTATCTAAGTTCGGAAAATTTATATGAGATTAGGAAATAGTTGTATTCAAAGTGAAAAAATTAGGTTCTTAATTTTTCAAAATAACAAAAATATTTCTGAGAAATGAAAGATTATATGACATCTTTATCCCATTTGAGATGTCAACAAAAATAAAATTCCTTTGCTCTGGAATACGAATAGAGTAGTGTAACGCCCCATTCATAAAAATACTCAATAACTAAACAACGGCGCTACACAATCATAGAAAAATTCGGCAACATCTCCCCATAACATACAAGGGGTAATATGGAATACATGACCTGATATTCATTACATTTCCATCTGTAACATTCAATCCTATTTATATACTTGCATCTTCATATAATAAGAACATTCATATAGAAGGAAATCATTACATATTTTCCTTACACAACAAACAGATATAATAGTCATGCATATGTGCATCAACAAGGATTATAATTCAATCTGAAATACCAAATACATTATAGTTGTCAAAATGAATCCGCCTAAGTAATTGTCTACATATATGATTATCAAAAGAGCACAAGTCTAAAAGAACTGGAATCAACATATTGTGCTAGGATCTCTCATGTTTGATCTTCAACTTGTCCCATCCTTAAGTTCTCCTTCTGACCTGCGATCTAAAACCACAATAACAATGATATGAGTCTAAATAGACCCAGTAAGTAGATAGTGGTTAGCACAAAGTGCAAATAAGCATAATGATGGATACTCATACAGTGATGAAGCTAATACACATTGGTCCAATACCCACTCCCAAGATCGTATACATATAACCATACACACAAATTGACCAACACAACCAATCATCTACTCATGTCCATCAAGGGCCATGAACAACCCTCTCCTCATGTCAATCAGGGGCCATGAACAACCCTTACAACCAACTATTTGAGATAACGCATCATACATAACAGACAATGAAACACATTGCAAACCACGCATACAACATCAACACAATTCAGATACAACACATAGATCTGTCACACAAGCATTTTATCAAACACATGATAGGTGCGAAATGAAAGAACCTTCAATTCATACTCTCGATTGGGGCAAATCAATTCACGTCACATTTCAACAATATAACAACTGCTAAGAAGTCTTTTACATCATAGAAATCACGCATTCAAAGTAAATTCACCATGAACCCTAACTGTTACGAACTCTACGCCTAATATCATGGAGTCGTTAGAAGCTATACATTCCCTCTAGCCTCGTATCGCGTTTAACGTAAAATTTCATCACTAAATCGAGAAAGGGCGACATCTACTTACTTGAATCGAAATTTCCCCCAAAAACAGTGCTCCAGACTTAGATGGAGAGATTCGGAACTTCCACGATTCGAGTCGATGATCCTCAAACAGTCGGTAGAGCTTCCTTGAATGAATCCGTGGCTAGCCCGAACTGAATGGTAGGGAAAGAAGAGAAGACGCAGAGAACGGAAAGAGAAGAAGAAGGAAGATAGCCGGGTGCGGGATGAAAAATGAACCCTAGCGCGCGCGGGCTTCCTTTATTACTGATTCCCTATCGGGTCGGGTCGGAACATGGATCGGGTCTAATTGCAATTAGTAATTTACTCTCCCACTCATACGACTTAATAATTAAAATTTTCTTCAGGGGCGCTGCCCCCTTGACCCCCGCGACCTGACCGGGCAGGTCGAACCCCGTACCTACTCTGCGAGGGAAACAATAGTCATAGTGCCCATCAATGGAACGCTAATCACACATGCACATATGCACTATACATCTCCTAAATGTCATGTCCATGTATGTTATCTATCCATTAATATCGTAAAATTCTTACTAGCATGTTCATAAGTTACCTCATAAATAGAGAAAAGTTATAATAAAAATAGAATAAAATACCTGGTCCTCACAAGTAGCCAGCGTATATCTAATGAAGTAGAATTATCAGTTCATATATACTGGTCAGAAATGAGTTAAAACATTTTCTTTGTTTTAAATTTTTTTTGTAAAATTGTTAAACTAGACATTTAATCTATAGACTAATTTTTATCATTTTTGAAAATATATTTATTTCAAAATTTTAAACATAGGAATATTTTAATTAGCCATGTTTCAACAATTTAAAATGACTTTCTATCAAAAAATAATTAAAAATGACTAAAATTTCCTCTGTGTTTAAAAATCTAAAATAAATATATAAATATCTTCAAACATAATAAAACTTAATTTATAAAAATATCGTTAGATTAATAATTTTATAAAAAATTTAAAAAATTTAAAACAAATTTAAACTGTTTAGATTGATCTGAAATGATCAGACCTCTATAATAATAATAATAAAAAAAGATACTTGAATGGCATAGGTACCGTTTGAACATTTCATTATTCCACCCCATGTTGAGCACATATTCATGATGAATCCAAATCCACTCTATCCAATTCATTTAGAATCATTTATTTAACTAAAAATTAAGTTTTATTTAAATTAAAGATGTGCATAATTCATATATAAAAAATATAAAAACAATGTAATAAATTAAATAATTTGATTTATAAATCAATTTTAAAGTTGTATATTCAAAAACTTAATTGTATGAAACATCATTGGTAGTTGGATAAACGATTCCATAATCATGATCATATTTTAATATATTTATGAGTAAATATAGGCATTTATCATAATTTACATGTAATTATATACATTTTTAGTGGGTATAACCCACCCAAGAAGAGAACAAGAAAATTAATTTTTGCTAAAATTTTAAATTTGTTGCTATGATTATCATTTTTTTGGAAATACTTTATAACAAATGTTCACAAATTATGCATTTGGTTGCAAATCCTTTATGGCTTATTTGCTTTACCTATAAAAATTCCTTTAATTTAAAAATGAACATTAGACACAAATAACAAATTTTGCTGCTCATAACCATGATATGCCGAACATGTTTATTGCATATAACGAAAGTACATCTTTTGTTATTAATGATTTGTTGAAAATAATTGGAGGTCGAAATCAAATTTTTTAGTGAAATTTGATTGGAGTAATTTTTAATACCATGTTTGAAACAATGTTAAGAAAAATGAATGGATAAGATTTTAGTTTTATTATCAAGGTGTGCCGGAAATAGATTGTCATATTAAAAAGGTATGAGGATTAGTTGTTAGCTTGGGCTATATACCCTTTTTTATTTTTTATTTTTATTTTTTATTAATCTAGATGTATTAATCTATAAACTAAATTATACTATTTTTTAATATATGTGTATATCTTTGGACTTTTAAAGATAAGTATATTTTAGTCATTTTTCAACATTGAAATGACTAACATATTCCTTATGTTAAAAAATTCAAAAGTATATATGCATATTTAAAAATAATAAAACTTGATTTATAAATTAAATATATTTAAATTAACAGTTTTATTTTAAAAATTAAAAATTTTTAAAGGAGTAAAAGGGGTATTTAGTCCAGTTGTTCACCCGAGCCAACAGGATCGCCCCTACATATTAAAATCTTCAATATACATGTCAACACTATTGAAGTATGTCTCGTATATAGCATACAAGCATCTAAAATTTTTATAAATCTTTTATCCAAATTTATATTGGGTTATTTGCATTTATGCCAACTTAAATAAAACATTTGCATCTATGACAATCAATTGTTATTCTTGCATTTATGTCGACACTTTCTTACATATTTCACGCGCGCATCTATATATGCTAACTCTGTTAGGTAGAGCATAATGGTTGTTTGTACTCTTGTTAAATAGTCGACCCTACTTTATTAAAAAAAAATTTTAATTACTAAAATGTTACTGATTTTTAAAAATTCGAAATAAATATCTAAAAATCTCTAAAAATGGTAAAAATTTATACATACGTTAAATACACTTGAGCTAATAATTTCACGAAAATTTTTGAAAAAAAAATTAAAAAAATACGTGTATACACCCGGGTGCATGCTCCCGTGAGCATACGATGAAAGTCCATTGTCCATGACTTTTTTTGGTTGAGAAGGGCCAACGCCCCAAAACTTTATTAAAAAAAATTGAAAACTATACAAATGCAAACCTAGGTCCAATATGTTTTATAAAAAAGAAAATATAAGTCTAGTATTGAATAAAATATTTTGAATATCTACTAGAACGTGCAAAAGTATATGTCACTCCAAGGGCCAAGAGGCAAAATTCACTATCTTCAAAAGTTATGGAGAACACAGTTCAATATAGAGATAACAGAAAAGAATTCATGGAGAGTGTGCATTATATAGTGTTAACAAGCTAAGGAATATTGAACAAGTTATGTTGCATTGAAGTTGGCATAGATACAAAATATTTCAAAAAATATTGACATAAATGCAAAATTAAAAATTAGTCAGCGTAGGTACAAATGTTTTATTTTTAAGTTGGTGTGAATGCAAAATCACTTATATTTAATAATAGAAAAGTTAAACCGATTTAATTAATTTTTTATACTTTATAATTTTATACCGTTTCAATACAACCTCTCCGAAATTCAAACCAGTCTACAAGAAAATCGCGCAATTCAATCTTTCTGAAAATTTGCTTCTTATTCGCGTAAACAGCTGGAGGATTAACATTGTAAAATGGCAACAAAATAATTATCAAGGGTTTTTTCTTCGCAAAAGAAAAGTTGTTATATGCAAAAATAAAAATAAAAAATTGTTGCATACTGCTTATATTTTGTAGCATACTAGCATATAAATATATGCTAAAAAAAGTTTTGTCGCCACCGACTAGGTAGTAGGTAGCATCACAATTGGTCCCACACGATGGCATGGCAGGCTGGCAGGTAGCATCTCAATTGGTCCCACACGATGGCATGGCAGGCTGGCAGCATTATCTGGCCGGCCTGGGTTGGACTTTCCCCACCTGGGAGTCATTTACGGGGGCGGCTAGTCCTCGTGTACATAAATAAATGAAAGGATATTGAATATGTTTGGTAATCAGTAATATTTTTTTATGAAAATTTTAAGAGAGTAAAAATTATTAAATGATGTGATATGATAGTAGTAATAATGACTAATAAAGAGAATAAAATTAAAATAGATAGATTAGTTTAATAATATGATGATAGCAGTAATGTGATATGATAGCAGTAATTGTACAGACATGATTGAAAAGTAAAATAATTATATAAAAAAAATATGAAAAAATAATTAAAAAATATAATAATTTTAGAGAGTGAAAAGTTTTTTTTTTTTTATAAAAGGATGCGCCCTATTTGAAAAATTTTAGATTGAAAAATTTTAACTTACATTTTTTTTTAATTGCAAGATACACCCATTGTCTCCCTTACGAATAGGTATGCGCTTATTATCTTCAGTGGGAAAAATATATAAAAATAATTGTGACGTGGAAAGATTATGGGGAAATTATTATTTTTTACTTACCCTGCGCACCAAGCACATAGTGCGCATGCGTCAATATCAGGTCCAAAAAGGGGTGGGGGCGCTTGGTTTTAACTTGAAGGCCAGAAGTGGGCCATGTTTAGAATGAAAGACAAATTAAATGGGGAAAAATTTCTTAAGACTAGAGTATCCACATGGATGGGCTCGTGCCTATCCGTCTAACAATCGTACAGGTGACAGGAGGGTTCATTCATTGTTTGTTGGACACGCCACCGAGGCACTGTACAACGTCAGAGGCAACGGCGTGCATGTCTTCAGTTAGAATCGCACTCTTTGTAAATGCAAAAGCCACGCCGCTTAGGTGGTATTGAGTGTGGCGACATTATTTCTTTATTATTTTTGGGAGTGTTTCTGCCACTTTGCACATGTGTGTAAGCTTACTGTTATGAAGAATTATTAATATATGAATATACATAAAAAAAAATTGTTAGTTGGACACGGTATAACTATATTGCAGGAATGCATAGAAGTAATTTTATGGATTCCTTCCTTTTCTGAGATGTCCATGATTAATGTAAAATTTAATCTATTCATTATATTTAACATAATTTATTTAGCTAAAAAATCAAATTTTATTCAAATTCAATATGTGCATATTGTCACATTTGCTCAAAACTAAGTATATTCATATGTAAATTAAGAAAGATATTGAGATTCATTCACGTGCTTATTAGAATATAGTAATATTTTATAGAATTATTTTTCTACATAGTAATAATATTTTAGATGTTAAAATATTATTTAAAAATTCATATTTAAAATTAAATTATTTTATTACATTAACTTTACACGTTTGTAAATAAGGCTTATAATGATATGGCACAAATGAAATAATTCTGTAGTAGCATAAGTGATACTAAATATAATAGAACAAGTGAATTTTTCTTCAATCGTGTAAATGTTAAAAATAAAGAGAATTTAATAGAAGAGAGGTTTCATGTAAGTATTTGAAATATAATACTTCTCCACGAAGTTAATTGAAGACAATATTTCTTAGCTATTATTTAAGACTTTTCAACTAACTCTAGCTAGGATTAGAAAATTGCTGACAAAATTTCTTAGCCGGCCAGTATCCAAGACATATCCACACGATTAGACAATGATGAAGCCTTGGTTTTAACACTAAAACAATTTAAAACAATTCAAAAGTATATATGACTTTAATTAATTAATTTTGGAACCTTCTTTTGATCTATAGTTTTGGAGCCTTAAAGATAGATCTTGTAAATATGCATAAATGCATTTTAGCACGTGTTTTGGCATTTTGCAAAGTAGACCCTTCAAGTCTAATATCTTTGCAAAATAAACCCCATGATTGACGAAAAGTAGCTATATAAGATTTTTTCATTTATGGTGTGTTCGGAAAGTGATAAAACTTTTAAATAAAAATTTTTAACAAAAATTTTTAGCAAAAATTTTTTAGCAAAAATTTTTAAATCAGTAGTAAATATGTAATACAAGAGGGTAATGATGAACAACAAAGAGTTTAAAGTAAAAATAAATAGGTTAGTTGTATGGATAGTTCCGTAGAAATAACTAAAAATATGACAATCGTATAGAAAAATATGAAAAAATAATTAAAACTATGATAGTTATGAAGATTAAAAAGTTTAAGACTGAAAAGTTTTAACTATAAAATATCTTAATGAAGGGCCTTTTTCTTATCCCATTAGTTGAAAACCGCGAGCAAATAGAGTTCATTTTGCAAAGAACTAAAAATCGTGGGGTTTATTTGGAGAATTTTCAAAACAAACCAGATAAAATACGATTAAAGATTATTAGGGTATACTATGCAAAAAACCTTGATTTTTGTCGCTGCAATTGCAGATATCATTGTATGCATATACGCCTCTGTTAGCAATTGAATGGCTGCTGTGTTGTCCCTCTGACAGCCCAGCCCAGTACATATAAGTGGAAAATGCCTCTCAGATGAGTCAATAGGAACTACAGGACTTGGAAAATTAGAATAATATTCAACAACAAAAGGCAAAGATTCATGTTCAGATCGAAAGCACCTTATTTTGACCAATCAGGATTAGACCATTTTTTTTTTTTAAAAAAAAAAAGGAAACCGGTTGCATGGAATCGGTCCCTTTCCAATATTTAATATAGATTTGTGTACTAATATAAACTGGGCATTATCAATATTCCTCGTTTAGTATATTTGGAAAATGATAAAATTTTAGGATAAAAGCTTTTGGTATAACAGTTTTTGAATTTGGAGATAATAATATGATATGATATAATAATAATGAGAAATAAAGATAATGAGTAAAGATTACTAAACGAATATTTGAAAAATGATAAAATTTTAGGATAAAAGCTTTTGGTATAAAGTTTTTGAATTTGGAGATAATAATACGATATGATATAATAATAATGAGAAATAAAGATAATGAGTAAAGATAATAAAGTTAAAATAGATATGTTAGTTATATGAATAATTATATAGAAATGATTGAAAGGTAGAGTAATTGTACAAAAGATATGAAAAAATATTTTAAAATTAGGATAATTATGGGGATTAAAAAGTTTTAAATTGAAACATTTTATGTGAAAAGTTTTTGAGTTGAACAATCATGCCCTAATTTGCAATTTATTGTGAGATGTTATAAGAGTTATTTATAATTTTGTAAAACTAAGAAACATCGTTTGCAGTATTGCTCAAAACTGTGGAGAAGGGTATATTGACAAATAGCTCATAAAATTGTACATACTACTGAGGTAATTAATTAGCACACGCTTTACTTAATGCTCCTTTAGTTGATTAATTGGGATTTGGAAGAAGCTTTTTCGCTTCAAAACCTCTTTGGAATTTATGAGATTTGACTAAAAGAAAAGCCTATTTGAGAAGTCATTTGGCCATTGAATGTAAAAGAGAGTGTGAGAGAGATTCAACGAATCCCGGAAATAAGACCAAATCGTCCTAACACATGATGGAAGCTTCGTTCAGAACGAATACGTGGAAAAATACTTTTGCTGACGAGACGTAAATGACGCAATATTAATTAGGAATCACTACAAAATGTTAATAAATTTAACTACTTCTAGCTACATAGAAATTAAAGGGCACGGAAGCATGGCCGTGTAATCCCTTTGATTGGTTTTATACAAATGTGACATTTAAAATATAAATTAGACGCATTCTCAATCCTCATCTTGGAGAGGCATATGATAAAATACTCCTACTCTCATTAGAACATTTGAAAATACCCTCAACTAGGGGTGGGAATTGGGGCGGGTTGACCCGTGACCCGGTATTGACCCGGCCCGTTTTTGGCCGAGTAAAACCAATACATTTTTGACCCGGTATAGGGATTGGTCAGAAATTTTGACTCGAATTCAAAAATAGGGTTGGGGTGGGTCGACCATGTCCTGACCCGAAGAGTCCGACCCGCCCCGCATATATAAATTTATTAAAAATTATAAGACTATATTGAAATGTTATTATTATTTTCTTTCATATTTCTCACTTTTTTATAATTAACTCTATCAATAATAGAAGAATCAATTTATTCAAAAAGCAATATAAGAATTAATAAAAAATTTGTACGTATATAACCCTTATGTGTAATTGTATATTAACCTATTTTAATAAACGTATACTATATTTTCAAATGTTTTGTTTTCTTAATTATGTATGTTTTAATAATTAATGAAATATTGAAATATATAATATTTAAATTTAGTATAGATGTATACTTATGTTTGATAGATATATAAAATTTGAAAATTATCTTATTTGACTTGTATTTTTTACCCGACCCGCTATCCCGAAACCGGTCCGACATCGGCCCGAATTTTGTCCCTAGACCTGGTAGAAAAAAGTAAGGGTCAAACTAATCTTGTCCCGACCCGGTATAAAATAAGGGTCAAACAAGATTTTTAAAAAGTAGGGTCAGGGTTGGGCAAACCCCGACCCGCCCCGACCCGCCCCGATTCCCACCCCTACCCTCAACTCAGAGGACAAATTTTTCACTCCCATTAGGGGAAGGACTCTGAAAACCAACCCATATGATGGTGGCTATAGAAATTAGAGAGACAACGATGTTACTACCAACTCATATGATGGTGGCTATAAAAATGATATTTTAAATAGTTTAGATGTTTAAAATACAACTTTAAAATTGATATTAAGCATTAAATTATTTTATTATGTTGATTTTCAATAAGGCCTATACATAATAATATTAGACAATAAAATAAATTGATTGAATTTTTCATCAACCATTAAGATTTTAAACATGAAAAGGATTACATAGAAAAGAATTTCATAGAAGCGGTGCGTGAATTAAAATTAGTTCCCCGTATATTAATTTAGCCACAAGAGCTTTGCTTCATTGGAATCTTTTTATATGTAATTATTTTTATTTTTAATATTTTGATATTAGATGAAGATTAATTTCATCTACTGTATTTAATATTGTTTATGTTATTATAAAAACTCTTTCAATTGTTTAGTATCATTGCACATGGATCATCTAGTAATATATAAATGAATGCAATAAAATAGTTTAATATTAAATTTAAATTTTAATATCGTATTTTTAATATCTAAACTATAAAATATCATAATATATGTATAAATGATTTTATGAAATATTATTACATTTTAATGTATACATAAATAGATTTAAGCATTTTTAATAACTTATTTAATTGGTGCATTTTTCATAACTTACACATGAATAAATATATTTTAGAGATTTTTTCAAATATACCTACAAGGTTTGACTAATATTGCATTCGTGTCTCTAAGTTTGCCGAATTTGCAAATACGCCCACAAAGTTTGTATAAAATTACAATCATGTCCCTTCTGTTATGATGCCGTTAAATTTTTATGTCAAACAACGATAATATCCTTAAGCGAAATTATACATTTTCAATTTTTCAAAATACTGTGAATATTTTTGCAAAAAAATCTAAAATAATAATACACGCAAAAATATATAAAACAATAAAATAACAAATATATCTACGATATTTGAAAAAATTACGAGTTTATCACTTTGGGTTAAAGGGCGTTATCATCATTTTATATAAAAATTTAATGGCATTCTAACAGAATGGATACGGATGTAATTTTATACAAACTTGGCATATTTATAAATTCGGTGAACTTAGAAACACGGATACAATATTGGTTAAACCTTATAAGCTTATTTATAAAAATCCTTATATTTTTAAACAAATGTGATCCATGCATATATTTGATTCGGATAAAACTTGATCTCTCAGTTAAACAAATAATATTATATATAATAAATAGAGTGAATTTCTCATCAAATATCACAATTTTAAAAAAATAAAAGATTAAATCACTTCTATATAAACTGATTACAAAAAATTCAAACCAATACTTGGCGCCAAAAACACTTAACTTATTCAAGTGAACGATTTAGTTATCAAGTGATGTCAAACTTAAAATGTCTCTTCCTAGAAAATGGTGAAAAACTGAGGATGTCTCTGATGAGTAGGGGTGTTAATGGTAATGATCAACTCGCCAACCCACCTGTCCAACTCATTTATAATTGGGTTTAGGTTGGGATTTTTGAATAAATGTTTTATAATCCACTAACCCGTTTAATCATTTAATTAAATAAACGGATTAGGGATGAGGCTTCGCAACCCTTCCAACTTGTTTATATAACCCGTTCAACCCGTATAACTCATTTATTATAAGATATAATATATTATATATAATTATATATATGTGAAATTTTTTTGGCCGTAAATTAGGGTCCGTTTAGGAATATATAAAACTAGCTGCTTGTAATAAAACTTTTTAACCTGAGTACCATTTGAAAATAAGTCATTTTGAGCGCTGATTTTGGTTTCCTATGCAATTAATGTGTCATTTTTATCGCCGAAAAAATCCCATTTGAATTTTCATCTTAGTAACGCACCACTTTTCGTGGCTGAAAAAAAACGCCTTTTAGTTTTTAGTCGCTTCCCGCTCGCGGCTCTCCTATCTTGCCCAGGCCTAGTCGTGCATGGTGTTCAACAGTCAAGTACCCAACCATTTTCAGATCTCGTGAAATGGGAGGCTTGGAGCAGCACGCCGCACGCATTTTGCACTTTTGCTGTGTCTTCGCAACTCGCAAGTGATTAGAGAGGGAACTCAGGGAAAGAGAGCGTAGAGCCTAGAGAGATTTGAAAGTGAAGGAAATTGCGAAGGAGCGAGGATCAAAGGCCTTTTGCCTTTGCAGCTAGTGGCGTCGCCTTTGTCTCTCTCTGCCATTCAGAGCGTTGTTTTTTCAATTGATCCCCGGCGCCACCCCCTCAAATCTCGCACAGGCACACTGTGCAAAATCCTTAAGCCTCAATCTCTTATTTCCTTTCCCACACAGTAGCATTGCACAAGTGCACAACGCTTCCCGTCGCCACACTTGTCGACTCGATTGTCGTCCCCCAGGTATGTTAACTTCGAGTTATTTAATTTATTTAATTTTTACAGATTTCATTGAAGGTTTTTAGCATTAAAATTAGTAATAAACACAACCCGTTAACAACCCTTTAATTTGTTTATTAAATGAGTTGTAAATGTGTTAAGGTTGAAGTTTTTAAAATGGGTTAATAAACGGATTAGGGTTGAGATATATTAAATGGGTTAGGATTAGGATTAGGCTCCAACCCGTTCAACCTGATCCGTTAACACCCCTATCGATGAGAAAGCAGGGATATGACTCAGCACTCATAGGTCTGGCTATAGGCTATTCCAAACTAAGGAGGTCTTTGTTTTCTTACTAGCAAGACAAGTAGGTCTCAAATAAAAAATACCTTATATAATTGAGGGTAGGTTTCTAGATTTAGTTACTCGACGCAAACTTAAATTACAAATACTTAATGATTTTAAAATCACTTTTAAGTTATTCTTAATTTTTAAAATAATACTAATTATATATTAGGATGATTTTTCTTTTAGTTAAATACATAATGATAAAACTAATGGATGAATCTGATTTGGCAAAAAAAGCAAGATATGATTCAAATTGGATGGATATAACAATTCATTTCGGTAAGACGGATATACTAAAGATAATTTATAATATATTACAATTTAAAAATATAAATATTGTTCAATTCTATTAATTAGTATATTTAATAAATACATTTTAAAATTATATTGTTATTATGTCGATTATAGATTTTTAAGTAAGATTTATGGTTTAATTATACTTTTCCAACTACCACGAAGGTCATTTTAAAGACCATATATGGAAACGAAACTAGAATGAACATAAACTTAAAAAAGGTAAAATAGCATTCAAATCAAACCAACTTAGAGGTAGGATAGCTCTTAAATCAAGCCTGGGTAAAATTTTTTAAAATAATGTAAGAGAAGTGCCAGCTGTAGATATCCAATTGATGAGTTGCACCCGTCAAGGTTGCAACTGACGTAGGAGACTCATTGGTTGACCCATTAAGTAATATAAAATGAGTAAGGTAAATTTTTATTTTTATAATCATAAAGGTAAAGTAGGTTCAAAGTAAAAAAAAAAATTGATTCAATTAAGATAAAATAGGTTCCAAAGTTCGGGTACTTAAAATCAATTCGAATTACTAATATATGTTTAATATATATTTTATGAAATATATTTTATAATTAAAAACAACTATATTCTTTAAATACAAAGAAACTTGTTTTATTTATCTATTATTTAGTAAACTTAATAAATATGTTTCAAAATTTATATTATTATCATCTTAGTTATATGTTTCTAAGTAAGACTTATAAAAAATTTATAATTTTTAAATATAATATAAAAATTATTTTGGAAACGAAATCGAAAGTGACTTGACCTTAAAAAATAGGTTTTATACGTTAAGCTCTCGTCTCTGTCTGGCGATGGCGCCTATCCTAGTGGCCAGCATCTGATCGGGATCCGGGTGGCGTTACAACCACGGGATCGTTCGGAGGGGCAAGGACAGAGCCTCGAGCAGGGGGAGTGCGGCTACGGAGCCAGGCCATGGCTGATCTATTAGGCGAGGAGATTCAGACGTTAAGGCTCGACAGTGAGAAGACGTGCCGGAAAATTGAACCGGGAGAAAAACCATCGGCCCTCTGCTCCCTATGGACGACCAAATCTTATAACAGGGAGGCCTTTAAAGCTACAATGCGGAAGGTGTGGCCAATGATTGCTCGGGTCTCGATTGCCCAGGTGGAAGACAACCTCTACCTGCTGCATTTTGAAACGGAGGAAGATCGCCTTACTGTCCTCAAGGGCCGACCATGGCTGTTCGACCGGCAGTTAGTGGTGATCCAAGAATTGCTCCAGGCTACGTCGCTGGGGGCAGTGACATTGGCTCGGTCTCCCATTTGGATCCAGCTAAAGAATGCACCCTACCTGTTCGATAAAATGGCTCTGGGAACAGCAGTAGGGGCGTCTTTTGAGCAGTGCCTGCAAGTGGAAAAAACGGATCATATCATTAGAATTCTCGTCATGGTGGATTTAACACAGCCTCTCCGAAGGGGGATCTTCATCCAAGTCGATAATTTGGAGAAACAATGGCTACCTTTTCAATATGAGAAGTTGCCAATTTTCTGTTTTGCATGTGGAAGGATTGGGCACGCGTTTAAGGAATGTCGACACAGCCCGGCTATGCACGCTACCCTCAAGGAAGATGATCTCCCCTACGGCAGCGACCTGCGTGCGGGATTCCATCAGCTGCATCCAACTCCCGGGAAGGCTTCTGAGAAGTCAAGAACTCCAAGACTTTACGGGGATATGAGGACAGCAAACCACGAAGGCACTTCCGTAAAGTCTAGCCTTCAGCATCATCCTAAACAGATCACGCCCACACTGCATTCCCAGAAACCCAAGCTGAATCCCTTCTCTGTTTATCCCTCCCAATGCCACTCCTCAACCTCTTCTCCTATGGCTCATCCACCAGTTTCAGTTGTAACCCCATACTGTCCTCTACAGATGGGAGTTTCCCCCACGGCCAGTATCGATGTACAGAACATTACCAATGCAGAGTGTGGTCTAGCTCAAGGTCTTGGTGTGAAAGGCTACTCAATGCGGGAAGGCAAACAGGCTGGACCATCTCTCTCTATCTCCCAAAGCCTAGATCACGACTATGGGCAAATGGAAGCCTACCAAGCTGAAATCACGTGCAAGGAGATCAATCCTATGGGGGAGGCCGAGCGGACAAGGCTGCCTCAATCATCCCTATCTCCAAATGCTCCCTCTTTTTCTCAAGCTTTGGACAATGATACACTGCAACAGCCTGCAAAGGGGCTTAAGGATGAGGGGGAATATGACATGGGGGAACTCGCTCAGCCTTGGGGTGAGAGGAAAGGTCAGACACGCCACTGGAAGCGCAGGGCTAGGAAGGGCCTTCAGGATGATGTGGGCATAGGTCATCTTCAGCAAACTCGTTCCACTCCAACAAAAAGAACAAATGATATGGAGGAGGGGGATGATGCATGCTCTAAGCAGGGTTCGACTAAGAGAAGCAAACCTGTTCAAGTGGACTTGGTGGAGGTTGAGGATTCCCCTCAGCCCCACCTCCAATAATGGCCTGCTTAGCTTGGAATTGCCGTGGGCTTGGGAACCCACAGACAATTCGATGTCTACTTGACCTGGTCAAGAAGAAAGATCCCAGTTTGGTTTTTCTTTGTGAAACCAAGCGATCCTCTAGGGAGATGGAGTGGGTAAGAAGAAAATTGCAATATGAATGCTGCTTTGCCGTAAACTCTGAGGATAGGAGGGGAGGCTTGTGTCTTCTCTGGAACACGGAATTTGGAGTCAATATTAGAAGCTTCTCAAAACACCACATTGACGCCGATATCCGGGGATGGTGATTTACGGGTTTCTATGGCCACCCGGAGGTCCGGCGGAGAACCGAAAGCTGGAACATCCTCTCGTCTCTCCATGCACAATCTGAGACTCCATGGCTTATTATGGGCGACTTCAATGAAGTGGTTAGTCCTTCCGAATACAGAAGCTGCAGACCGGAAAATCAGATGGATTCTTTTCGGCATATGATGGATAATTGTAACTTAATGGATCTGGGTTTCATTGGTCCTCCTATGACTTGGCGGAACAACAGGAAAGGATATCAAAGGGTCGAGGCTCGGTTGGACCGTGGTTTGGCATCACCGCAGTGGCTTACTATCTTCCCTTTTGCAAAGCTCCATCATCTATCGGCGGTATCGTCAGACCATCACCTAATCTTTCTCCTCCTCAACTCTAAGCAACACATGAGACCACCGAAACGTGATTTCAAGTATGAGCTCTGCTGGGATAGAGACAAAAATACACAGGCTATTATCCAACAAACCTAGACTTCAACCAATTCCATTGCAATACCCCCTTCGGCACTACTTTTGAGGAAAATCCAGAAATGTAGATCGAATCTATCAAGATGGAGCAAGGAAAAATGGGGAGGTCTTTGTAAGTTGCTTCATCTCAGGCATGAGGAACTTCAATCTCTGAATATCCAAACACCATCAGATTGGCGAGATAAGAATATCCAATGTGTTAAGCAGCAAATTCATTTCCTGTTGGAGGATGAGGAGCTATTATGGAAACAGAGAGCAAAAGTGCATTGGCTTCAACATGGTGACAGAAATACCTCCTTCTTCCACCGCGTCGCATCGAATCATAGGAGACGGAATTTTATCGAAGCCCTTGTGGATGATAGTGGAGCCAGGATCTCAGACACCCAAGGGTTGCTTGCTCCAACGCTGTCATACTTTCAGGGAGTCTTCTCAAGCTCGACGCCTTTCAACCTGAACCGAATCACGGATCTTGTAACAAAGAAGGTATCAACTACTTCCCGTGATTATCTGATCAGGCCCCTTTCGTCGGAGGAGGTTCGGTTAGCCCTCAAATCAATGAATCCGTCAAAATCTCCTGGGCCTGATGGTTTTCCCGCTGGTTTCTTCCAGAAACATTGGAGTATTGTTGGGAGCGATATCATTAATATGTGCAAAGCTTTTATGAACGACCGCTCAATGCAGGATCACCATCAACATATCCAAGCTCTCAACCACACAAATATTGTTTTAATTCCGAAGAAACTGGGAGCTGATAAACTTGGAGAGTTCCGTCCCATCAGTCTGTGCAATGTCGTATATAAAGTTCTTGCAAAGGTTTTGGCAAACAGACTCAAAGGTTGCCTCAGTGAAGTTATTTCTCCTCAGCAAAGTGCGTTCATTCCGGGACGCCTCATCACGGATAACATGCTCGTTGCGTACGAGGTTATTCATTCACTTCGGCAGCGAAGAATGGGGAAGAAACAAGAATTAGCCGTCAAATTGAATATGTCCAAAGCCTATGATCGGGTCGAATGGGATTTTCTGTGTCAAATGATGGAAGCAATGAATTTTGGCCCGGTGTGGATTAGCTGGATTCGTAGGTGTATTCAGTCTGTTCGTTACCGGAATTTGGTGAATGGACACAAGACCCCCCTCATTACTCCACAGCGGGGTCTGCGCCAGGGTGATCCACTCTCCCCCTACCTTTTCCTTATTTGTGCAGAGGGACTCTCTCCCCTCCTCGGTCAGGCTATGCTTCATCAGTCGTTCCATGGAATCAGGGTCTGCCCACGGGGACCCATCAGTCGCTCCATGGAATCAGGGTCTGCCCACGGGGACCCATCCTCTCTCACCTTTTCTTCGCAGACGATGCTCTCATCTTTATTCGGGCAGCGGAGGACCAAGTGGGGTACTTCTTTCCATCTTGCGGATATACAGTGAGTGTTCTGGACAAGTTATCAACATCAACAAGACTGCTCTCTTCTTCAGTTCTAACACCAATCAGACTGTGAGGAATGCCATTGTTGGCCTGTTTGGATCATGCACTTCGGATTTTAAATCTTATCTGGGATTGCCTGTCTGGCTTGGGCGATCCAAGAAGGGGATGTTCAGGGAGCTTAAGGATCGTATCTGGCGGAAGATCCGGGGGTGGAAGGAACGTCTACTTTCGTGGGGTGGTAAGGAAATTCTTATTAAAGCGGTAGCCCAGGCTATCCCCATTTACTCCATGAGTCTTTTCCTCCTCCCCATAAGTTTTTGTAATACAATTGTGAGTATGTTAAGCAGATTTTGGTGGGGCGAAAATGATGGTAAACGGAAAATGAGCTGGGTAGCGTGGAAGGAGATGTGCAAGACTAAGGCGACTGGGGGTATGGGATTTTGGGACCTATTCTCCTTCAACAAAGCGTTACTCGCTAAACAGGTGTGGAGATTGATATCAATTTCTGATTCCCTTTGCTACTCTGTTCTTAAGGCTAAATATTTCAGTCATGGAGACATATGGGCTTCTAAGTCGAGGCCAACTGATTCATATACATGGAGGAGCCTTCTGCGTGCCAGAGATGCAATTCTTAGTGGATGTCGATGGAGAATTGGTTCGGGGAATCGGGCAAATTTTTTTCGGGATAGATGGCTATCTACTCCTCTCGCTAAGGTGGGTCCTCTACCTGAACACATTCCTGATGATGCAAAAGTAAGTTTTTTTCACAATGAACAGGATGGCTCATGGGAGGAAACTTTGCTCCTGCAAGCGGTTGGGGAGTCGGGTCGTGACATCATTCTTTCATACCCGCCCCCTTCTGGGACCGAGGACGACCTCTGCTACTGGGAATCCGAACCGAATGGACATTTCTCTGTCAAATCTGCATATCGGCTTCTCACACAAAATGCGGAAGTGCCACGGGTGGCTGGCGAGGATGAAAATGACAACAATCAGGGGATTTTCAAGTTCATTTGGAAAGCAAAACTCCCAAGTAAAATTCTGATCTTTGGCTGGAGGCTGTTCAAGGATGCTCTTCCCACTTTTTTCAATCTGAATCATCGTGGAATCATGGTGGAATCGTCATGTGGAAGATATCACTCACCTTTTCACTAACTGTTGTGCAACGCTGCCGGTTTATCAAAATATCATGGGGGATCTTCTCTCCCGCCTCTGGGCCTCCACCATTCGGGATGTCTTTCGGTTTTTCTCCACTGCTCAACGTATGGAAGACTTTACCCTGTTCCTTCTATATTGTTGGCGCATCTGGTTTCTCCGAAACCGACTCCGCGCGGAGGGTTTACAACCAGTGTTTTCGGAGGTTAGGGAGTGGTGCATTGACTTTAGGGATCACTTTCAGATGGCGATGGCTGTTAGAAGAACACCGTTTGTTGAGAGACCTTTTGAGGCGCGATGGAAAAAGCCAAGCGCTGGAAATGTCAAAATCAATATTGATGGTAGACGAAACAACCTGTCAAAATGTACGGGGCTGGCGGCAATTATTCGGGACTCTAATGGTTCCTTTGTGGCGGCCAAAGGATGGAGCAGGCGCGAGCTGATGGACCCGTTGATTATGGAGGCAACCGCTCTTTGCTTTGGTTTATCGTGGGCTTTGGAGGCACATTTTGATAACCTACAGGTGGAATCGGATTCCCTTATTCTTATTGATTTTCTGACAGGTGAACACACGATCAGGGCTCCGGTGGGTGCAATTGTTTCTCAGATTCGTCATATCGCCCAAAGGGCCCATTTTTTGTCATATCACCATGTTTTGCGGTCCGAAAATTCCGTGGCCCATCTTCTTGCTGATTTTGTTTCTTCACATTTTCTGCCTGAACAAGAATGGTGGGGAAACCCACCTTTTTTTCTTCAGGAAAAGCTTTGTACAGACAATTTTTTGGCATTGTTATACGATGATAGCCCTTCCCCTTCCACATCTACCCTTTCCCTCCGGTAGAGATGGTCGGTGTAGGAGCTACTCTTTTAATCAAAAAAAAAAAAAATAGGTTTGATAGACTTAGAATTAAATGACTTAAAATAGTGTACGACAAAAGTTTTTGTTTGATAGACTTAGATTTAACCGACTTAAAATAATGTACGATAAGAGTTTTTGAGAGTACCGTAAAAGTAGAGTCGACCTCAGCTGCCCGACATAGATTATACTCTAATACCTGTATTAGGAAATATGCTAAATGGGTCAGTTCGGTACAGATTGTCTGTCGGTCACTTCAACCCACTTACACAACAGTGTAAAAATCATACATACTTCACACGCAAAAGATCGAGAGCGAGAGATTTGGCCAATGGCATTTGGTAAACGTACAAGAACAAAAAATGATAGCACGGTCACATTTGAAATAATATTGTGAAAACGTATTATTATACTTTTCACTTTATATATACAAATTCATGATCCTGTTGGCTGGGTTTGGGCCAAAAAACCTATTTTAAAAATTTTACTTTGCTTTTTTTAAAACTTGTTAATTTATTTGTATTTAATATATAAACTAAATTTTAACATTTTTGAAAATGTGTTAATATTTTTTATATTTTTAATATGAGGTTATTTTAGTAGATTTCAACCGTTTAAAATGGCCAAAAATACTTCAATATTTAAATTTATATATAGATATTTCCAAGAATAATAAAAATTGACTTATATATTAAATATATCTAGCTTAATAAGTTTATGAAACAAAACAAAAAAATTAAAAATAAAAATTTTCTTGTCCCAGGCTAACAGGATCATGCTTATGCCATCATATGAAGATAATTGTAAAATCTATGCCCATATTTGGAATTAACCCTACATAATCGTGCATAAATTATAAAAAACCATTGATATATGTATTAGAATATATAACTTTTAATATAAAAATTTATTTATGTAGGAATGATATATTAGAGGGTTTAGAGGTTCAGTTATCAACTTTATATTCGATATATAAATGAAAAAAAATTATTATATTAATTTTACAACTTTCCATCCGCATATAATTGTTTAAAGAGATATTATGGTGCACTATGTCAAGACAACTGAGAAGGTAAAAAATTAGTGAAAGGTCAACCTTAAAGGGATATAATCTTATAGAATGGCAATTCAAGGAATCTCTGTATTTGCCACCACCTTGATTGTTGTATTACATTAATTCCACTCATTGCATTTAAATTATTTATTTTATAAGGGATCTAAATTTCATTCTAATCAAATAATGCATGACCATATCTAATAAAAGTGTAAAATCGACGTGCTATTTAATTCATATACTTATCCCGGAGCTATTAATTCAATATCTAAACCATATAAAATATTCTTTCCATGTGGACGAATAAGTTAATAAATTATCAAAATATTTCACTGCACCTGTGAATTGATAAAAATGTTTTTCATAATTCGCACATCATTGTACACATTTTAAAGGAAGTTGGCCTACTTAAAACTCCAATTGTACCATGATGATCAATCAAATGATGTTTAACAAGTGTGGTTGGTTGGATTTTGAGTGCTTAACTCGGCCCCAAATGAAGAGATGAAGAGATTACGTCAAAGTGAATAATGGAAATCCGATTTCATAGGAATGTACCTTATTTTAAATTATATGCTATTTAAACGATCAAATACATTTTTTAATGGATAAATAAAAAAATATTTTTCACATGTATAAAGATGAGGAATCTTATTACCATTCAATGGACTCCTTCCCAGTTAAACACTAGCACGGGTTACTTGTTCCAGCGTACACAATCCCATCGTGAACCTGTAGAAGAGCTGTGCTCTTATTCCGTGGGCGGGAGTCATGGTATCACATTCAGTTTGCTCATTGACCTGCGTACTGTTCCCTCTATTATAAATAGGCCACTGCTTTTACCTTGTACGGATGTTGAAAGTAATAAAGTGTGTAAATTTTTTATATCAGTTGTGTGCTTGTGATTATATTATTAGGTAATTGCAAAATGGCAACAAAATAATTTTTAATGTTTTTCGTTGCAAATAATATTGGGCCAGACATGCTGTTTATTTTTTGCAATCATTTTTTGGGTTGCAATTAATCATGGGTTGATATGGGTCGGCCTTTTCAACGAAATTTTTTGTTGCTAATGATGTTCATGGGCTGATATGGCCTTGGGCCACAAGTTTCAACAGTTTCTGATTTGGTTGCTATACACTTTTATCGTCGGGCTGGGTAGTCGGTACCAACCAACTAGTTAGCATTTTTGTTGCTGTGATATACAATTTGAATACTTACAAATAAGTCTATCTATTCCAAGCTATACGAAAACGAGTCTGATATGATGAACCTAGCTTACGTCAATTTTCCAACTCAAAAGATTACTCATAAGCCGAATAATTAAGAGGTTTATGTGTGTTTTTTCCATTTTTTCTAAAACCGTAAAAATTTTAAGTTTGCAAATAACCCAATGTATTTAACGATAAAAAAAACTGTCTTTGCAGAATCCGGAACTGACTAAATGCACCTGAGTGCATTTCATCTATTCTTTTATACAAATGTTAATTTAAGTATATTTAACGTGTGTATTAATTTTTACTATTTTGAATAATTTTAGATATTTGTTTTTTATTTTTAAAATAAGTGTCATTTTCATAATTTACAAATTATGAAAAATGTCACTCATTTTAAAAAATAAAAAAAAACCTGAAAGTCTTCAAAAAGGTGAAAATTGATATACATGTTAAATATTGATAATTGCAATTTTTATTAATTTTTATATCATTTTTTCTTCCATTTAAGTACAAAAAGTTGCATTTAGAAAAGGGTTTTATGGGGTAATTCTTTGAAACATATTTTTTTCATCCAAGTATTTTATTACGGGTTATTAAAAATATCTTGGGGCATTATGGAATTATTGGGGAAGAATTGCAAATTAGTCGGATGAGTAATATAAAAATATTGATATTCGTATTACATTGATTTGATTGCACACCAGAACATGGATCCGTGCACAAGTTTTGATTCCTGGTCCAGTATTTCTTTTCATTTCATATATTGGACGGTTAAGATTATTTAAGGAATGATCTGTGCTTGGATTATTAAAATGGATGGCTAATAATGTTGTCATGCTTCTCATGAATGGATCGTTGCTGGAACCACTACGCTGCTGATGTCACTTTGTCAATCGATCATCCACCTAGCTATTAATGGCCTGGATCCGCTTGCAAGATACATGGATCTGCTTAATGGATTAAGTGCTGATCTCTTGCCGTAGAAAATCATATACTCAAGATTGCTGGATCTTCTTTGCTTTGAAAATTGGAATTGTTAATTTTCTTTGCTGGATCTTCTTTGCTTTCTTAATTTTAGATTTTTATTTTCTTTGGTTTCAGTTGAATTTTATTTACGGTTATTGCAGTCGGAGGAGATTTTCTTCATGCAAGTCATCCAGAGTTGTTTTCTTGTGCTTTCTTAACTTTAGATTTTTATTTTCTTTGGTTTCAATTAAATTTTATTTACGGTTATTGCACTTTAATTCTTAGTTCTTAGTTATAATTTTATTTTGGACAATTTAGTTTAATAAAATTTTCTTTTCCAAATAATTCAAACTTTCATTGCCTCTTTGTGGATTGGACTTGTCTCATCATTATTTTACGCTATAATTAGTTGTTAATTTTAATATGATTCGGTAAAATTTGAGATTAGTGATCATGGGTGTCTAACGACACACCTGTGATTGTACACCAAATATACCTAGATTAATAATTATATAACAAAACTTTCAAAAAAAATAAAAGAAAACGGGTTTTTGCACCCGAGTGCACTATATCATGATCTTGTAAAATCTCTCCAAAGAATGTCCATTCCACTAAACTTTGCTTTTTGGTAATTCTAAATATTTAAAAATGAAAATGGGCTATAAAGCTATGTTTTCATTTTAAGAAATAAAAAAATAGGTATGAATTTAAAAGTAGGCATGCTTTTGAGTCTATTATCTTATATCTTTTGGTGTTTAAAAATATTATGAAAAGGGAACGAAGTGTTATGGATGTCATGGGTAGGGTGGATTTTGCCAAGAAAGTGTTTAAGACAAAGCTATTGGCAAGATTAAGTTCTTAAGGTATAAGTGAAGCGATTTTATGTAATTTTCTTAATTTAAAAGATATGAACGATGGATATAAAATTTAATTTTTTGTTATATTTAACATCACTTATTAGCTAGAAGATCAAGTTTTATCCAAATCAAGTATGTGCATTAAAAAATGAATGTATTTGTGTATAAATTAAGAAAAATTATTCACATATATATTAAAATGTAATAACACTTTATAGAATCATTTATCCACATAACAGTGATATTTTAAGTGAAAAAGCGGTTGAAAAATTATTTTTAAATTGCTATTTAGCATTAAAATATTTTATTGTTTTGATTTGCAAATGGAGCTTATGCATAATAATTTTAAATAAATAAGAAAGTTCACATGATAATATAAATGATGCTAAAAACAATTGATTGAGTAAATTTTCTTTCAACTATCCAAATATTAAAAATGAAAGAGGTTACAACTTACATAGAAGAGAGGTTACATAGAAGCATAATTAAGTCAAAGTTATTTATCAAAAAGAAGGTTATTTGCAAACTTAAGATTCTTGAGCCTATTCATAGTGGTGATGGAATGTGATGTGAAACAGGACAAGGAGGCAGGAAAAAATAGAAAAAGTGTATTAATAATAAAAAAAATTGTGTGGAAAATAAGAAATAGATTGACTCACTACAAAAAATTTTATTTTACGCAACAATTCTTATACGAAAAAATATTATTTTTTATATATAGCATCATAAAAATAATATTTTTGCTAGATATAAATATTATAATGCCATAGATGAGAAATTGTTGCGTATAATATATAGTTATATGACACAGATTTTTCTCAAATTTTTGTTGCAATTAACTACATGCCACAAGGCGCCACAGAGTTATTACCTCAGTGGTGATAGACTTGTTCCTTTGTGTAGATGTCTTTGGTTTGAAGTCTACCATTTGCATATGGAGATAACTTAATGGTGGACTTTATTCTCCCCGAATTTTTGTGGGAGCATCCACCATGTGGGTATTTAGGAATTATTATTAGGAAAAATTAAATTATTGGTTAAATATTTATAGAATATTAGTAGAAAAATTCTAAGAATATCTTAGAGCCTGATTGTAATATCATCTCTTATCCAATCTTCTAGTATGACTTTATTTCTTTCCTCTTACAAAGGTTAATGGGTAATAGACTCTTGTGCCACTGATCACATGAGTAGTAATGTTTAGCACTTGACTGATGTAGAGTCTTAGTTTACATTATCTCCAATTACTGTTGCCAATGGACAAAAAATTCCTATTTAAGGAGTTGTAAATACTCAACTATTCTCATCAACTTCGAATACTCTATTTGTTCTATCATTAACATCCAACTCACTATCAATCAGTAAGATTATTAATGACTTGAATTGCAATGTTATTTCTCTCTTAACTCTGTGGTATTTCAGGAGAGGAATACGGGTAAAAAGATTGGTGAAAGAAGACTTAGCCAAGAACTTTATGTATTGGATATACCATAACACATCTTTACTATAGAGAATAAAGCAGACCCCTCCCTATTATGGTATAAAAGGACAGGACATCCCTCTAATCAAATCCTAGATACTTTGGATCCTTCTCTTGAAATCAATAACTATAACACCTATCATTTTTCTAAACAGCATTGATTGTCCTTTCCAAAGCATTCGAACTTCTCAAACTAGTTCTTTGAACTAATTTACTCCAATGTGTGGGGTCCAGCTTCTGTCAACTCCCGAGATGGTTATAAATACTTTGTTACTTTCATTGATGATAAGTCTTACTCTACTAGGATATATTTATTAAAATCCAAAAAGTGAAATCTTATAGGTTTTTTAAGATTACCATAAAATTATTTTGACTTAGTTTAATGCTTCATTAAAGGTATTAAGATCTGACAATGTCATGGAGTATGTCAATTCTATGTCAATTCTGCCTTTTCTTCTTACCTTAAAGCTTATGACATTATTTATCAAACCTCTTATGTTAGTACACCTTAGCAAAATGGGATTGCTGAACAAAATAGATATATTCTTAAAGTAACCTGAGGTTTACTTTTTCAAATGAATGTTCTTAAATGTTATTGGTCCAATGTTGTTCGTACTAGATATTACCTCATTAATCGTCTACCCAGCCGCATTTTAAACTTCAAATCCCTCTTAGAAATCTTGTAAAGCAAAAAACCTAATCTTTCTCATCTTCGTGTATTTGGTTACATATGTTATGTTCATATACAAAATAATAGAAAACTTATTTTTTCATGGCTAAAAATGCATTTTTCTTGGTTATTCCTCTACTAAAAAAAGGATATAAATGTTATGCTCCAGATCTTCATAAATTATTTATTTTTCGAGATGTTTCATTTATTGAAAATGCTTTTTTCAAACTATGGATCAAATCTAGAGGAAGCTCAATCACAAAGAATTTGGTCCTACATCTCTTGCAACTAGAGAATTTCTTGCAAATGATGAAGGTAACGAAGATACGAGAGTAGTTCCTCATGAAGACCTTGAAGACCCCATGACCCTTCCTCACAGGTAATCACATATTTCAAAATCTCCTTCCAAACTTCAAGATTTTTATACTTATCATATCGTTGCCTTCCCTATTCAAGAATATATTTGCTATGATAACATTTCAGCTGATTATTCTACCTTTTTAGCTAATATTGATTCTCAGAATGAGCCAACCAATTTTCAAGAAGCAATTAGCATACCTAAGTGGAGAAAGTCTATGGATGAGGAATTCAAAGCACTTGGTAAAAATAATATACGGAATATTGTAAAATTATCGCAATAAAAAAGACCAGTTAATTGAAAATGGGTTTATAAAATTAAATATAAGGAATATGACTCTATTGAAAAATACAAGGCTAGACTTGTGGCGAAAGGATTCACTCAAACCCATGGTATTGATTACAAGGAGACTTTTGCACCTATAATAAAAATGAATACCGTTAGAATTTTAATGTCTCTAGTAGTTAATTGAGGATGGTCATTATTTCAAATGGATGTCAAAAATGCCTTCTTGTAGGGAGACCTAGAAAAAGAAGTGTACATGAATCTTCCACCTAGACATTAGTTAGAAGGTAAAGAGCAGCTGGTATATCAAGGAAATAAAGTAATATATGGTTTGAAACAATCACCCAGGGCATGGTATAGTAAACTCATCATTGCTCTTGAATGGTTTGGCTTTATTAAATATGACTCTAGTTTGTCAATGTTTGTGCAAAGAAGAAATTTCGGAATTGTGGTCATTCTGATTTATGTTAATGATATAATTATCACAAGGAGTGACAAGGTTGGCATTTCAGACCTTTAAAGCTATTTTAACAAAAAAATTGATATGAAGGACCTTAGTAAGTTGAAATACTTCTTAGCTATCGAAGTTGCCCATTCTAAGAAAGGATTATTCCTATGTCAAAGAAAATATACATTTGATCTTCTCAGAGAAACTGAAAAGTTGGGTGCTAAACCAGTCGATACTCCTATTGACTATACTATTAAGTTTTTCAGAATAAGTGAATCTTTAAAGAATCCTGAAAGGTTCCAAATACTAGTAAGACGATTGATATATCTCACCAGACCAGATATTGTACATGCAGTCAATTTGTTAGTTAGTTTATGTGTTCCCCTACTATGAAACATATGAAAATTGTGGATCGAATTCTCCGTTATCTAAAGTCTTGTTTGGGAAAAGGAATTTGAATAAAACCACATAATCATACTGATGTTTCTTTTCATGTTGAGGTTCTTGGATATGCAGATGCAGACTGGACATCCTCACTAAAGCTCTACTAAGAAGCAACTTTGAAGGGATATCAAAGAAAATGGGTATCATTGATATTTATTCTCCATCTTGAGGGGGAGTGTTGTCAAATAAATTGGTGAAAACGGTGCAATAAATGGTTGTAATACGATGTTGCGCATGGCCGAATTTAGCATTTGATCATTAATGGAAAATCTTTGTATTAAATATTTTGCCCTCTATAATATTTTATAAATAGTGGAACAAAGGTAACTCGACATATGATTGAGTGGGTTACCTTGTGGAGTTGGGTATTCGTGTTGGTCTCGAGTTTATGTTAAAATCTAAGAGATGAGAGGTGAATTGAGTTCTTTGGTACTTCGATTGTAAACCCCTTTGTTAATTAATCCCATATGTAAAACATGCTAGGAGATAGAATGAGAGGGTGCGAATAAAATATAAAATGTATGCAACCAAACCATACAATAGACAACAATATATAATGGTTTGGGCAACCTTTCCTACTTCACTCTTTTAAGCACACACCTCTTGTGTCTTGGGTTATACTATTGTATATTCAATAACATTTAGAGCATCTGCTCTCTTCTAAATTCTAACTCTAGGGAGCATATACAACAATTATTTATTGGTGAGACCAACTCCAACCAACCAAGTCTAATTCGTTTGTGAGATAAGTTCAAACCAATCAAGTAAAACCCATTAGTGAAACAAACTCAACCAATCCTCTATTTTATTTCTTCTTAAATTTGATCTTCAACACCAATCCAAGAATCCAAGATAACAACCCAAAATAAAATAGACGAAAGAAAATTTACACTTTACTAATCAATATGTTCTGGAAGCTCCTTGTTATATGAAGAAAATGATATTGTAAGCTCACTTGAAATTATAGCACTTGAAGCTTCAAAATTTGTTTAAATGATATCAACACTTTTGAATATTGGAAGGTATAAGCTCAACTTGTGTTTTCAACTTTCTTCACATTCATACTTCAATGATATTAATAGAGGAGAAGAAAATCTAGACATTGGAGCAGTAACTGGCGTGTATTTAATACCCTAAGTTCGAATTTTTGACCGTTATAACTTGAAATCACAAGTGAAGTCGATTTGAGTTGTAACTTCACTTTAGTTAGAACTTTTTGTTTACATGTTGTTCACTTTTTTCCCTTTGAAGTTGCATGCGAAGTCACCTGGGATTGAGACTTTACCCAAGTCACAAGTGAAGTCAACTTGAATTGAGACTTCACTTTATTGTTTCTTCGAAGTTGCAAGCGAAATTAACTTGAGCTGAGATATCACCTAAGTCGCAAGTGAAGTTGTAGGAAAAGTTGACTTGAGTTGAGACTTTACAGAAGTAATTGGTGAAGTTAACTTGGGCCGAGACTTCACTGAAATTGACTTGGGCTGAAACTTCACTTTGTCGAACTTGCTATATACAAATTTGAGCTCTTGAAACTTAATTTTTTTTCATTTTCATCTTTATATATATAATTGAAGACAAAATATCTGAACACACTTACATGTATTTATTAGATCTCTTTTAGGGTGTGTTTGTTTAGGATATAAACATGTCAACCAAAACTTTTCAATCTAAAACTTTTCACTCTCCATAACTACTCTATTTTTTAATTATTTTTTCACATTTTCCTATACAAACTACCCTACTTTTCAATCATTTCTACACAACTATCTATACAACTAACCTATCTATTTTAACTTTATTCTCTTTACTTCTCATCATTACTCCTATTATATCACATCATTTTCTATCAATGTGACAACTTCTATCTCAAAAACTTTTCATCAAAAGTTTTACCCCCAACCAAACACACCCTTAATGATATTTCAATGATTTGTTAATCATCAAAATCAAATTAATCTTTTTTAAAGAAAGCATATGATCAAACATCTGAACCACATAAATCTCGTCTCTTGCTCTTATTTCGCTGTATGATTTTGCTCTATCTTCTCAACAACACCATAAATAATTGCTCCTAGATAAATCTCCATCGATTTCTGTATTGGAAACAAAGACTTTTTTCGCAACTGCTAGTTTTTCATAGTCATCATAAACTACAACAATCTCCTTCACTATAGTTTGCATCATCCTCACCTTGGCATGTTAAAAAAAAATGGTTCCCATTGCCTTGCATGATGATGATACTATTATTGACTATTGGTTTCTTGCCAGTGACCTTTCCTTCTCGATCGACATATCAGATGTGACCATGGGATCCCTGTTATACTCGTTACCTATCGTGCCTAACTTGTGGTCCAAATCTTCTTTGCATAGGTGGTGGAGATGACTTTTTTAGGCTGTCTTCCATAACCGTGTTGGCCTCCCTTGTCAAGATTTTCAAAAAGTGAACTACGAATCTAGTTTTCCTCTCCAAATTAGCATAGGATAGCTTTGCAAAATCTCCTCCAGGTACTTACCTATCGATTCCTATGAAACACATAAAACCACTGGAGCGCCTCCCTTTCCAAGTGATTGATTATAGGCGGTCAACACTCTTTCTTCTTTCAAAGTATTATTCATCTTGAAAAAGATCTATGCTCTAAGTAGCCAAGAACTTGGGTTTCCTGATGAAAAATTTGGAAGATCGAGGTAAGGCTGAAAAAGTGAGGTATCCTATTTCCTTACTCTATTTTGATTATTCTAATTTCAGCATTCTCCATGACTCACCTGCCTCTCCTCCACTTGCTTAGGATGAGACCACCGATGCTCCTTTCGATCACCTTGCTTGCCTTTCCCGCTTGAATATCACCTTCCCCAGTTTAGTCCCTAATCATTTGGGGATGAATCCTCCTCTGATGAAAAGATGTCACAACTCCCCAACGATGAACTGTACTTCTGATGTTTATGTCTACGAGAGTTAAAGAGCATTTTCGTACCTATTTGAAGGTCCCAGATTTGTTGAGCCACGTTTGACACTCCTTCTTCAAGGATGAAACTCGCAGTTTGGATCGATGACCTCCTTGTTGACTCAAGGAGCTAAAGTCCCTGCCCATCGTCGCATCATGTTGCCCATCATCCGCCGACCATCTATCTGCTATAAAAGAAGTCCGGTGTGCTCATTACTTGTGTCGCGTCCATGCTTGGATTTCTACGCTCTGATACCTTTGTTACGAATTTGCCCGAGCTGCAAATTCACCATAAGATTTATTCCTATCAATCTCTTAATAAGATCCAATAGGGTACCCCTTACGGAGGGAACATTTTCGAGTTCTTGAAAATACAAGAAAGATTATGAAATTCACAGACCCACAAATGAAGATAAGCATTCCTCTATTTATAGATCTACCGTGTCAAACGCACACAACTGACTCTTTATTACTAACAGACTACTCATATGTACTTGCCAGCTACTCACGGGTCATCAACTTATCCTGCCCAGGAGTATCATAGACAAAGTTGAAGAGGAAGGAGGAGAAGATGAGGTAGGCACTAAACTGGGTGCCCTCAGCGATATTGTTGCTAATAATGCCGATGACTACAGTGGTGAAGGCCCACAGTAGAGAAAGTGGTTGTAGTCATAGGTTGAGTCAAAAATGCCGCTGAGGGAAAAAGTAGTGGGTGCCGATAAAGGGGTTGGAGGTGGGTATGGTGCTAAATGTGAAGGTGAAGCCGAATAGGTAGTAGGAGATGCTGTCGATGACAACATCATTAACATTGGTGAGCATGATGTTCATGGGGTTCTTTTTGGACAGAGCCAACGTAGAGCATGGCGAAGCCAAGTTACATCACAAAAATAAGATAGGCAGAGAAAAGGAGGTAGACAACGCTAATTGTATTGGCAACGCTCATCTCCCATTGGGTAGCCTTAGGTATGGGTGTCCAATAGTAGTCTTGATAATTAATTAATATAATGGAAGGAGGCAATAAGTAACTTATTGGTATAATTTATACATAAAAGCAGCAAAGCCGATAAGATAAACCAAGAAACAATTTATATATTTTTTATTAGTATATATGCACACATCGTGACATTTGTATTACAATCAAGTATCCTTTACCCTCTCCACTATGAAAAATTTTTCTATAAATACTTTGAAACACAAGGAAAATTTTGCAAACCCCATTTCCTAGGAAAAATGCAACACCCGCGTACAGTGACGGTGATTTGAACTCCTGCTACTACCGTGGTAGGCTGGTAGCCATGACCTAAGCCCCGGTGGCAAATAATTTATAAGATGTGTTTGGTTAAACAAAAAAAATATTAATAAAAAATTTTCATTCTTCGTAACTATCTTATTTTTTAATTATTTTTCATATTTTCCTATATAAATAATTTTACTTTCCAATTATTTCCATACAACTACTCATACAAATAATTTATATATTTTAACTTTATTCTTTGTATAACTCATCATTACCCCTACTATATCATATTATTTTTTATCGACTTGAAAATTTCTACCTTCAAAAGTTTTTATAAAATTTTTTATCTTCAACCAAGCAAATATGAGACCTATCTACAAGCACTGGAAATAAATATGTAGGCCCACCTTCTCCCCCATGCCAGTCGCCATAGTGATAGACCCGGCGGCAGAAGGCTGATTCTATGCTCCTGGGGGTATTGAGCCTCAATGCACCCAGGCGCATATACCTATTTTAAAAAAAAAAAAAAATCTCAAAATTTTTTCATGAACTTGTTAACCTAAGTGTATTTAACGTATGTATCAATTTTTATTATTTTTGGAGATTTTAAGATATTTATTTCGGATTTTTAAAAATCAGTGGCATTTTAAAATTATCTAAAACGCCACCCATTTTCAAAAATAAAAAATAAATATATAAAATACTCTAAAAATGGTAAAAATTAATACATATGTTAAATACACCTAGATTAACAATCTTGTAAAAATTTTTTTTTTTTAAAAATAAGCATATGTGCCCGGGAGCGTTAAAACTCAATGCTCCGGAAGCGTATCTCCCAGTTGCCAGGCCAATGTGCGCCTTCCTTTCTCTGTCCAAGTACTCGGCAGATTTTTAGTTTTTACGTGGTCGCCTCCGGCGCAGGAACTAACCGATCAGAAAGCGCTCTCTTCAATCGAAGCTAAGTAGAAGGAGGAGAGAGAAATCGTTTTCCAAAATGCGGCGGAGAAGAGATTTCTCTGCTTTTTGCTTCTTCACCTTTCTAGCCGCCTGGAGTTGCATTGCGGAGCTTAGATCTGACGCTCAACGCCTTCCCGACGACAAAGGTATGACCATACGACACGCTACCTTTCTTCTTCTTGCTTTATAAAGAAAGTTTTCCTTTTTTTATGGAAAATTCGTTTTAAAATTCGAGGTTGGAAAAAGCTCTGCAACAGCTTTTTCGGGCTAGCTCTGCGTATTCCTCTGTTTATTTTAAACCAAAACTTTGAATCTAAGTTCTCACGGTTTATAAATATCATATATTTTAATTATTTTTTAATATTTTTATATACAAGTATTCTATTTTTTAGTTATTTTTACATAACTATCTATACAACTAATCTATTTATTTTAAATTTTTTACTCCTTATTACTCCTATCATATAGCATGATTTTTCCACAATTTAAAAACTTTTCATTAAATTTTTTTTATCTAAACATTTTATCTGAATACATTGAAAGGCCCGTCGCATGGTCATTTTTTAATTTCCAACACTTATTTCGAAGAGTGTTTGTGGTAAGCTTAAAAAATGGTAGGAAAAGTTTTAACGAAAAGTTTTTTAAATGGGGATAGTATGATGTGATAGGAAGGTGTAATAATTAATAATAAAGAATAAAAATAAAATTAAAATAGATAATATAATTTTTAGAATATCTAAAAAATTATTAGTAAATAAAGTAGAAGTTGATAAAAAAATTTGATTGAAAATTTTTTTTTACCTTCGTTTTGCAAATTTTAAGTGTAATTACACATTTTTAATGATATATTACAAAATATAAATGAGTAATTATTTAGTTGTTTATTATCTTAGGTATCATTTCAAACATACTTATATTCAAGGCTGACCTAATTATCTTTTCTTATATTTTTGATTGAAGAGTGTGTTTGACATTTGATGAAACTTTTGAAGAAAAAAGATTTTTGGGTTTTTGGGATAAAATTTATTAAAATGGAAGAGATAATGTGATATAATAGGATAATAATAATGAGTAAAAAAATAAAAATAAAATAGATAAGGTAGTTAGATGAGTAATTGTGCAGAAATGATTGAAAAGTGGATCATTATATAAGGACATGTTCATCAAAATCAAAAACTTTTTAATTTAAAATATTTTACTTTACACAACCACTTTATTTTTAATTAGTTCTTTATATTTTATATATAATTATTTTATTTTTTAATCATTTCTATACAATTACTTATACAACTAACTTATCTATTTTAACTTTATTCTTTTTATTCTTTATTATTATCTTATCGTATCTCATTATTCTTTTATTTCAAAAATTTTATGAATTTTCATACACACCTAGATATAAAAGATAAAATAGTTATACAAAGGAAAACGTTTCGATTGGAAAGTTGGAAATGGACCAATTTTCATGATTCCCAAACTAACGTGCAGCATCTGCCAGGATTTTAAATAAACTTTTCTCGTGTAATAATAATACATCTCATTACTCGTCGAAAAGTACATCTACAGAAAGCTCTTACGAATTTGGTGGTCCCACTCCCACTAATATCATTTGCCGACAACTTCAGTTAAAAATGCATCTCGGATTTTGTCATGAATTTGTGGAAAACGTGTGGCGGTTCAGATGATTATCTGAGATATGATCCAACGGCTGAAATCCGACCGTCAGTATCGACAGGGATGTATCTCGTTCCAGATAGGCGTCGGCGTTCCAAACAGCGAATGCGACTTGACTTGACTTTTTGCGCGAGGCTGCGGGCCAATCATGTACGAGTTCGACCGAGCGGGCCAATCATGTACGAGTTCGACCGGGAGTTTTGCAATTCGCCCTTCGTTTCCGAGACGGGCGAATTTGCGTAATAAACCCAGGATTTGCATAATAAACTCTCTAACTTTGCATATTAGTATCTTAGATTTTGAATTTTGCATATTAATATATTAAACCATGTAAATTTTTTATTTTTACATTTTAAACTTTTGTCCCTAACCGCGTTAAAAACATCATTAAATCCATGTGTCATGTAAAAAATGGGCTGCGATAGTACGCAGTATCAATTTTTACTATTTTTGGAGATTTTTAAAATTTTTTATAGATTTTCAAAAATCAATGAAAATTACTAAAAATACTACTGATTTTTAAAAATCTAAAAAAAAATCTAAAAATCTCCATAATTGGTAAAAATTTATATATATATATATATGTTAAATAAACTTAGATTAACCGTTTTGTAAAAAAAAAATTCGAAATTTTTTTTAAAAATGGTCGTATGCACCGGGTGCATACGACTGCAGCCTGTCAAAAATACCCTTACATTTATATGAAAAGCAAGACAACCATAATTAAAAACTAACATCATTTGTGCAATGGGGTCTCACGATTCTTAGGAGGTGATCACATTCATAAAGATGATATTAGTTTTTAGCCATAACTGTCTTGTTTTTCGTACAAATGTAAAGAAATTTTTGACATTATACATGAGTTTAACGTTGTTTTTTTTTTAAAAAAAAACTACTAGGGGTCAGAGTTTAAAATACAAAGACTGGAATTTTATAGGATCTAACATGCTAATGTGCAAATTTTGGGATTCACAATGTTAATACACAATGTTAGATGGTTTATGATGCAAATTTTCCATCAAGATGGGGTCATTGGAAGTAGGGGTGCAACTCGGGCTCATAAAACTCGAGTTCGCCTCATCTCTAACCCTAATTCTATTTCTAAAATCTCAACCCTAACCCTAACTTTAACCGTATTTATAAACCTCAACCTTATTTTTTAAATTCGGGCTCGGATTGAGTTTCGGGCTAGAATTCGGGTTGAAATTATTTTATATATTTGTTATCTATCTTATACTTATTCAACTTTAAATCTACCATTAAAAAATCAAAAATGATATGTTTCTATTTTCAAGCAAAAATTCAAGAGTGTTTAAGAATATAAAGTAGAAAATCTCATTTAAACATTCTTTTTATATTAAGTAGACTAACAGTCATTTCTCAAAAAAAAAAAGAGTAGACTAGTAGCCTGTTTTAGAAAACGAAAGGTACGTTATTTTCCTATTATGCAATTTAATATTAATATCATAAACATATACATAAATATTAATATCTAATTATAAAAAACCTTAAAATGTCAATCATAATAAAAAATATTCAACAATCAAAGTACTAAGTCAAATAAATTACAATAAATTTATTTTAAGTAGAATAAACGTCTAACTACTCATATGATATTGAAACGACCAAATAATAACATTCTACATAAGTAGGGAAGTTAAAACACCAAATAAAACTAATCAAGCTCTAAAAATAGTTTTCATTTTTTTTGAAACTACCACTAAACTAAATTCTTTTTTCCTAAAAGAAATTATAAAATATTATATTATGTAATTGAACTTAAGGAGGAATAATGTTTATATATGGTATAAAATAAATATAATATATATGAGGGGAATGGAACTAGATTTATATGGAGTATCAAATAAATACAAAATATGTCTTATATAATTCGGGTTCGGGTTTAGCTCAACCTGAGTTCAAGTTCTTTTCAATTCGGGTTTGGATTGAACTTGAAAAATCGGGCTTGGGTTTTACAATGGGTAGTTTCAACGTCGTTTTAATTCGGGTTCAATGGGCTGGGTTTGGGTTGAGCCCCTGCCCAAGTTGCACCCCTAATTGAAAGTCTCAATGAAATGCATTTTCAAAGCTGAAATAACTATATATGACAACAATAATGACTAGAACAGCAAATTCCATCATATCCCTAAATTTTACTTATACTTATAAAATTTCAAAAATTCTAAATATACCTGTACATTTTGACAAAATTTCTTTCATAATTGGCGACTTTTGTAAAATGACAAAATGCTCTAAGTCCAAATTTTAATTTTAAGGTAAAAATTTATATTCAAATAAAATTCATAAAATCATATATCAATTGAACATGAATTCTTACTTATAAATCATGATAAGTCATGATTAGTTTTTGAGCATATTCGGATGTGAGTGTGAATGGAATTTTGTGCAAAATACATAAATATTTTTAAATTTTTTTTTATATAAGTGGAATTATAGATAAATTTGTGAATATATAGAATTCACCTTAATTCGGAATAGATATAATAAATTTAAAGTAGAAAAAATAATTTTATAGAAAAATGTAAAAATAATTAAAATATACAAGTAATAATATAAAAGTAAATTGGTTAGTTAGTTAAAATGACAAATTATGGGTGTGTTTGGGAAGTAATAAAACTTTTGGATGAATTTTTTTATAAAAGTTGTTAAATTTAAAGAAAATGATGTAATATAGTAGGAGTAATGATGAGGAGTAAAGAGAATAAAGTTAAAATAGATATGTTAGTTGTATGGGTAATTACGTAAAAATGATTAAAAAATAAGATAGTTGTAGTGGAAGATGTGAAGGAATGGTTAAAAATATAGTAATTATAGAGAGTGAAAATTTTTAGCTTAACATCTTTTACTATTTTCCAAACAAGCTCTATATAAGACGATTTATGAGAAATAAGGATAATTTTCTTTTTAATTCTTACTCGTTTTTTTACCTTGGGAGTTATGGAGATTCAAAAGCACGATCATTCCCATCCAAATACGGATTAAGACAATTTATGAACTGTTTTTACATAATAGTTCATGACCCGAATTGCCAGCAGGAATAGGTCATGAATTGTTATAATGGCCTCCTTTCCACCTCTACACATCGAAGTGAGATTAAGAGTACAAGTAGGTCTCAACCTAAACTCGACGAACCAAACTCAATTTGTATTAAGGTTGATTAGATATTTTGGAAAAAAGTTATACAACCCAATTTGAACTAATCTGATTTCAAAAGTAGGTTGGTTTAGGTTAGATGATTGTCAATCCATCCTAATTTCATATGTTAGTATAAAAATATAATAGACTATTAAAAATATTCATACATTAACACATAATACATATGAATTAGCTAGACATAATTGCTTTGAAATAAAATTATTTAGCTATAAGTTATAAATTGGAGAGCATTCTTATATAATTTTTATTCTTTTACATCAATTTATATTCTAAAATAGATTTAAATAAATAAATATTTTTAAATTTATATATTTATTAACCTAATTTCTCACCCGAACCAAACCATTTCTATAGAGTTAAAATTGGATTGGATTGGGTTAAAGTGTAAAAAATAGAGTTAAAAATAAAGTTAAATTAAAATTTTACCAAATGAGTTAGGATTGTGTTTATTACAATACAAACTCGGCCCCACTTACCACCCCAATGGGAGATGATATTGTGGACGGACACGGACTCATTTATGAGAAAAGTTTTGTGGTAAATGGGAAAATTGAGTTTTTATTTTTCCAATGAGAAAAAAGTTTATTTTCTAATGAAAAATTTTATCCTATCTTCGTTCCAGTTATTCTTATCCAAGTTATGAATAAGATTGCAACTTGAACTTATAAGATTGGGTTTACCTCAAGTCTAACCTTGTTTGAATAATTTAAATGTTACCCTAATTTTACCCTAAATCTTATTTATAAAATCTAAATCCTAGTCTATTTGTGAAAATTAGTTTTGGGTTGGAAATGAAATTGAAAAAATTTTCATTTGACTTAAGAGTTATAAATTTAAAATTTCATATTTGTATACAATAACAATATATCGTGAAGTAAAAATAATAATACATGGTCTAATTCGATTTTAAAAATATATATGAATATATAATAATTTCTATAACATAATTTCAACATGCCAAGAATGTATTAAAATATAAATAATATAAAACACGTTTCTGTGCAGAAATATTATTTAAGTATTATGTATACAATATATTTTATAGTAAATACAAAAATGAAAAAAATAATATAATTTCAACATGCCAAGAATGTATTAAAATATAAAGAATATAAAATACGTTTCTGTTTACAAATATGATTTAAGTATTATGCATATAATATATTTTATAGTAAATACAAAAAATGAAAAATAGGGCTCAGGTTTCTCTAGTTCAGTTTTTAAAAAGGCAAACTCTAACACTGCATTTATTGAGTTTGGTGGGCTGAGCTTAGGCTTCAGCGAAATTTACACCCGTGCTTGTGAACGAGAAACCCATGGGTCCGTTTAATAATGATTATAAGCATGAAAACCATTTGCTCAAATTTTCTCCTTACACTTTCTAAAGATGATTTGATATTTTAACCTTATAATTCTCCATTTTTACTTTTTTATTTCAATTATTTTCTCTTATAAGTATCTTATTTATTTTCATTTTGTAATTTTTTTAATTGAGGTATATTTGTATTACATCTCAACTTATATTATATTGAAGCTTTAGGAAAATTTGTATAATTTTCTAAAAGAAAACTACAATTTTTCAAATAACAATAATAAGGATATCACATGTTTTCAAATAATTTTTTTTTTTTGATGAAACGAAATAACTCTACCCCGACCCCCCTACATTTTGAAAAGGGTTCGGGATAGAGTAATTCACTGAATTCATAGCTAGAAAATTATCTGCACAGAGATTCTCAACAATATCTTGTGGAGGGTTTCACCACCATGACAAATAATTTATAGGAGAAACCGAAATCATATCCGCAACAGCATGAGCCGCCGAATTTCCCTGTCTAAGTACATGGTGAACCGAAATGTGGTCATTGGCTCTGAGCACCGATCTGATCTCATCGATGATATGACCCGCAGGCGAGGCGATGTGACAGACATTTGACAGGTAAGTGCAAAGGATAAGCGAGTCCGACTCAATCTGGACCTTTCGAAACTTGAGGTGGAGTGCCCACCGAACACCAAAGATAAAAGCTTTTGCTTTCAAAAACAGAGTATCCCCACCTCCCATCCACTTTCGGCCATGGGCCGCAATAAAGTATCCACGATCGTCCCTGATTACAGCAGCAGCAAGTAGACGCCCCGCCCCGCGGGACATCTGGAGTCCATAGTTATCTTGAAAACTACCGCAGGTGGCAAGGTCCACCTGGGAACGAGCTGAATGTTCAAAGCAGACTCAGGATGAAGGAGCCTGACACGCCTCAATTGCTCAATATAATCCTTGCACCATGGAAGTAAGTCAGCAAACACAGAATGGACCCCCTCTGCATGTTTTCAAATATTAGTAGGGAAATAAAACTCTGAAACCATGAAAACCTGCACACACGTGGGATATAATAGAACCTATAAGCTCCGTGGGATGCCGCGCGACAGGATTCAAAGTCACCCACTCTCGAAAGTAATATTGCTGTCTTACCACGACCACAGACGGGTAGTGGCATTTTCACTTTATCTTTATTATATTATATAAGATATCAACGCATCTGAATGCATGGAAATTTTAATGCATTCGGGTGCATTATGAAATTATTAATTTAGGTATATTTAATCTATAAATTAAATTTTACGTTTTTGATGATGATTTTTAAAAATTAAGTTATTTTATTCATTTAAGTTAAACAGACCTAAATTAACACTTTTATTAAAAAATTTAAAAAATTCAAAAAATGTGTTTTACATGCGGATGCGCTAAAATTTTAATACATTCATGTGCATTAAAAGGAAATTCTATCATATTACATTTTAGAAATGTCCTCTTTTTACTTTTGGACTTCCCTCACCCACGTCACGTTACCAAAAAAGGAACCTTGTAATCCAATAGCGGTATCAATTAACATGCGCAATCTTCTTTAGTTTTCAATCGTAGGCCAAAATAAAAAAAATGAGCAAATTAACGTGCGCAATCTTCTTTAGTTTTCAATTGTAAAAATATTATAGAGCTTCATTGTAATACAAATTAAGAAAAATGTTAAATATACCCCTACAAAAGAGGTCTTCTTATTACAAATTGTGAGAATATCTTAAAGTTTCATTGTAATATCAATGGAGATGAATGTAAAATATACTCTAATAAAAAAACCTCTTTTACCCTATTTGAGGGGAAAACATCAATGACCATACCCCATCGCTTCTGACTTGTCAATGTCTAGGCCCATCAAGTACTTGGATTGGATAGTTGTGGCTCAAAGTTAACTTTATTTTTATTTTATTCTCAAAAGCTTCTACCATACTCAATTTTTAGTTTACTTGATTTTAAATATGCCCTACCTTATTTTTTAAGGTTAGGTCAATTCTAGTTTTAGGTTGTAAGTCGGTTCTTTAAAATATTTTTAATATTATATTTGAAAAAAATAATTTTATTATAAATCTTACTTAAAAATCTACGATTAAGATGATAATAATATAAAATTTGAAATATATTTATTAAATATATATTGAATAATATATTTAAAGAATATATTTATATATTTTAATATAAAAATATTTCATAAGATATATATTGAATATATATTAGTAATGCGGGTTGTTTTCAGATACTTGCACTTTGGAACCTACTATACTTTAATTGAACCGAGTACTTTTTTTTTACTTAAAATCTATCCTACCCAGTGGGTATAAAAATAAGAACCTATTCTACTCATTCCAGAGTTACACCTCTACACTTGGCACTCAAAACAAGGGTTTGTCACCAGCCAGATAGTATCCCGGTTGGTTATGGATGTGGGCATAGATGCCTATACATGAGTTTGACTCCTCGTGTAGTAAATTTGGTAGTGGTAACTTGTTGTCTCCCCTATAAATAGGTAAGGACTTATTATCTTCCCAATGAATAGGGTGGGAGTTAGTTGTTTTCTCTCATATAGATTAGTGAGGTTGATTGTAATATAAAATAAAATATGACTTATACAATCAATAAAAGAAGGGCTCGTGTGAGTTCAAAGTTCAAACCCTATCAAATGACCAATTTTAAAATATTTTTCTAAAAAGTTTGTAAAATTTATTGTGTTACACGCACGCAAAACTACTATGGATATTGTTCAAATCTTCAAATACAACATAAATCTTTTTCAATTTTTTCCAAAATTTCCGGAATAGAATATTTCTTCCAAAGCCTTAAAAAATGTAATCTATTTTATTATTTTTTTCACATACTTTTAAATATATAGTAGTAATAATAATGCAAACAAAGAAGATTTCCTGCTTCTATGTAGATTGCTACTCTATTGGTTTTTTTTTCTCTAATTTTTTAAATGTCCAAGTCATGCATCATGCATGTTCTCCTTTAGAAATATCGATATGATATGAAAAGTTATTTAATCAAATATATATATATATGTCTATCTATCTATCTATAGAGAGTGCAATTGCATATAAATATTATGTATTAAAACAAAATGCATGCCTTGGATCTTTTTTTTAAAAAAAGTTAAGAAGCGGGAAACCTAAAAAGGGTGCAATCTGCATCAAGTTCCATACTAGCAAAGCTCCTCTTTTAGGTGCTGCTTGGGGAATGTTAAATTTTGGCAGGATTTAGGATAGCATGGGAAGTGAGAAAGGTAATATTTTCAAAATTGGATGATTGACACAACATAAAGGGGATAAAGTGGAACAAATAAGGTATTTGTAAGAAAAAATAAATGAAATATAGAAATAAAGTTGAAAAAAAATATAGAATTGTTGGATAGTTAAATCATTTATAGGAGAATACATATGAAGCAGAACAACCATGAATGTTGATTACCAAACGTGCTCTTAATCACGTACTAATTTCAATCGTCAAATTGCAAAGGCTTGCATCAAGCAGTTCATACGTTTCTGTTGGCTGTTGCCAATTAAGGATCATCATTAAACACTAACATTTTTTTTTTTTTTATCATTGTCAATTAGTGGAAACGCTTAAGAGAATAGCAAATATACTGGAGATGAAGGGCTGGGATTTCAATGTAAGTCCATGCAGCGGGAATGGCGGGTGGGTCAACATTGTACGAGTCCACATGAGGAGCAACGTCTCGTGCGACTGTTCTTACAACAGCTCAACCGTTTGCCATATCAAAGTCATGTATGCATTTCCATTTTTTCCTCGTCCATTCATTTACCTCTTTCCAATTCTACTCTGAATCTTGAAATCTTGTATTTAAAAATGGACTTGTGGATTTCATTAAAAAAAATAGACGTGTGAAATTGACCCAAGCAGAGAGTTGAAGGGACAGAACCTGACTGGAGTACTGCCAGGAGAGTTTGCTGATTTGCCTTACCTGGAACAGTTGTGAGTGAGCATGGCATGTGTTTGTTCGTTTGCTTGCTTGTTTTTGGGCTGGCGTTTTGCTGCTATATGAATTCATCTTGGTGTCTTTTGATTGCATTTGACAACAGAGATCTCACATTGAACTCCTTGACCGGGACAATACCTGCAAGATGGGCTTCCCTGCCACTCACTCACATGTAAAAGCAATGCCATCTCCTACTAGTTACTATTCTGAAATGTTATCTTACACCATTTATATTTCTAAAGTAATAAGTCATGGAATGCAGGTCTATTTTGGGAAACCGCATAACTGGAACTGTGCCCAAAGAATTTGGCAACATTCCCACCCTCACGTCAATTTATGCTGATCGTGCTGCAAGTAAATTGAGATTCGTGGGTAATTATGCAGATCAGTTGCATTTTGGTTGCAAGTAACATTTGTTAAAAACATGGGCGCATGGCAGGGTGCTGGAAGATAACATGATTGAAGGATCTTCCTCCGGAGCTTGGAAATTTGCGCAACTTGCAAAGATTGTGAGTTTCCTAGTCTCAGAACAAGTTCCTATTTGAGAATCCAGATGATAATTGTTGTCGTGAATGTGTGCCTTTTGGTATCCAAACCACATCATTCTGCTTTCTTCATGGGGTTTATCTGAGTGCTCAATTTGATTGGATTGAATTAAAGCTGCATATGGGAAAAAAACCTACTTTAAATTGTTTTGATGGTAATTTATAGGATCTGAGATCTATTAATAGGGTTGTGTATGAGCATTATTAGTCTGAGTCTCTTTTAATTGTTTTCATTGAATAACAGTCAATAATTGGATTCTGGAATGGTTTTGTTCATTTAAGTGGGCGACTTGGCTAGCTTGAAAAATCAGTTTTGCTTGATCGAAGTAGCAGATTAGATCATTAGTTGTAGCATTTTGGACACAAAATTGACGATCCTATTAGCAACCTTTCCAAAAATAAGAGATTTCCCTTATTGCCATTCCCAAGATTGAATAAACCGTGAGAGGTGGCATGTCGGGGCACTATAATTTATTAGTGCCATGGTGTTCCTTGTAAACAACGTGTTGCATTGAGAAATGAGGGAGGGTTGCTAAGGTGTTTCCTTATAAATGACTGAAGCGTGACTACGGTGAGAAATGATAGAGGGCTTGCTTAGGAGTTTCTCTAGAAATGTTGCATTGGAGTCCCAGGTGTAGTTAGAAATAGGCAAGAATTGCAGGGGTATTTTCTTAAAAACAACATCTAGTTGTGATGAAGTGGATAAAGGTTTTCCTTTTTTACGACATCCTAGACATACTTGGGAGAGGAAGGTAGTCCAAAAACACTAAGTTTGCTTTGACTATCAAATTTTGGAACTCTTTCAAGAAAAAAGTACAAAGTTAGTGAATATTATCAGAAGAAAAAGAATAAATGTACTTTGTTTTTAAGAGAATAAATGGAAAGGAGTGAAGGTTCGAGAGGTTAATGGGTATCGATTATGGTATGTATGATAAGATGCAGATAGAAATAGTATAGGGATGTTTATGGGCCACATTTGTTGAAAAATATATATTTATGTGTAAATTATGAAAAATGTTTAGATCTATTCACATACATTAGAATGTAATGATACTTTATAGAATTATTTATCCACATAAAAATGATATTTCAAATGATTTAGATGTTGAAAATACAACTTTAAAAATGATATTTAGTGTTAAACCATTTTATTATGTTGATTTTCAATGAAGCTATGCACGGTGATATTAAACAAATAAAAGAATTATCAAGATACTGTAAATGATGTCAAATACAATAGATGAAATATATTTTCGATCGACTATTAAGATTTTAAATATGGAGAGGGTTACATAGAAAAAGAGTTTCATAGAAATGAGACTATATATATAAAGAAAAAGATAACCTAAAAATAATATATTTTAAAAATTAAATGGAGAAATTTGAAGGGTGCTAGAATAAAAATTTTTAACAAAAGAATGATAGAAAAAAGAAATGAGATGTAAAAGAAGTTGAAATAAAATCAATGTAGAGCAAATGATAGAACACATTAAAAGAGTTAGTCAAAGTATTCTATGAGTATCTAAAAATGATAAATTTATACACAAAAAAACTTAGTGGCAGAACCAGGATATTGAGAAGGCTACAAATGACAAATAAGAGAAATTTAAGAAATAACATGCTAATGAAAAAATGATATAAACCTACAACAATATAAACTATTCAAAAAAAAATATATTAAAAAGAGTTACAAGCAAAGCTAAATACAAATTTGTATTAATTTATATGATAGATTAGGAATTAGACAATGAGAAAAGAATGTATTTAAGTTTTTGAAACTTAGAGAAAATAATTAGACAAAATAAAGGTAAATATTTAAACATGTTATATTCATTAAAAGCGAACATCCAAGAGTTTTAGTAAAATATGATAAATTAAAGAAAAATGAAAAACTTATTTCTATAGTTTATTAAATAGTGATCCATCAAAATATTTAAGATTAGATGATGATTCAAATGTAAAAGAAGATAGGAACATCATTTATTTTTTCAAAAATTTAAATCTTTGTAGTAGAAGAAGCCCTAAGAAAAATGAGAACATGAAAAATATTAAGTCAATTGAAGCATGGAAGTACATGAGAGAGAGGTAAAAAATTGATTAACAAACTTCTTTAATATAGGATTAAAGTTAGTGGGAAATGAATAGAGCAAAAGAACTATAATACTAATATATAAAAAAGAGAGAGATTTAAAATTGTGCAAGTTATCACTGAATAAAATATTAAGTTATACAATAAAGTGGTGTGAAAGGGTGGTTTGAATAAAGAATCATTGGAGAAGCAAATGTCTTCGAAAATCTATTTGGTTTTATGTTAAGAAGATCTACTACCGAAGCCATCTTCTTACTACACAATAATTTGAGAAGTGTAGATAGAAGGAAAAAAAACATACATATTATTTTTGTTGATTTAGAAAAAGTATATGATAAGGTTTGAAAAACTTTGCCAATAAGAGTTTCTATCTTACTGTCGGTCCCAAGCCCCCAAAAAAAAGCAAGAGTTGGCATGTCAGGCTGGCAACTGGTGCTATTAAAAATCACCGCCGCATCTCTTATAGATTCTAAAAATATACTAAAAGTTGTTAATGTGGCGTCCCCTGTAAGCGACACGCTGCGACGAAACCCTACTTTAGTGAGAAATAGGCAAGGGTTGCTAGGGCATTTCCCCGGAAGCGACGCGCCACAATAATGTCCAGTTGAGCGAAAAGTCGGCAAAGGTTCTCATGCTTTTATGGACGTGGTCTAGGGAAGAAGGTGGTACCAAAACATAAAATCCGATTTGCCTCATGGAATGTTGGGACTCTTTCAGGGAAAAGTACTAAAGTAGTAGATGATATAAGAAAGAAAAGAATTAATATAGCATGTTTTCAAGAGACTAGGTGGTAAGGAGAGAAAACTAAAGAGATTAATGGATTCAAATTATGGTACATAGGAAAGGATAGTAATAAAAATGATGTAGGGATAGTAGTAGATAATAAATTCATAAATAAAGTTGTAGATGTCAATAGAGTAAATGATAAAATTATTCAAATAAAACTTGTGTTAGGTGTAAAGGTCATAAATATGATTAGTGCTTATGCACCACAAGTAGGATTAGATGATAGAATCAAGAAATAATTTTGAAATGACTTAGATAGTGTAATGCAAAAGATACCTAACTAGGAAAAGGTTGTGATAGGTAGAGATTTAAATGAACATGTAGGAAAGGAAAAATGTAGGATATGAGAGAAGTCATGGAGGATTTAACTTTGGAATAAGGAATGAAATGGGAAATGACATTTTGGACTTTGCTATAGCATATGATTTGGTTATAGCAAATACCTTATTTCAAAAACGAGATAAACACTTGATAACTTTCAAGAGTGGGACCAATTCTAGCCAAATAGATTTTTTCCTTATAAGAAAATTAGATAGATCCTTTTGTATTAATTGTAAGGTTATACCAGGTGAGAGCTTAGCCATGCAGCATAGATTATTAGTGATAAATATATATACTAAAAAAGAGTCAACAAAAAAAAGGCAATATAATTCCAAAAGTTAAATGGTGGAATTTAAAGGGAAATAAGATTAAACTTTTTAGTAAAAGAATGATAGAAGAAGAAAAATAGGACACACAAAAAGATATAGTAAAATCAATGTGAGATAAAATGACAACTAACATAAAAGAAGTAGGACAAAGGATTGTAGATATATATAAAAATCGTAGATCCTGAAATAGGGAAACTTGGTGGTGGAATGAGAATGTTCAAAAAGCTGTAAATGCTAAACAAGAAAAGTTTAAAATATGACAGAAAAATAAAAATGATACAAACTTACAACAATACAAACTATCAAAAAAAGCTACTAAAAAGATTATTAGCGATGTTAAACACAAAACTTATGATAACTTAGATGACAGATTAGGAACTAGACAAGGTAAAAATGATATTTTTAAGTTGGCTAAATTAAGAGAAAATAAAGGCAAAGATTTAACACATGTTAGATGTATTAAAAGTGAGGATCAATGAGTTCTAGTCAAAGATGATGATATTAAAGAAAAATGGAAAACTTGTTTTTATAATTTATTAAATAATATTTCAGACAAACATTTAACATTGGATGTTAGTTTAAATAGAGAAGAAAATAGAAATATCAATTATTTCCCAAAAATTCGAATATCCGAAGTAAAGTAAGCTATAAGGAAAATGAAAACAAGAAAAGTTTTAGGCTCAAATAATATACCAATTGAGGCATGGAAGTGCATGGGAGATGTAGGTGCAACATGGTTAACAAATTTCTTTAATAAGATTATAAAAACAAAGTTAATGTCAAGTGAATGGAGGAAAAACATTATAATTCCAATCTATTAAAATAAAGGAGATATTCAAATTGTGTAAATTATTGTTGAATAAAACTAATGAGTCATATTATGAAATTATGGGAAAGAGTAATTGAATATAGACTAAGACGGGAAACTAATGTATCTGAAAATCAATTTGGTTTTATGTCAGGAAGATTAACCACTAAAGTTATTTTCTTACTTAGACAACTATTTGAAAAATATAGGAAAAAGAAAAAGAACTTATACGTGATTTTTATTGATTTAGAAAAAAGCATATGATCGAGTACTAAGAAAGTTAATATGGCAAGTGATAAAAAAGAAAGGAATTAATAACAGATACATTGATATTATTAAAGATATGTACGAGGGGACTATTACAAATGTGAAGACCATTAGTGGAGATACTAATACTTTCCCAATTAAAATAGGTTTACATCAAGGCTCAGCCTTGAGTCCTTACCTTTTTACCTTAGTAATAGATGAAATTACTAGACATCTCCAAGAAGAAGTACCTTGGTGTATGTTAATTGTAGATGACATTGTTCTAATAGATGAAACTAAAGAATGACTAAATTTAAAATTGAATAGGTAGGTAGATGCTTTAGAATCTAATGGTTTTAGAATTAGTCACACAAAAACCGAATATATGAAATGCAATTTTAACAATAGTGAGAACCTGGATGAAGAACCAATTAAGATTTTAAATCAAGTAGTAACAAAAACTAATCACTTTCGGTACCTAGGATCAATAATTCAAGAGAAAGGGAAATTTGAGAAAAACATTATACATAAAATTCAAGCAGGATAGAAGAAATGTTAAAGTGCGTCAAGAATTTTATGTGACCGTCGAGTTCCAATCAAACTAAAAGGAAAATTTTATAAGACTGCGATTAGACCTGCTATGCTTTATGGGCAGAATGTTGGGCAGTTAAAGAACAACATATACAAAAAATGAGCGTAGCGGAAATGAGAATGTTAAGGTGGATGAGTGGTAAAACAAGAAAAGATAAAATTAGAAATGAAAGAATTCGAGAAAACTTAAAAGTGAGACCAATTTGTGATAAAATGAGAGAAAATAGATTAAAATGGTTTGGTCATGTTAAAAGGAGGCCTGAAGTAGCACCCGTTAGGGGAACAGAGTCTATCCAAGTAGAAAATGGTAGAAGAATGAGAGGAAGACCCAAAAAAAATGGACGCAAGTAATTAAACAAGATTTAAAAATATTATAAATTACGGAAAATTTAGTCTTAAATCGCCAAGAATGGCGCAACAGAATCCATGCAGCCGACCCCACCTAGGTGAGAAATGGCTTATGATGATGATGATATGATAAGGATTGAAAAAAATTAATACGAATGATGCTAAAAAACAAAAGAATTCACAACAGATAATTGCTGTTATTAAAATACGTATGAGAGGGCTATAATAAATGTGAGGACCGTGAAATGGAGATATGAGTGATTTTTCAATTACAATATATTTGTATCAAGGTTCAACCTATGAATAAATTTACTAGACATTTACAAGAAGAAATACCTTGATGTATGTTACTTGTAGATGATAGAGTCTAAATAGATGAAAGGAGAGGAGTAAACTTGAAAACTAAATAAGTAGAAAGATGTTATAAATTTTAACGATTTTAGAATTAATTGAACAAAAATTGAATATATGGAATACAACTTTAATAGTAGCGACTAGTTAGATGAGGAATCAATTAAGATTTGGGACTAAGTAGTACCAAGAACAAAAGCTGATAACTTTAGGATAGTTCAAGAAAATGTAGAAATTGAGAAAGGCACTGTAAATAGAATCCAAGCATGATAGAAGAAATGATATAGCTTTAGGAATTTAGGTGTCCATCAAAAGTCCAAACAAAATAAAAGACTTTTTTGTAAGATTACAATTAGACCACCTATGCTATATGGGCAGAATGTTGGGAAGTTGAAAATACACACACACACGCACACACAGAACGGTTATAGCAAAAGTGAGATTGTTGAGTTAGATGAATCATAAAATAAGAAAGCAAGTAATCTAAAATAATCTAAAAGTGAAGCCTATTGGGTAGTAAACTAACGGATGTAGATTAACGTGATTTGAGCATGTTAAACGGAGGCTTGAAATGACACCGATTAGTAAAGTTGTGTTTATTTAACTAGAAGATAGCAAAACAATGAAGGAAAGCCTAAAAATATGTGGATATAAGTAGCATTTATCATGCATTTTTCAAAACCAGAAATCTGTGTAGATTTTGGAAAAGAAAGTGAAATTCTATAAGAGGATTAAAATTTATACAAGGAGCATAAAGGAGATGCAATGACATTATTAGGAGAAGTGATGTTGGCTATGAAGTAAAAGATAAACTTAATAGCCATACAATAGTCCTTTTTCATAGAAGTATATGCATTGATAAAACAAAGGGGTCGTTATAGATATTCAGAGACTAGTAAAATTATATTAAAATGAAGTGGAGAGAAAAGGCCTTCGTATATGTGGATCGGGCTGCGAACGTTATTCATACCACAAGATTTATTTGTTTTAACATGATAGATAAACCCAAATAGCTTTAAACTGAAAGAAATCTGATTAATTGGACAAACTTGTCTCAATTACAACTGTATAAGATATATGGCAAACTCCATTAAAGATATACCGAAATAAAGCTTCAGGCTACTTGACTTCCTACATTGACTTTGACTTTAACTTGCCCAAAAATCCTGCAAAAGCCAGAACATTGTATAGTGAGCTCAATGCCAGTAAGTTTAGAAAAGAAGGCTTTTGAATATCTTATGCGTTACTTGAATTCTTTTTTATTTTTTAATTAAACCAACCAAACAATGGTCAGTTGAACTTGCCGTCATAAAGGCAATTATTGTTTAAACAAAGAAGTTGAGACAAGTGCATGTATAGTTCATTTCATATGCTATTTTTATATTGCTAGTTTGGTACATGCTTTATTCCCTGCCATGTGATTGTGGATCTGTCGACTGCTTTTTTTGTCACATTTGCACACTGTTACATGTCCCTTACCATCCTATCACACATTTGTTTACAGTATCAGCTACTGGCTGATGTCAAAATTTTTGGTGAATATTGTTTACTTGAGCAGCCTTGCTTCAGCAAACAACATCAGCGGACCACTGCCTGCCACATTCAGCAAGTTGACAAACTTGACTCTTTTGTATGTTGATTCTAAATCAAGTATTTTAACTTCATTTTGAATGTTTTATGGCCTCACGTTGATGTCCCTTTTTCTCAGTACAATAGATGGGAATCCTATCTCAGGGAAGATTCCTGATTTCATCGGGAACTGGAAGCAGATTGAAAGACTGTAAGAAAATAATCTCTTCTATTTATAGGAAAACCATCTTCTGTATGTGACATTTAAATACATTATAATTTAATCCATTTCAAATTTTCAGAGATATGCAAGGCACATCCATGGAGGGACCAATCCCTAACAATATTTCTCTCTTGACAAATTTAAAACAACTGTGAGAAGGCTTCCCCACACTCAATCCGAACTTTGATCTTATTGCAGAATAATAATGAATATATGTTCCATGCCACCGATCTGGTATTTTGCTTTTTTTAGGAGGATATCAGACCTGAAAGGATTGAATTCGAGGTTCCCTCCCTTAGAAGGGATGACACAATTGAAGATATTGTGAGTTGAATGGACATGCTCATTTCCTTGATATTACCATTCTAGTGGTCACATGGTTTTATGGGTAAGTTTCTTGATCAATAGGATATTAAGAAACTGCTCAATTTCTGGAGAAATTCCAAGATATATTGCAGATAACATGAAGTATCTAAAAACCCTGTGAGTTACCTTCTGAAGAACTTTCTAATGTACACGGGCTTCATTTCTTTTTCCTGATATCAAAAGCTGATAATGCTTCATTGATTTACATAAGTTATATCATTACTTATTCGTAGTCATGATGACTATCTAACTTAATTTTTCTTTTTTGTTGTCTTTTTTTGCAGAGATGTAAGCTTTAACCTCCTCTTTGGAAAAATTCCTGAAAACTTTGAACAGCTTTCATCTATAAATTTTATGTGAGTGCCCAACAGTTTTCTGTATTTTCCAAATGTTCTTATCACTTTTGTATCAGGTTGCGTTAGTGCATTTTGATTACATAGTTTAGTTGGAAGTAATTGATTACATAGTTTAGTTGGAAGTAAAATGTGGTTCTGCAGGTATCTTACTAACAATAAGTTGACTGGAGATATCCCCCAATGGATTTTAAGAAGCACAGGACGCTTGTATGTATCCAGTTATTCATATATCAGTTTCTTCACATGTCTTTAATGATTGTTTTCTCAAAAACTATTGTCTTGGTTAATATTTTTTACTTTGAAATTTACTCTAATTTGTGAACTATCTTACAGGGATTTATCCAACAATAATTTTACAGGCCCCAGTCCACCACCAAATTGCCAGCAAGGAAACGTGTATGTTCGGTTGCTTTCCATGTTTTACTCCAATTTGGATTTTATCCCTAACCAGATTTATTTACTTGAACTTTATTCTATGGATTAATCTCCTATCACCTGCAGGAATTTGGCGTCCAGTTACTCACCTGCTGCAAACATCTCGTAATATCGAATTCAGTCTCTATTAATAGTCAGATTCAGCATTTTGCTCCAAAGACATACCTCAAGACTCTTTCATTCTTTAATTTCTGAACAGTGAATATATTATCCCTCTCTTTCTACAGGATGGCTTCGTGCTTTCAAAAGAATCTCCCCTGCTCCAAAAAGGCACAATGTAAGTACTTAGATCTATGGTTTCATTATAGGATGAACCACATTTTCATACTTCACATATTTTGGAGGATGGATATGAATAAGACACGTATCTGTATTTATGAGTGTGTATATACCATGGTCCAGGTATTCCTCGTGGGCCCTGTTATTTTGCAGTTGGGTTGAAATGTATGGAATCCGATAGTTGAATGAGATGTTAGGTATATTCAAAATAGGTGTTACCGTCTTGGGTCTTAGGAATGTTTTTTTTTTTTTTTCCATTTTTTCCATTTTCATTTGGTTGCTGACTGGTTGCGATGTTTGCAACATTTCCTTTCATGCATTTATAAACATTGCTTGCAATATTATCTTGGGTCAACACTATATATATGACTGATGGCAGCGTTCTCAGCACACAATCATCCGTACATCACTCATGAAATTTCTCCTTCTCATCCATTCTCTCCAACACTTCTGTGAAACCAAAGATTTTTTCTTTCCATTCAAGTGAGTTGTCATGAATCAAGTGCTTGGGTGGCCAAGAAGAAAAACCGCTTCTTGTTCTTGGTTTAGTTTTACCTTTTGTATCCTAAGGGGCAATTGCATGTTATTCTAAGTAGCTGTGAAAGTAGCAAAATTGCCTTAAGGGAAGTGACATTAACATGCCTGAAGTGAAATTTATTTTGGTTCTTTTATTTTTGCCTCAAGGAAAGTAACACTATAACACGTTTGAAGTGAAACCTATTTTGGTTCTCCTATTTTTCCACTTTCCTCATGTTTTTCTCTATTTCCTCACTTACCCCAACAAGATACAGATCTGATGAATATCCTGGAATGCACTCTCACTGCACAGTTTCAAATGTCACTTATGTCAAAATTTGTATCTTTTGAATTTTGATATTGCCAGTTTTAGCCCAGGATCCACTTGGGTTGGATGGAAGTAACTAGCATTCTAGACATTCATTAGAGTAATTTATGTTGCAGATTATTCTTTGTTCATAAATTGTGGAGGCGAGGAACTGACTGTTGGGAATCAAGAATATGAAGGCGATTCATCAGAAATGGGACCATCTAATTTCTTTTCAAATGAAAAATGGGCTTACAGCAGCACAGGGGACTACATGGACAACGACAAAGCCCACTTTATAGCAACAAGTACATCTGCATTGAATATAACTAATCCAGGCTTGTACACGACAGCTCGACTTTCTCCTTTGTCTCTTAAATACTATGGGCTGTGTATGCAGAATGGAAATTATTCAGTGAAACTCCACTTTGCTGAGATCATATACACCAATGATGAAACCTATGTCAGCAATGGGAGACGCATATTTGATGTTTCAATCCAGGTGAGTGCTTAACTGCAGACTGCACTTTTATATATATATCTACAGTACACACGTTCATCTCCTTTAATTATTGGAAGAAGGAAGTTTCTATCCTGCTCCATACTTCAAAATCCATATCTCTGTACACATTATAAGTTCACCATTCAAAATCTAGAATATTATCCTGGACCACTTGCTGCTGCAGTGCGATGGACCGAACTCTATTTATGCTCGCAACAGAACTTTGACAATCCGTTTCTTTTAGTTATACCATTCCATGTTATTTTTAGATTGCTAATGCAGCATAATGTCATTGACTTCTAGGTCTTGCTCAGTGTTGTCAATATCTAGGTTTGTAAAGGGGATTACAATTAGGTACACCCAGGTGCAAATATCCATTTTTATTTTTATTTTTTTGAATTTTTTTTACATAATTGTCAATTTAAGTGTATTTAACACGTTTATCAAATTTTACCATTTTTGACTTTTTAGTTTTTTTATTTTTAAAAATCAATGGCATTTTAATCATTTTAAAGTAAAAAAAAAATCTAAAAATATCAAAAAATGGTAAAAATTGATACACACGTTAAATACACTTTTATTAATAGTTTTAGAAAAAAAGTTTAAAAAATAAAAGAAAATGGGTTAAATACACCGGCGTGCACTGAAGCTAAGTACACCTAGGTGCATATAATAATATCCCTTGTAAAGGTGTTACATCTACTTGGATGATGTCTGTGCATGGCACTGAAAGAAGTGAAAGCACATAGTTTTGGCACACTAATAAGTAAGTGCATACATGTATGTTGCTCAAGAGTCAAGACTGATGAGAACGGCAAGAAAGAATTCATGCAGCACTGCAGCTTCACCACCACATAAGACTTTTCATGATCATGAAAGAAGCAAGTGCCATATGTCATTCCTTATCTAAAAGCGTGCGTTAGATCCATCAGCATTCTGTTAAACATGAATCTTTCATTAGGTTTTAACAGATCTTTTATTCAAATGCTTGGTACTGAAATCCAAAAATTCTGTGTCTGCACGACACACGTGTGTGAATGTTTACATGGTTCTGTTTGGCTTCTGATCTGATCTTTGCCGTGGATATTTGCTTGGCTGTACATTCTACAGGGTCAAACAGTTATGAAGGATTTCAACATTCAAGAAGAAGCGGGTGGACCTGGTCGTGAAATCATTAAGAACTTCTCTGCAAATGTGACTGCTCACACATTGGAGATCCATTTATATTGGGCTGGAAAGGGAACAACAGCCATTCCAGACAGAGGTGTATATGGACCTCTTATATCTGCTATCACTGTGACTCCAAGTAAGATTTTTAATGGTTCATTTATCTTTGCTTACAAATTTTTGAAGAATGCTAATATACAGGTTGCATGGTGATAATTTTTGCATAGGTCCCAGCTTTAAAATGCAAATTTTCTGCGACCTGGGGTGCACTGTGTATCAGTTATATAGCACTAAAAACCGTTATGCTGGTTGGCTATTGGTATAGCATTTCTTTTTTGGAAGCTTATTTGACAGCTGTGGTGGTCCAATCCCCTTGCTTATGGGACACGTCATATCACAAGGAAAACAATTGCTGACATTAGTAATATCTGTTGGGTTATCCCACATTGGTTGTGAAAGGGGTTGAGTATTTAGTTATAAGTGTGCAAGAAAGCTTCACCTCTTAAACTAGCTTTTAGAGAACGCCCATATGCACCCAATAACATCAAGGAAAGACTTGAATTGAATGAGGATGGAATGAGGATGTGGGATGAAAAAAGTGTTGTTTTATGAGAATTGGGAAAAATTGTATGGAAAATGAGAAAAGTAAGCTGCTATTTTTTGAAAATGAGAAAGTGTTTTTGGGGAATAGGAAACTCCATTACATCCCCATCCCATCAAAATTTTGAACAGGAAAATTTTGTGGTATCTGCTGTGATCATCTTATTCGAATAATTCTATCGCCCTAATCTCTAATTTTCTTTTCACAGATTTTAAACCTGATACTGGTGGAGGATTATCTCTGGGAGCTATTCTTGGCATTGTGGCTGCATCATATGCAATCATTGTGTTGATATTGCTCTTCCTTTGGTTGAAAGGCTGCTTCAAACAAAAAGGACCTTTAGAAGAAGGTAATTTATGAACTAACACATGCTTAGAATTATACCATAGAATCATATGACAGTTAAGGTTTTACTCATTTCCACAAGAATTGAATGATTATAAGCATAGTCTGAAAATTTAACCTATATCCTAAAGCCCCAAAACTAATGAAAGGCATTTAGCTCAATCTCTTAAATATTGGGATCTCTAACAACCCAATGCTCTCCTCAAGTTGGGGCATCCGCCCTTTTGTGTCTTTGCAAACTTTCAACTAACTTCTTACCTCTTGGTTATGCACCACTACTGGGAGGATGCAAATATTCCACTATAACCTATAAACGGAAGAGTTATTACCAAATTTTATCAATCAAAGTCTTTGGTTCAACAATTCGTTCTCCATTAATGAGCTTTGAAGGATCAAAATGAAATGTTCCTAAAGGGACATTGCATCTTTTCCCCCGTGTAAGTCATAAGGTTTGTTCCTGAGGGGTATATTCTACAAAATTCAAGAGCGTCTGCCATGGAACAGTTCAATAGTCCGGCTGGCTAATAGCATCTTGAATAATGAAGATTTGCATTAATAAGATTTTAAAATCGCTAATGCTTTGCTACTGAGCAGAACTCCGAAGCCTAGAGTTGCAGACAGGTTACTTTAGCTTGAGACAGATTAAAGCTGCTACAAATAACTTTGATCCTTCAAACAAGCTAGGTGAAGGAGGGTTTGGGCCAGTTTACAAGGTAAATTTATGTGGACCCACATGTATTTAGTTCATATATTATACCTATATATGTCTTTAACATTCTGTTTATTACTTCATGGAGATGGTGAAATTCAACTTCAATAACCACAGGGCACATTATCAGATGGTACTAAAATTGCTGTCAAGCAGCTCTCAGCCAAGTCCAGTCAAGGAAACCGTGAATTCCTAAATGAAATAGGAGTGATATCTGCCTTACAGCATCCAAATCTTGTGAAACTTTATGGATGTTGTGTTGAAGGAAACCAACTGCTTGTAATATATGAATACATGGAAAATAACTGCCTCGCAAGAGCACTATTTGGTAAGCACATTCTCTCTATTTCATACTGTAGTTTTCGATGGTAAGAAAACTGTACGAAAACATTGTTCTTAACTTCATTTCTTTTGAATGGTTATTTACATCTCAAAGCATAACGGGAATGAATTTTCAATAGGCCATGAGGAACAAAGACTGAAGCTGGACTGGCCAACTAGGCATAAGATTTGCTTGGAGATAGCAAAAGGTTTGGCCTATCTCCATGAAGAATCGAGGCTGAAGATTGTTCATCAAGATATAAAGGCAACAAATGTTTTGCTTGCTAAGAATCTTAGTGCTAAGATATCTGATTTTGGTCTGGCTAGACTCGATGAAGAGGAGAAAACCCACATCAGCACCCGAATAGCTGGAACCATGTAAGACTCCACCACTTTTCACTGGGTGTTTTTGCTGTTCTTTTAGTTTTCTTCAATTTCTCAATCCCAAAACATCAAGATTTGTTTGTTTTTAAAGGAAGTAGCCTTTAAAAAACATCGATGATGAATGGATTCATCATTATTCTTGCAAATTTCAAGTAGAATCAGCAGTAACACAAACACATGAATATTTTCCTTCCCCATCTCAGCCAATGAAACTGATTGAATATGACATTGTTTCATATGTTCTTCAGAGGTTATATGGCTCCTGAATATGCTATGAGGGGTTATCTGACAGACAAGGCAGATGTTTACAGCTTTGGAGTCGTTTTACTGGAGGTCGTCAGTGGGATGAGCAACACAAGTTACATGCCAAAGGAGGATTTCATTCATCTTCTTGACTGGGTAAAAGAAGAAATTGCATATTTATACAACTAGTGAAACATTTATCACTTACATAATTATGCATGAAAATGTAGGTTCAGACATTAAATTGTGTTGTTGGCATACTTGCCTTTGTTTACTCAACCGAATATCATGAACTGCTGTGAAACTTTTTACCAAATTTAGCTCAGCATGGGATTTATTAATGACAAATGGTCCACATAAAATTTTCTTTGCATGCTTTTGGTGAATATTTGCCTAAGCAATTATCATTTGGAAGGAAGTCAGGACCTGTTGAGCAAAACCAAGCCTATGTCAAAATCAATACAAGTACCCAGTCTCCCTTAGCCATAATGGCAAAAATTGAAATTCGAAACTGGTTTGCCTATCGGATGGATTGATTCTGAATTCAAAACCAAATTAAGCCAAGTTTTTCTGCTTCTGAAACTATAGATTCAGAAAAATATCTGAAACTAATAAATGATTGTTTCTATTCAGATCCCATCCTAGATAAGTTCAATCAGCAGAAGAAATTAATCTGCCCTACTTGGTTGCTTGATGCATCTTTCAGGGGAACTCTGTCATAATCAACCTATTGATGGATGCATCTCCTGACATCTTGTATGTATTTTCAGGCCTATGTACTGCAGGAGCAGGGCAATCTCTTGGAACTGGTGGACCAAAGGCTGGGATCAGACTACGCCAAGGACGAAGTGTTAAGGACACTGAATTTAGCACTCTTATGCACCAATCCATCTCCCAGCCTTAGGCCAGCAATGTCTGCTGCAGTGTGCATGCTTGAAGGAAAGATGGAAGTGCGGCCCCCTCTCGTGAAGAGGAGCTCAATGGTTGACACTGAGAGCGTAAGGTTCAAGGCCCTGCAAAAGCAGTCTCTAGACAGCCAAACACAAAGCATTTCAACAGAGGGCCCATCCTCGTTTTATTCCTCAGAAGACCAATCGCCTTTGATTTCTCTAACCACCGTTGAAGGCAAGAACACATGGTCAATGGCCGAGCCTCCACTCAACCATTCGAATACCCAATGAGTAAGATGAGGAATCAGCACTCAGAATTCCCAAGCCAGACATTTGCATGCAATTTGTAACTTTGTATTGATTTATAGAGCACATTGATGACAGTAGAGCTAAAATCCCTGATGTGATACATTGATGAACCTTCAATACATATAGGTGTTTTTTAGCCATTAATTTTTTTATTTTTTTATTTTTTTTATTATTTTGATATCAATCATTCTTTTCATTTTTTGTGTGGCCTCACATGTATGCATATAGGTATCGAGATTGGCTGGCTAGATGTCAAGGTCAGAGGCAGCTTCTGCTGGGGGGTCAGGGGATTGATGTTGTAGGGGACCCTTCCATGCAATCCTAAGCAGTGATCTACTTGTAGTTGGCAAGTTGGCTATCTTGGATCTCCTCCTCCATGGCATCTTTCAGCTGCCGGCAATCCTTCGAAAGATGGTCTCTCTCCTCATGGAAAAAGCTTACAATTTTAGATTGCGTCTATGTATGGGAGTCTTGAGATGAGTACTCAAGCAGGGTGTACGACTTGAGTCAGGGTAACCCAAATCGAAAAATATATTTCTAATCTATTTTATGAAAAAATTATATATGTGCACTTTTATTTTGTTTTAAGAAAATCATTTAATAATTTTGAGTCATTAATGCATTAATTTTTTTTTATCTTTTCATTGTTTTAAATATTGTTCATTAAAGACGAATTTAAAATTATATATAGAACTATTTATATTTTTAGAAGTGTTAGGGATATGCTAACTCAGCCCACAAAACTTGAGAATTAATGTTTTTGTTTTCTTTATTAAAATTTAATGTAAAAAAATATTTTTCATTTTTGAGAAATGTCCAGTACTCATATTATTTTATAGATCAAAATCATAACATACCTTAAATATACGCTGCTCTGATTGATAATATGATGCATTATTTAGGAATATGCAAGAAGTATATTTTGAAACTAAAATAATAGAAAATTTAAATACTTGAAATTCAACCTAAAAGATACGTGAACTCGAATTAAACCTAACTCAAAAGCCCGTTATACTAAGTTGCATCGGCTAATGAGACTTGCGGTGGTGAGTTTAATTTGGATTCTGAAGGAATAACTACTCCAAAAAATATGTCTGAGGAGGCATGGATAGATTATCAGCCGGAGGGGTTGACAGTGGTTCTTCTTGCCATCTCCTTACAGATCTGGGCTGGGATCGTGGTGGCATGGGAGTACTCGGAGGACTGCGTAGTATCAATAGGGACTATAATGGAATGCAATCCCCAGCACTTGGGTGCACTTAGCTTCGGTGCACATGGGTGCATTAAACCTATTTTAATTCTTTTTTTAAATTTTTTAAATTTTTTTATACAAATATTCATCTAAGTGTATTTAATATGTGTATCAATTTTTACCATTTTTAGAGTATTTAGTTATTTATTTTTTATTTTTGAAAATCAATGCCACTTTAAATAATTTAGATTAAAATTTGTATAAATTTTTTTAAAAAATGGTTTAATGCACACTCAGGGGATCGCGTTCCGACTATAATCCTTAGGTATAGCGATATAGGCAAGTGGGCAACACAGCTCCGAGGAGGTCACTCTAGAGACCGACATGGGTTTTTACATGATTTTGCTAATGACTAGTAAAAAGAATATAAGGATATTCCCCAGCTATGGCAGGAAAAGATAACCAGAGTATTAGAAAGTGATTGAAAGTGACGGAAGGAAAGATAAAAGGAGAGGATGATCAGGGATCAAAGGAGAGAACGCTTAAGCTCAACAGTGAACAGTCAGTGTTGTGCTCAATCTCGCATGTCCTTTTTCGTTGGACGGTCGAATCTTATATAGATTTCTTATCTCAATGGTCTTGATTTGATCGAGGGTACGGAGATCAAAGATATTTATGCTGATGCTGGAGACTTCTTAGTAAATATGGCTAATGATCATTTACGGCCGGTCTGAAATCCGGCCATTCGGACCGGCCCAAAAATATTTTTTTTTGTTTTTTATAAATATGTTAATCTAGTTATATTTAATTTATAAATCAAGTTTTAGCATTTTGGGATATTTGTATATGTTTATTTTAGATTTTTAAAAACTGTTGTGTTTAAAAATTCAAAATAAATATATACAAATATTCTAAAATGGTAAAACTTTGTTTATAAATTAAATATAACTAGATTAACATGTTTATAAAAAAATTTCAAAAAAACAAAAAAAAAAACGTAAATGATTGGTGCTCAGTAAATATGGGACTTCTTCAAGCATTTCGTCAGATTGGGTACGTAAGATTCAACCGTTTGGAAGTAACATATAAGGCCATAACAACACTGACATAGTAGAAATGACAAGATTACGTAGTGTTTCATTGGAATGCACAGAAAGAAAGGAATCCACTCTAAAAAAATTAGGCAACCATTAGTTGGTAGGTTGCTAAATGCATCCAAAGTGCGAAGCCGCTCTTTCATGGTGTAGAGGTCAACCTTAGTATGGTAGGTCCTAGTCTAACCATAGGTAGTGTAATACATGTTTTTAATATATTAATACATCATGTTTAGAATAAAAGGTTATTTGTGTTCATGTCAACTAGGAAATGACTCTACAATGTATATAGACTAACCTCCTTGGAGTTCCTATGAGGAAGTAGCTTTACTGTGAAGTCACTCCATTATAAACTTATACCCTTTAAGGAGTGTATTTGTTTAGGGCGCATAAGTTCACAATGAAATGGACTCCAAAACACAATTGACTACTCAAAAGTGTATTTAACTGTAATTAAATTTCACCTGAAAATTTGGTGGGTATGCAAAATATATAAAAATTATTGTCATAAATGCACAAAAATCATTTTACATGGATTAAATTATCTTGTTTTTAAGTGTGTTTATCAATGGGAAAAGAAAAAACTTTGACCCTTATTTTTAGATATACTTTTTGGTAAATTATCTTACTTTTCAATCTTTCTTTATATTTTTCATATAATTACTATGATTATTTCAGTCGGACCATAAGTAAAGTAATATATGTTTATAACACATGATTTTTAAAATAAAAGATATTTGCATTCATATCAACTACGGAATAAAGCCATTATGCATGTAGACTATGTTGAGTGCATATTCTGCCTGGAATTATGGTGTACGTGAGAGCTATAAATAAACATGTTGCCTATAGGGTTTAGCATCATAAAAAGTAGAGAGACATTCGGTTGTCTGTAAGAAGAAAGTTGTAATTTTAGATTGTTTAGTGAATTACTCTTTCTTTAGTGAGGTAAGCTTTTAACTTATCCGCATAATTCTTTGTATTCTATGTATGTGCTTGTATCATATTCTCAACCTAACAGACGGAACCTCCTTAGACCCCCTTTGAGGAGTTAACTTTACTTTGGAGTCAACTCCATTATAAACTTATACCCTTTAAAGAGTCACTCTACTAACTTTAAACTTCTTTTAAGGATAAGTCTATCACCAACTCCGCTCCTTCCAGAGGTATAAGTACGCAGTGAAATAGACTCCATAATAATGTGGTCAACTACTTAAAAGTGTATTTAACTGATGTTAGATTTCACCAAAAAAGTTGGTGTGAATGTAAAGTATTAAAAAATTATTGTCATAAATGCAAAAAAAAGTCATTTTACATCGATTAAATTATCTTATTTTTAGTGTGATTAACAATGGGCAAAGAAATTTTTTTTTTAACCACTTTACATTTTTTGTATCTCTTACTTTTTAATATTTCTTCGTATTTTTCATATAACAGTTCCGTTTATTTCAACTTTATTTAGTTATTACCCCGTAATATCTCATCATTCTCTCATTTCCTTATAAATTTTGAACCCTGATACCTTTTTTCCATTTTTTTTAACCAAATAGCAAACGCACCCATATCACATGTCTCATGATTGATATTCAAGCATGTAGAATCGATGCTCTCTCCTGGCTGGAATGGGAAGCCATTTGGTCAAAAGCAGCAGCTGCAAATCTAAAGGCGTGTATGTGACTGTTTTTATGACAAGAAAGAATAGTGTAAAAGTTTTTAAATTAGTAGAAAATAAAGTAATATAATAAGGATAGTGGTGAGAGGTAAAGAGAATAAATTTAAAATAAATAGACCAATTACATAAGTAGTCATGTAAAAATAATTGAAAAAATAGTTGTATAAGAAGGTGTGATGGAATAACTAAAAAATAGAGTAATTGTAAAGAATGCAAGGTTTTAGATTAAAAAGTTTTGATTTGAAATTTTTTTTATTGTTGCCAAACATGCCTTACACCGGTATGTCTATTGTTCATTTTCATGGTCATCTAAGAGTGAATAATGCAATGTATGAAGGGTGAGGTGAGAGGAGGAGAATAGCTTCTAAATTAGCATTTAAATTTTATTTTTAAAATCTTACTTTGCATATTGCATATAATGCAATTTATACCTTTTATAATAAATATAAAAAACCATATTTCGTCTTTAAATAATTAAAAATCATAAAAATTATGCATTTAAGGGGTGTTGTGTCAACCAATAAAACCTTCCGTACTTAAACTTTCCGATCTAAATTTTTTTTTCCCTTCATAATATTTTTCAATTATTTCATCATTTCTTCATATACAACTAGTATATTTTTCTATCATTTCTATACAACTACTTATACATTTAACATACTTATTTTAATTTTATTATCTTTACTCTTCATCATTATTTCTATAGTATAATATTATTTTCTCACATTTCAAAAATTTTTATACTGAAAATTTTTTATTAAAAATTTTACTGACACATCCGAAAATCAGTACGCCTTCTGCTAAACAGCTTGCATGTTTAATTAATTAATTTATTTTTATCTTGCCTGCGTCAAATCAATTCTCATATGCATATATTTATGACTATATATATAGGGATATACTCATATATATATATGCTCCAATACAACCGATTGCATTTTACAACCACTTGCTTTTTTATTTTTTTCAACTTCCAATCTATTAATTGTGTTTAAAATGATTTATTTAGCCTATATACCAAATATCAAGTGAATTAAAAACTTTTATAATAAATAATATTAACAAAATATAATTATAAACAACCACATGCATTCACACTTGTTGTGGAGTATACAAATCCAAATAACATAACTTTTCATGTCATCCAAATATAAATGGAATAAAAATATGGGAGGTGAGAAAAATAAAAAAATACAACCAATTCTATATGATATGAAAGATTATATTATTTGGATTCCCGTATACTTCCCAATTAGTGTAAATATGGGGGATGAGTTGGACTTAAAAGAAAATATCAAAAAATTTTAAAAAATACAACTGATTCTATATGACATGAGGAGAAATCATATTATTTGAATTTTTATATACTCCACAATACATGTAAATGCATGAAGTTGTTCATAATTATATTTTTAAGATTGTTAATTATAAAAATTTTCAATTCATCTGATTTTTGTTCGTAGGCTAAACGAATAATTTTTAACATAATGTATAGATTGGATGTTAAAACAAATAAAAAATCAAGTGGTTCTATTTTACAACCAATTATATCGAATTATTCCTCACATATACCACTAGCTAGTAATTTTTTATATGATATTGATACCCATGGCATGCATGCATCCCTTCATCTGGAGCAAGCAGCTGAGGAACCCCGCTTCCAAAATATCCAAGCAAATTGATCAGAACAAGCAGCGAAGCTACTCCCGTCGAAACCACCGATCTTTTATACTTAATTTTCCGACTCTCTGCAGCCGACCGATCGACCAACCCTCCGGCTTCACTTCCTACACAGAACAACAAATAGAGATGCATCTGCTTCGAGGAAGAGCGAGGCATGTATCAGAGACTGAGAATATCGAAGAAAGGAGAGAACAAATTAAAGAGCCGCACGTACGTGACCCTGTTTATCTCCCACGTAAAGTCAACCTGGAAGATTTTTTTCACGTGAAAATGAAAAGGTGTGTTGGCAACGACTTAAAATTAAAAGATTTCACATGATTTCGCGTCTTAATTAACAATCTTACCTATCTTAATTTTTTGGCATTATTGTACATATTTTACTTTATTCTTCGGTACAAAAGTTCTGCTTACCACTTGATCAATTCACTTTAGTTCACATTATCTAAGTTCGGAAAAATTATATGAGATTAGGAAAAAAGTTGTATTCAAAGTGAAAAAATTAGGTTCTTAATTTTTCAAAATAACAAAAATATTTCTGAGAAATGAAAGACTATATGACATCTTTATCCCATTTGAGATGTCAAAAAAAATAAAATTCCTTTGCTCTGGAGTACGAATTGAGTAGCCAGCTTATATCTAATGAAGTAGAATTATGATTTCATATATACTGGTCAGAAATGAGTTAAAACATATTTTTTGTTTTTAAATTTTTTATAAAATCGTTAAAGTAGATATTTAATCTATAAACTAATTTTTATCATTTTTGAAAATATATTTATCACAAAATTTTAAACATAGGGATATTTTAATTAGCCATGTTTCAACAATTTAAAATGACTTTCTATCAAAAAATAATTAAAATGACTAAAATTTTCACAGTATTTAAAAAAATAAAATAAATATCTTCAAACATAATAAAGCTTAATTTGTAAAAATATTGTTAAATTAATAATTTTATAAAAATTGAAAAAATTAAAAACAAATTTAAACTGTTTAGATTGATCTGAAATGATCAGACCTCTATAATAAAAAAATGCATGAATGGCATACGTACCGTTTGAACATTTCATTATTCCACCCCATGTTGAGCCCATATTCATGATGAATCCAAATCCACTCTATCCAATTCATTTAGAATCATTTATTTAACTAAAAATTAAGTTTTATTTAAATTAAAGATGCGCATAATTCATATATAAAAAATATAAAAACAATGTAATAAATTAAATAATTTGATTTATAAATCAATTTTAAAGTTGTATATTCAAAAATTCCACTGTACGAAACATCATTGGTAGTTGGATAAACAATTCCATAATCATGATCATATTTTAATATATTTATGAGTAAATATAGGCATTTGTCATAATTTACACGTAATTATATACATTTTTAGTGGGTATAACCCACCCAAGAAGAGAACAAGAAAATTTTCTAGATTATGCATAATGGTTTGCAAAGTGCATGATGCCTATCATGAGCCAGGGTATTGAGAAAATCCAAAGGATTCATGGTGGTAAGTAATCAACTATATGTTGGTGGGCAGTGGTTCATGGAGAAGCAGAAATGAAAGGTGGGATATGTAGTAATGTTTATAATGTTTGGGGACAGCTATATAAGAGGCGTGCATCTGCTCTCGCTCTCTCTCTCTCTCATATTGGAATGAATGCTGTGTTTTATTTATGCTATTTGTTTGTCTCGTGGCAACAATTTCAGGCATTGATAAGGAAGTGGGCGCCGGTTGCCATTGTGCTTGGTGTTGTATTTCTTCTCTTTTGGGTCAGAAAGAAAATTTGGTAATCTCCACGATGGCTACACATGTTATCTGCATGATCTGATACTGGACTATCATTTTCAAAAGGGGATCAATAGCATTTGTAGTCTATGGACAAGGCAAAACAGGTCATTTGCCTCTTTACTGAGCGCTTTGGCGAATCCCATAGCCAATGTTACTTTTCATATGACAAAATGTCTGATTGAAGTTGATTTCTTGGATGCGAGAAATGAGATGTTACTACATTCTACAATCACGGCAATGAACCTCAGAGTTCTGTAGATTTGGGCCAATTCTTTCTAAGTTGAATTTTTAAGAAGACAGTCATGTAGCTTGGTTGTGGTACTTGTTTTTTATAGTAAGATACCTCAAACATCTCAACTTGTAATCGTCGGTTATGAATTGAGAGAATTTCAACTATATTATCAATTTATGTGTTGGATGTAATCAGCAAGAAAATAGCTTACACTCTTTTTTTTTTTTTTAATGAAGAGGAAAATAGCTTACGCTTGTATTAAAGCTCTTTGTTGAAATAGACTTTAGTGGACAATTTGATGGGTAGCTATCACCTTAGCATGCACATGACCTCCGTATCTAGGGCTATTAATGGTTATGGTTAATTTATCAATCCGATCGTTCAACTCATTTATAGATGAGTTTGGGTTGAAATTTTTGAATAAATGAGTTATGATTCGTCAATTCATTCAATCATTTAATTAAATAAACAGATTAAGATTAAAATTTTATAATGTATCAACCTTTTTAGCAACCCGTTTAACCTATTTAACCTGTTCAATCGGTTTAATTAGTTTAATTTATTAAAGTTTAATATATATATATATATATGTAATCCTTTTGGTCATTTTTCTTGTTGAGTCTTTTTTCAATCACTTAGTTTTTATTTTTTCACTATTGATTTTCCTATTGTTGTCCTATTTTCTTTTTCTTTCGTACTAAAAATACTCTTGTTTCTTTTCGTGAGATTATTATCTGTTAGAGTTTAACACTTTAAATTATTTGTCATACAACCTATTAACAATCCACAAATTCATTTATTAAATGAGTTGTAAATGAATAAGAGTTCAAATATTTTAATGAGTTAAAATTATGATTAGACTTTAACCCATGCAAATTGATCCATTAACACCCATATGAGACTGTATCTAAACCAAATGAGGTAAAAAAAAAAATCACTCAACTAAAGGCTAGAAAGTGTCATTGTCTTCATTATTAATTCTTTTTTGGAAGTCGATGAGGTGTACTTGCCTATACTTAACTTTGGTGTACTCGGGTGTATATATTTATTTTTAAATTTTTTTAAAGGTAATTTGCATATATAACCACCTAGTTTGATGCTAACTGCAAATTTACCCACGTAGTTTCAGGAATTGTATATTATCCCCATATATTTTCATCAAAATACTTATTATCCCCATATTGTTACCTGCCGTTCATATCTAATGTTATATTTTGAAAAATAATGAAAATTCTCTCATTGGTATATATAGGTTCATGAGGGTAATATGTAATTTTGGTGAAACTATGTGGATGTGATATGCAATTCGTTAAACTACGAATGAGGACATTTTTATCATTTTTTAAATATAACGTCATATATTAACGACGAGTAATGGTGTGGGGTTAATGTGCAATTTTGGTGAAACTATGCAGGGATAACATGCAATTCGTGAAATTACGTAGGTATATCTGTAATTAGTATCAAACTATATAGGTATATATGCAAATTACCCTTTTGTCAAAATTTTTTTTACACAACTGTTAATTTAAGTATATTTAATATGTCTATCATTTTTTTTTATCAAATTTGCAGATTTTTAGAATTTTTTTAGATTTTTAAAAATCAGTTATATTTTAATAATTTTAAATTATTAAAAATACCGCTGATTTTTAAATATCAAAAAATCTAAAAATATTCAAAATTAGTAAAAATTAATCTACATGTTAAATATAGTTAGATTAATAATTTATAAAAAAAATAAAAAATAAAAAATAAATTAAATACACTCGGGTCTACTGAAGCAAAATGCACCGAGTGCATTTGAAAATATCCCTTCTTTTTTGCCCCTCCGAGGAAACAAGCCTCCGATGAAACTTTCTCAATTTCCCCTCGTTTTCTTTTCAAGGGTATTTCTTTTTCTTCTTCCTCCACTTAAAATCTTTGGCCCTTGCTCCGTTTATGGTTGCTAGGATTCTTAGCAGAGTTTGTCTGTTGGGTGTCACTTTCTGATGGCTGCTTTCCTGTCATTACTATCACTGCTTGGCCTCCAGTTTTGTTAATGGTTTCGTTTTTTGCATTCCCATGTTCTTCTTCAGTCATGACAATTGCCCCAGTTTCCTCTCTCAGAAAACTCTGAGACTGGAAAAATCATATGAATTGATTGTACGTATTACGAACATTGAGAATCCAAGATAGCTTCAAATGGAACTCTGTTTTATCACGAAGAAAAACAAAAAAAAAAAAAAAAAAAAAATGACATTGCCAACATTGAGATCCAAACACTGCATGTAATGTGGTAGTCCTTGGATAATTGGAGTAGGATGCCTACCTACTTTTTGAATTTTGAGAATCCAAGCTGAATGGGTAGAGATCAGAAGCTGATGTGCAGGTTTCAGCCGTGTGTGGACCAGCTGATGCAATCATACCTGGGCCTCCAGTTTCTTCATGCCTGGTATTATTGGCCTCTGACCTCAGATTGTCGCTTAGAAGAGGTTCTTGAATGACAATCTTACCTTCAAGCATGCTAACCACGGCAGACATCGTGGGCCTGAGTACTGGAGATGCATTGGTGCATGTAAGTGCTATATTGACCATGTTAATAGCCGCCTCATGGAATCTTGATTCCAAGCTTGGATAAAAAATATCCACTGTATTCCCTCTCTCTTGTAACATATAAGCCTGTGCCGCCAACAGTCATACATTTTGTGTTATCAAGGGGGGAAAAAGAAGAAAAAAGAACAGGATATTTGCTGCTGTTACAATTGGTATGCCATCAAAGTGCCACTTGCAGCGTGCTAGTTGACATGGGACAATTAGGGATCTTAATGGTTATGATTAACGCATCAACTTGCTTGTTCAACCCATTTATAAATGGGTTTGAGTTGAAATTTTTTAATAAATAGTTTATGATCAACTAACTTGTTTAACTATTTAAATAAATAAACGGATTAGAGTTGAAATATTACAATTCTGTCAACTCATTTTGTAACTGTGTTAACTCGTTTCAACTAGTTAAAAAGAGAGATATATCTCCTAAATCTTAAATCTGTTTTTCTCATTTTGATTTTCTATTTTTCTTCTTCCGTCTACAACTCCACGGAGTCTTTCTTGCTACTATACTACGGTATCGCCATCATCATCCTTATCGCTGCCTGCAAGTGCCGCGGATAAGATTTTTCTTTCCCCTCTCTCTCTCTCTTATCATCTCCCTCTTCTTCTCTTTCTTCTCTCTCCTTCCCTTCATCTCTCCCTTTTTCGTCTCTGATAATTCTCCACTCTCTCTCCTCCCTCTTCATCTCTTTCTTCTCTCTCCTGCCCTTCATCTCTCCCATTTTGTCTCCGATAATTCTCATCTCTATTACAGTTTCCTCCTCACTGTCCTCTTTCTTTTTCTCTATCTTGACAAGTTGCCATCTGGCGTTATGCTAATGCATCGAACAGATACTTCTTTCCTGATGAAGATCTAGCTATGCCATATATCCAGCCAATGTAGATCAATTACTACGACAATTATAAACAATACACACTCAATTTTAAATTAGCTTGATTTTGACTTATTTGCAACATAGATATAATCTGTCAACAACCTGTTAACCTGTTTATTAAATGAATTGTAAATAAATTAAGGTTGAAGTTTTTAAATAGATTAATAAATGGATTAGGATTGAGATTATTTAAATGTGTTAGGATTAGAAATAGGTTTTAACCAATCCAACCCAATCCATTAATACCTTAGGTGCAATTTGCATGGGAAAAAACAGACGCGTGGTAAACATTTTGCTTTTACCTTATGAAAAGAGGCTATTTGCATTTACCTCCCTACCTTTCTGTAATTTTGTAAAATTTCCCAAATATGTAGGTTTTGTAAAATCAATCATATAGACTTTATTTGCAAAAACATTTGTTTTGTTGATTGAAGTAAATGTTTGACCAGTCAACTATAACTAGGTTCTATTGCGCTTGATCCATAGCATCTCGCTGCACAAACCCTTCAATTTTTATTGGATTTTTTCAGAATTCGTATATGAGCTTAAGCATGAAGTTTCTATATTTTGCCCATATATGAATTCCCAAAAAAAAGAAAAGAAAAAGTGGTTATGCTGGATCGGAATGCACGTTTTATAGCTAACCTAGATGCAACTTGGATCTGGCATTAGATAGCTACAGCCTTTAGGGTCCTTGAAAATTACAAATTTGATAGGATAATTACTTTTGAATTTAACAGTTCTTAAACTTTGAGATCTATGCCCACCATGTAGCCTATTAGCTAACAAAACCAGATGGAAGTTGAAGCTCAATCTTTCATCATGTCTAATGTGGTCAAAGTCCGATCAGACCAACGTTGACTTTTACTAGCGTAAAATCAATTTTGCAAACCAAGTTCATAAATGAAGATTTTTTGCAAAATCCATAGTTATAGGTAAATGCCAATAGCTCCTAAGAAATGGCATCTTTGGAGGAACGTCCTTAACAAGTTGCACTTGTTTCACCACTAACTTATGAAATCAGCTTTGAAAAATAAAGAATGAAAAATACAGCTTGGAATCTTGAAGGAATGACCTTACCCAATTCACCATATCGATGTGATTTGATTCTGGTCTGAAATTTGTTATACTCTTCCCACTGATAATTTCCAAAGCAACAACACCAAAGCTGTAAACATCTGCTTTCTCAGTGAGGTAACCATGCATTGCATATTCTGGTGCCATGTAGCCTCTGCAAAAACAATTATTCAACGTCCTTCATCAGATGATGATAGACTGGCTCAATTTTTCCCTAAACAAGGAGCTGTAATGAAGATAATCATCTAATCATGGAATGTTGCATTTATGCATGTGCCTAAAATTTAGAAAACTAGCATATGGTTCACTGATTATACAGGAAAAGCAGTAAAGCACAAGCAAAAATCGATGAAACAAATGCAGCAATGATGATTGGAACATAAAGATATGTTATGAAAATTAGAAAAATGGTGCATGATGATTTTACATAGTTCCAGCTACTCGAGTGCTGATGTGGGTCTTCTCCTCATTTCCCAGCCTAGCTAGACCAAAGTCGGATATCTTTGGGTTGAGGTCTTGATCTAGCAGTACATTGGTGGACTTGATGTCTCGATGAACAACTCTCAGCCTTGATTCTTCATGTAGATAAGCTAGACCCCTTGCAATGCCAACACAAATCTTGTGCCTTGTTGGCCAATCAAGTTGTAATTGATATTGTTCTGGCCCTGTCGGTCATACACCAAATAAAAGAATAATAAAAGAATGAGTCTCATTCATATTACACTCCTGTTGATGGGAAAACAAGACTCACCAAATAAAGCGCGAGCAAGGTTGTTGTTTTCCATATATTCATACACTAGCAGTAGTTGAGCTCCCTCGATACAGCAACCATAAAGCTTCACAAGATTTGGGTGTTGCAGAGCAGATATCATACCTATCTCATTCAAAAATTCACGGTTTCCTTGATTTGATTTGGATGAAAGTTGTTTCACCGCAATCATGGTGCCATCAGGCAACTGACCCTGCAAAATAGAGAGATTAGAAATTAATCACTTTACCTGGGATATAACCTTCAAAGTTCAAATAATTAAGATCAGTGTAATCTGTAAACAGTGATTCCGCAGGATACCTTGTAAACAGGACCAAAACCGCCTTCTCCTATCTTGTTTGAATTGTCAAAATTGTTTGTTGCTGCTGTAATCTGTCTTAAGGTAAATGAACCTGGTTGTCGCTCCAAGTACCTGAAATCTGTTTGTTTGACAAAGACGAGAACATTCAGCAAAGTAGGCACTGTTTTGAATCTTTTACTAAGAACCATTGCACAAGTACAGTCTATGCTTTTGATGGAATCATTAACCAGCTCCATCACTCTTAGAAAGGAGAATTATTTAGTTTAATCAAATTCATATAAATTACTCATTTTTGTATTTTTCTCCAATACGTGACTGCATGTTCAAACTATTGTAAGCACATGAAGATAAATGAGCGAGAGCACGTGGAAGAAGAAAATTTGCTATGGTCTATAAAAACACTCAATATAGCATCTGAAACATGGCTATGGCGATGAACATCAACCACTTGATGTGCCATGATGATTGGCGCCTGGTTTGTTGGGTCAAAAGCACTTTTTTTTTATTTTTTGAATTTTTTATACAACTGATTGTATAAGTGTATTTAATCTATAAACCGAGTTTTATCGTTTTTGGAAATGTGTATATATTTATTTTATATTTTTAAACACAAGGGTATTTATTTTTAAACAAAGGGTTATTTTATTTTTAAACACAGGAGTATTTTAGTTATTTAAAAATACAAAATAAAGATATACACATTTTCAGAAAACTTGGTTTGTATATTAAATATGCAAATATTAACATTTGCATAAAAAATTCCCCAGAAAATAAAAAAATGTGGTTTTGTCCCGGTCGCAAATGAGTACTAAAGAAGTTTGCTTAGACAATGCTTGCTCTTCTAGTTATTATTTTCTTGCACCCAAAATAACTGCTACCTTGATTTTTGGTTCTCTTGCCTCCCAAGCATCCTTTCCACCAGAGCAAAACCAAAAACAAGAGAGTTAAAAATAGTGCAGAAGCAACAATTCCAACTACAGCACCAGCAGAGATCTCCTTGGTACTTGTTTTTGGAGGTTGAAATTCTGTACATGAAGAACATCAATCAGTCAATCAATGGAAGACAATAAAAATCCAAGGTTCACTTGATGACGAAGGGATATGCTGATAAGAATTTAGTGATTTGAAGTATTACACAAATGAAAGCCAATGGATCCCTCAAAATTTCTTATAAACTGAAATAGCTGAGGGTTCCAAAATCAGTACTTTACATGTGAATTTCATCATGAACTTGTTAAAGGTGTTAAATGTTCGGTGCTTAATCAGCCAAATAATATGTAGATTGTTTTGGAATTCCTTGTCATGTGAAGCTTTCCTTTTTTCGTTTAAGTTCTTCAAAAGTTTATACTATTGGTATGAACATGACTCCAGTGCCAAACGTGCACAGTACCTGGCTCCAATGAGATAGCTGAGATCAGAGGGCCATAGGTTCCTTGTACAGGCACTATTTGAGTCCCTCTGCCCACCCAGACGAACCTTATCTCCAGAGTATGATTAGCCACGGAAATACCATAGAACGGCTTGACCACTTCCCGACCAGCACCACCAGCTTCGTCGATGATATTGAAATCCTTCAAAGCCAATTCCTCCTGCATTGAACTAATCTGATCACCTTTGAATCCCATGTAAAAAGAGGAAGATATCCCTATTGAACTTTTACCTGGATGTAAATATCAAAAATGCGCCTTCCAAGGCTGCTATATGTTCTGTCATCTGTCAAGATTATCTCAGCAAAATGAAGCTTCAATGTGTAGTTTCCATTCAGAAGACACAACCCGTAGTAAGTGAGTGATAGAGGTGACAGACGTGCAGTAGAGTACAATTCAGAGTTGGACATGAAGAGTGTGGATTTATTGTTGGCTACGTAGCTGTCTATAGGTTTGCCGTCATTTACAAAGTTTCCAGTGCTGCTGATTGCCCAGCCATCACTTGAAGCAAAATTTGCAGCCCCTGATGATAAGTGGTCGGCTTCATATGTTGTGTTTTTGTTTATAGTAACTCGATCCCCACCACAATTGATATGCAAAGAGTAATGATCTGCCATAGAGAGTGACAACAACTTAGTGCCGGGCGTGGCTGGGGAGAGATTTCTGAACTGAAGAGATATAAGATGGAAAAATTTTGAGGCTGGAAACTTACAGTTTGAACAACGGAAGATCTTTTCTGAGCATGAAAGATCTCCATTTCTGCATATCAATACATAATCAAGAAAAGAATGCAAACATGAAGAATATATTAAAATGCATCAAAAAGTTTCAAAAGCCTGAAGCAATCTCACAATAATTGATGATAAATGTGTAACTGACAACACATTTCATGAATGGGTACCTACGTTCTTTTCCCCATGGAAGAGCTTGCAAACAAGTTTCTGTAGAAACAAAAAACTAGAAATTTTAGAAATAAAAAATTAGTGGTGGGTTTGGGCTAGCTCCTGCCAGCAGGCTGTCTGAGCCCAACTTACTGTGTTTGGTCTAAGGCAAATGTCAGACTAGCCTCAGATTCTGGCTAATTAAAGTCTCCGGTATGAAATTTCAAAAAAAGGAAAAATAAAAAGAAAAAAGAAAAGTCCCTGGTATGAAAATTAATGAAGGGTAAAGTCCCTGATAATCTTACATTTTTCCTTCTTGACAGTTTTGCCGTGCAGAGCTTCCAGTTGTAAAGTTATTATAAGAAAGGTCACTGCATGAATAACATGAAAGTGTCATGCTAAGAACTGTAAGTAGCTTTCCTAGGAAGAAATCAGCAAAAAGGTTTAAAACCCTAATAATAATAATAATAATAATAATAATAATAACAACAACAACAACAACAACAATAAATAATGAAAGGTTAAAATATGTTATGAGGAGATGACGGAGTACATACATGTTTGTTGGTTTATCGAACATCCAGCCCTCTATAGATCCAGTTAGCCAATTGCTAGTCAAATACCTAACCAAAATCCATGCCATCCATTTTATTACGACTAGGTAGTTGCCATAATCGTATCAGAATCATCACCAGACTAACTTTGCAAGGGGGAAGCAAGATCACTTACAGGAAATCTAATTGTGGTAAGCCGACAAAAGTGTCTGGAATTCTTCCTTCCAACTTGTTGAAGCTGAGGTCTCTGGCAAACCAAAAAACATGGCACCAACGTAATGAATATTCATGGATTTTAGTAAGATAATGACACTGAAAATAGTGATTGAAACTGCATTTGAACCACTGTGTTAAGCAACATCAATGACATAATTAGGTATGAAGCAAATAAAAGCAAACTACAATGTCAATGAGAGAAGAATTGTGTCATAAAAGGTAAATGTAGCCTGACTTACAGCAGATTTAGCTCTTGCATCTTCCCAATAGATGAAGGGATAGGTCCGATGAGATTGCAATTCCTCAGTATCCTTAGGGATTTCATCAAGTATATAAGTTTCAGTAACACAAAATAGAAGAGAGAGCAACATTAAGATGAAAAGAGATGAAACTCAAAAGACTCACAGGGCCGTAAGGGACCCTATATTACTGAGATCAGGAATGGCTGACTCTGGTCCACTGATGTCACTGATTATACTGCATGGAAAGTATTCATAACAAATAACAATAATAATGAGAAAGGAAAACTCCAATTCCTTCTATATATTTCTCCTTGTTTTTGCAATGTATCATATCAAAAAGGTGCACTTGGCAGTAACCACTAGTTTTAGCGGAATTTACACTGCTACTCACAGTTGCTTCAAATTTACTAAATGGGAAATGACTGAGGGAATTGGCCCTTCCATATCTGTTCCTTGTATATCTCTGTCATACAAAATTCAAAGGGTTTGAGACAAATAGAAACCAGCGGAACTGCGAATAATTTCGAATTTATAAATTAGCAACTCAACATCTTGAATCTCATGAGAATTAGTTTAACAATATGTATGAAATGATAAGCACAACACTTCAATTGTTTGCAAAAAGAAGAAAGAATGGGAGTGACTGAGGAACAAGGTCATGAAATTGAAGACAATTGTACGTCTGAGGAAGAGAATGCTTACAATCTCTCAAGGTTTGTCCAATTCCGAATAAAATCAGGTATCTTGCCGGCGAAATGATTATCACTTATCCTACTGCATTTCTCCACTTAATAAAATCAGTACAGGTTAACTTAATAATCCAGCACAGGATTTATGACCTCTCTCTCTTTCAAAAAAAAAAAAAAAAAAATCAAATGGCTGTTGTTATCTTACAAGTCTTTCATGTTGGACAGCTTTCTGAGTTCCTCTGGCAGCTTTCCTGTGAAATTGTTCGAAGAAAGGAAACTAAAACAAAGTAGAAATCAATCAGAAAAGCACTAATCAAGAAAGGATTGATTGAAAAGGAGACGCAGCTTATGGATTCTTGATTGTGCCATTGATCAATAGTGTCTTTGCTACCATTTTGAGCATTCTCAAGTGAGAAAAGACCCAGGAACACTAAGGTTCTTGGGCTTTACATCTTCAATGAATTATTCTTAAAGGAAGAGAATTAGGGCATGTTTGGTAATGTATATGAGTAGGATGGTACGGGATTCCATGGGAAATGTACATCAAATTTTCAACTAATGATTTAGCAACCTAACAACCTTATTTGTTCAGCTTTACCTTTGTAATCTAATTTTTTTCCTTCTAAATATCTTATTTATTTCAACTTTGTTCCTATCATTTCATATCAATCACACGATTTTTAAAAATATTCTTTTTTCCACTTATCACCCTATCCCAAAGTCCTACAAACATTTACATTACCAAAAGTCCTCTTAGGCCAAGCCTTACAGTCTCTCGAGCTTGGTGAGATTGCCCAACTCCGGAGGCAGCTCTCCAGAGAGCCGGTTGGACTGGAGGACCCTGAAAATTGAACTAGTTAGTCTAGTTTACAAGATCACCACAGACAGGTATGCTGAATGGATCAAACACTAGGGCTTGAGCACAGAGAATAATAGAACATAGTCACATACAGGCTTTCAAGAGCAGTCATGTTTCCAAACTCTTTCGGAATTGGCCCTGATAAGCGGTTTACTCCAAGAGAACTGCATGCATGTTAATTCAATTTGGTGAATTTGGGTGTGATCGGTGGCCCCCCGATTGCAAGAAATGTCATTAAGAAAAAACGAAGTGATCATCAATCATGAAAAGTGCTACACTAAAAACAAAAAAAGTTGAAGAAGATCTCCGGGGGAGAAAAAACATACATTCGCCTCAATTGGGTGGAAGCCCATTGTGCTGGTAAGGTGCCATTGAGGTAGTTCCTGGTAAGTTCTCTACCAAACAGATGATGGGCAGTTAGTAGCGGTTGATTTGTAACCATGAAAAAGGAAGCGGGACGTGGGCAATAATTCAATCTAGCTCTAGAAGCTTAATTCCACACGTACAATGGATCTTTTTCGTGCTTGCTTGTTTTTTCGTGATCACGACCATTTGATCTATTGCGCTTTGACAGCATTTGAATGACAGATTTACAAGTATATTCATTTGCCCGCAATCGTCAATTCTCAATGTTTCAACAATATAAAATTCCAATTTTAACAGCCAACCAATGGTTTATTTCGACGCCAATGTGTTCTGACCATTTTTGAAGGGGTATTTGTGGGAAAGCTAATGCTTTAAAAACAAACACAAAAAAATTCTGTTTTATTTAGTTTGTCAAATTCCAAATTTTCGTAATTATTAAGTTCACAAATGGTACTTCATAAAAAAAAAGAAAAAAAAGAGGTTCACAAATGGCACAAGTACGTATAATGCTAGAGGGGTGCCATAATCTCCAAAAATGAATATTTATCTTCTAAAAATCCTTATTAATGAGTAAGATTTTGACTTTTAAAAAAATATTAGTGATTTTGTAAATATTATTAAAAATAAGTAAAAGCATAATTCTGGGCGGGGTAAAAGACGCAGGTGTATCAATCTTCAAATATCCCCTTTTGTTTTATAAAAATTGTTAGTTTGAGGTAAAAAATGGAGAAAATTTTGTATGAGCATTCTGAAAGGTAAAAAAAGCGACATGATATGATAAAAATAAGTGTAATTTACAAAAGCATCCTCTTAATTTGACCATAATTGCAATAGACTCGCATAGTTTCAGAAATAGCAATAAGCCCATATAGTTTAATCATATTTGCAAATACACCCATGTTGTTATGGCATCACTATGGAGTGGGTATATTTGCAAAAATATGTAAACTACTTGAGTTTATTTACGATTTCAAAAATTAAGTAAGTATATTTAGTGTTTGCAAATATACCGATGTAGTTTACATAGGTTTGCAAATATACTCACGCCATGACGATACAGTAATGACGTCATATATATATATATATATTTGTAACTATAGTCATATTATGTAAGAGTTATTTGTGATTTCTAAAACTATGTGGGTATAGTTGTAATTATGGTCAAATTAAGTAAGTATATTTGTAAATTACCTTAAAAGAAATGATTAGGGGTAAAATTTACAGAAAATTGAAATAGATATGATAATTATAAAAATATAAACATATTGAAATATAAAAGTAATGATCGGAAAGTAAAATAGCTAAGCGATTAAATTGTCAAATTATATCTAAGAGTAAATTGTAAGGAGTCGAGAATATTGCTTCGCCAGTTTGTCCAAATTTTTTACCTCGAAACAAATGCACCCACCCACAATAACGTATACAGCAATGTATGCATCACTAACAAATTAAATATATGTGCCTAGTTAATACACGCTTTTATAAAGATGATAAGGGGAAGGCGCATAATCACAAAACCATATATATATAATTCAAGAGAAAAGAGATCTTTCTATTTTATTTTTTTTAAAAAAAAAAAGAGAGAGAAGAGATCTAAAGTGGAGGAATTAATTAAGATATATGCAGGAAGTTTACAAATTCCAGAGGTTGGGAAGACCACTCAGCTGGGGAAGCACTCCAGCAAGGTTCCACTTTGTGAGGACTCTGCCATTACAAATAAATAAATAAATTCCGGTTTATCTGGAATAAAGAATCAGTCGCCAACTAGCCATTGATTAGCCATCGCATGCATGCGGCGACATATAGATGGGTTCATTAATTAATTTCATATTTCATGCATGCTGACATGCTGTCAATATGTATATACACTATTGCAATTCATTAATTAATTAGTCTCCTATATAATATATAAATCATGGTATGTTTCTTATATGGTCGACTTACTGCTGGTAATCAAAACTATTCTATTTTATTTGTTATTTTTTGTACAGATACATGGGCTCATTTAATTCTCATACACTGAACATCTGTAAATCTGCCGCATATATTTAGACACATTTTATTGATTTTCAAAAATGGAAATAATAAATAAATTTAAAAACCGTCAAATGTTTGTGCATTGCTTTGAGGAGACCGGGATTATGGGTGTGTCTGAGAAGTGATAAAATTTTAGTATAAAAGTTTTTAAATTAGTAGAAAATAATATAATATAATAAAGATAATTATGTGAGGTAAAGAGAATAAAGTTAAAATAAATAAACTAGTTATATAAGTAGTCGTGTAAAAATAATTGAAAAGATAATTGTATAAGAAGATATGATAGAATAACTAAAAAATAGAGTAATTGTAAAGAATGTAAGGTTTTAGATTAAAAAGTTTTAATTTGAAAATTTTTTTATTGTTGATAAACATGCCTTACCCCGGTATGTCCATTGTTCATTTTCATGGTCATCCAAGAGTGAATAATGCAATGTATGAGGGGTGACGTGGGAGGAGGAGAATAGCTTCTAAATTATCATTTAGATTTTATTTTTAAAATCTTACTTTGCTTATAGCATATAATTCAATTTATACCTTTTATAATAAATATAAAAAACCATATTTCATCTTTAAATAATTAAAAAATCATAAAAATTATGCATTTAAGGGGTGTTGCATCAACCAATAAAACCATCAGCACTTAAACTTTCTAATCTAAATTTTTTTTCCCTTCATAACATTTTTCAATTATTTCATCCTTTCTTCCTATACAACTAGTATATTTTTCAATCATTTTTATACAACTACTTATACATTTAACATACTTATTTTAATTTTATTATCTTTACTCTTCATTATTATTTCTATAGTATAATATTATTTTCTCATATTTCAAAAACTTTTATACTAAAAATTTTATTACTTCCGGGACACATCCGTGGCATGTAAAAATTGAGATGAATCACCTTTTTTTTTATTTTTACGTCAGAGATGAAGCACTTTGATCAACAAAAACAAAAAAACTTTATAGACTCATCTGTTAGGCAGTAGTACATTTGTGTAACGTGGCAGGTTGATCCAGCTCCGGTGCAGCCAGTACAGGTGACGTTGCTATTGGCCTCCCCATCGCGTTTGGGTGGGGTAACCCAGGAGGAGTCGCCGCCGCTGCAAGGATCTGCGCTAAAATTCCACGCCGGCCTCTTCAGTGTCTCCGCTATCTCTTCAAGTGCTCCAACTGCTCCATCATATTCGTATAGAGTGAAATCAAAGCCACATCCGAAAATCAGTACGCCTTCTGCTAAACAGCTTGCATGTATAATTTATTTATTTATTTTTATCTTGCCTGCGTCAAATCAATTCTCATATGCATATATTTATGACTATATATATATACATATGCTCGAATACAACCGATTGCCTTTTACAACCACTTGTTTTTTTTATTTTTTTCAACTTCCAATCTATTAATTGCGTTTAAAATTATTTATTTAGCCTATATACCAAATATCAAGTGAATTAAAAACTTTTATAATGAATAATATTAACAAAATATAATTATAAACAACCACATGCATTCACACTTGTTGTGGAGTATACAAATCCAATAACATAACTTTTCATGTCATCCAAATATAAATGGAGTAAAAATATGGGAGGTGAGAAAAATAAAAAAAAATACAACCAATTCTATATGACATGAAAGATCATATTATTTGGATTCCCGTTTACTTCCCAATAAGTGTAAATATGGGGGATGAGTTGGACTTAAAAGAAAACATCAAAAAAAATTTTAAAAAATAAACTGATTCTATATGACATGAGGAGAAATCATGTTATTTGAATTTTTATATACTCCACAATACATGTAAATGCATGAAATTATTCATAATTATATTTTTAAGATTGTTAATTATAAAAATTTTCAATTCATCTGATTTTTGTTCATAAGCTAAACGAATAATTTTTAACATAATGTACAGATTGGATGTTAACAAATCAAAAATCAAGTGGTTCTATTTTACAACCAATTATATCGAATTATTTCTCATATATATCACTAGCTAGTAATTTTTTATATGATATTGATACCCATGTCATGCATGCATACCTTCATCTGGAGCAAGCAGCTGAGGAACCCCGCTTCCAAAATATCCAAGCAAATTTATCAGAACAAGCAGCGAAGCTACTCCCGTCGAAACCATCGATCTTTTATACTTAATTTTCCGACTCTCTGCAGCCGACCGATCGACCAACCCACCGGCTTCGCTTCCTGCACAGAACAACTAAAAGAGATGCATCTGCTTCGAGGAAAAGCGAGGCATGTATGAGAGACTGAGAGTATCGAAGAAGCGAGATAACAAATTAAAGAGCCGCACGCACGTGATCCTGTTTTCCTCCCACGACAAGTCAACGCGGAAGATTTTTTTCGCATGAAATTTTTTTTTATGAGTATTGGTACGTTACAATCTCGATAGGTATTACAGTTAAATTCTGTGACATTCTTACAATTTGTTAACAATTATCTACTACTTCTGAGCTTTCCCACCGGTGGACGGCTCCCACAAACTCGAAGAGACTTGCAATGCCACAACTTCAGAAATGCTGCTGGAGAGATTTGAACTCAGGACCACCTACTTGTGAGGTCATGTCCTGCACCACTGAGGCACGAAAAAGGTATGTTTGGCAAAGACTTAAAATTAAAAGATTTCACATGATTTCGCGTCTTTTTTTTTTTTTTATGAAAAGGAAAACCTTATCTCCGCTCCCCATCAATTTGGAAGGGAGAAAGGATAAGGTGATCCGAGCAAATTATTGCCAAAAAAATTATCTGTACAGATTTTCTCGTGTATTACATGAGGGGGATTGTCCCACCACACCTGTTGATCCATAACAGAAATAGAAACAAAATCAGCCAATGCGTGTGCTACAGTTTTCCCTTAACTAAGAACATGGTGCACCGAGATGAAATTAGAAGATTAAAGGATAGCTTTTATTTCATCAATCACCAAACCAGCCGGAGAGTCTTAATTAACAATCTTACCTATCTTTTTTTTTTGGCATTATTGTACATATTTTCCGTCATTCTTCGGAACAAAAGTTCTGCTTACCACTTGATCAGTTAACTTTAGTTCACATTATCTAAGTCGGAAAAATTATATGAGATTTGGAAAAAGTTGTTTTCAAAGTGAAAACATTAGGTTCTTAATTTTTCAAAATAACAAAAATATTTATGAGAAATGAAAGATCATATGACATCTTTATCCCATTTGAGATGTCAACAAAAATAAAATTCCTTTGCTCTGGAGTACCAATAGATTAGCCAGCGTATATCTAATGAAGTAGAATTATCATTTCATATATATTGGTCAGAAATGAGTTAAAACATATTTTTTGTTTTTAAATTTTTTTATAAAATTGTTAAACTAGACATTTAATCTATAAACTAATTTTTATCATTTTTGAAAATATATTTATTTCAAAATTTTAAACATTGGGATATTTTAATTAGCCTGTTTCAACAATTTAAAATGGCTTTCTATCAAAAAAAATTAAAAATGACTAAAATTTTCTCTGTATTTAAAAATATAAAATAAATATATAAATATCTTCAAACATAATAAAACTTAATTTATAAAAATATTGTTAGATTAATAATTTTATAAAAAATTGAAAAAATTTAAAACAAATTTAAACTGTTTAGATTGATCTGAAATGATCGACCTCTATAATAAAAAAAAAATGCTTGAATGGCATGGTACCGTTTGAACATTTCATTATTCCACCCCATGTTGAGCACATATTCATGATGAATCCAAATCCACTCTATCCGATTCATTTAGAATCATTTATTTAACTAAAAATTAAGTTTTATTTAAATTAAAGATGTGCATAATTCATATATAAAAATATAAAAATAATGCAATAAAATAATTTAATTTATAAATCAATTTTAAAGTTGTATATTCAAATTTTAAATTTATAAAAATTTTATAAATCTTTTATCTAAATTTATATTGGGTTATTTGCATTCATGCCAACTTAAATAAAATATTTGCATCTATGACAATCAATTGTTATTCTTGCATTTATGTCAACACTTTCTTACATATTTCACGCGCGCATCTATATATGCTAACTCTGTTAGGTAGAGCATAATGGTTGTTTGTACTCTTATTAAATAGTCGACCCTACTTGGAGTGTATTGTCCATGACTTTTTTTGGTTGAGAAGGGGCCAACGCCCCAAAACTTTATTAAAGAAAATTGAATACTATACCAATGCAAATCTAGGTCCAATATTTTTTATAAAAAAAAAATCTAAGTCTAGTATTTAATAAAATATTCTAAATAGCTACTAGAACGTGCAAAAGTCTATGGCACTCCAAGGGCCAACAAGAAGAGGCAAAATTCACTATCTTTAAAAGTTATGGAGAACACAGTTCAATGTAGAGATAACAGAAAAGAATTCATGGAGGGTGTGCATTATGTAGCGTTAACAAGCTAAAGAATATTGAACAAGTTATGTTGCATTGAAGTTGGCGTAGATACAAGATATTTCAAAAAATATCGACATAAATGCAAAATTAAAAATTAGTTACCGTAGATACAAATGTTTTATTTTTAAGTTGGTGTGAATGCAAAATCACTTATATTTAATGATAGAAAAGTTAAAGCAATTTAAGTAATTTTTATACTTTATAATTTTATACCGTTTCAATACAACCTCTACGAAATTCAAACCACTCTACAAGAAAATCGTCGCAATTCAATCTTTCTGAAAATTTTCTTCTTATTCGCGTAAACAGCTGGAGGATTAACATTGTAAAATGGCAACAAAATAATTATCAAGGGTTTTTTTCTTCGCAAAAGAAAAGTTGTTATATGCACAAAATAATAATAATAATAATAATAAATTGTTGCATACTGCTTATATTTTGTAGCATATAAATATATGCTAAAAAAAGTTTTGTCGCCACCGACTACGTAGTAGGTAACATCCCAGTTGGTCCCACGCGATGGCATGGCGGCTATATTAGCCGGCCTGGGTTGGACTTCCCCCCCCCCCCCCCCCCCCCCCTTCATGGGAGTCAGATTTATGGTGGAGCCTAGTCCTCGTATACATAAATGAGAGTATATGGTCTCCGTTACGAATAGGTATGCGCTTATTATCTTCTGCGTGAAAAATATATAAAAATAATTGTAAAGTAGAAAGATTATGGGGAAGTTATTATTGTTTACTCACCGTACGTACCAAACACATACGTCAATATCAGGTCCAAAAGGGAGTGGGGGGCCTTGGTTTTGACTTGAAGGCCAGAAGTGGGCCATGTTTAGAATGAAAGACAAATTAAATGGGGAAAATTTTCTTAAGGCTAAGAGTATCCAGATGGATGGGTCAATATTCTTGAATGCTGATATCGCCCTTCGTGACTCTGGGCAATGCGGAAGTCAAAATCAGGGCTGGACAAATGCAATTCGCCGTTGATTTAATATCTTGGAATCGTACAAGTGACAGGAGGGTTCATTAGTCGACCCTACTTGGAGTGTATTGTCCATGACTTTTTTTGGTTGAGAAGGGGCAACGCCCCAAAACTTTATTAAAGAAAATTGAATACTATACCAATGCAAATCTAGGTCTAATATTTTTTATAAAAAAAAAAATCTAAGTCTAGTATTGAATAAAATATTCTGAATAGCTACTAGAACGTGCAAAAGTCTATGGCACTCCAAGGGCCAATAAGAAGAGGCAAAATTCACTATCTTTAAAAGTTATGGAGAACACAGTTCAATGTAGAGATAACAGAAAAGAATTCATGGAGGGTGTGCATTATGTAGCGTTAACAAGCTAAAGAATATTGAACAAGTTATGTTGTATTAAATTATTTTATTACATTAACTTACACATTTGTAAATGAAGCCTCTAATGATACGACACAAATGAAATAGTTATGTAATAACATAAGTGATACTAAATATAATAAAAGAAAAGAATTTTCCATTAATCTTGTAAATGTTAAAAATAAAGAGAATTTAATAGAAGAGAGGTTTCATGTAAGTATCTGAAATATAATACTTCTCCACCAAGTTAATTGAAAACAATATTTCTTAGCTATTATTTAAGACATTTCAACTAACTCTAGCTAGGATTAGAAACTCGCAGACAAAATTTCTTAGCCGGCCAGTATCCAAGACATATCCACACGATTAGACAATGCCTTGGTTTTAGCGCTAAAACAATTTAAAACTGTTTTTCGCCTATAATCAACCGCTTTATCCAAATGCAGCCTAATTCTTTCTTTTAAGTCAAACTCATAGTCAAAACTAATTTTCTAATTGACGGATGAAAATTTTATGCGTTGTCCTATAAGTGTTTGCCATGCATGTATCAATGAAAATAGCCAATGTATTTCCTAAGGTATTCTGTCTTTCACAAATGAATAGCCATAAGTACTAAAACAAATGTGGTCAAAATGAAATTAGTGTATATTTTGGCTGCATATAACATGAAATAATTAACATTTGGTTTCTTGAGAGTCAAAAAGTGATTTGAATGGTTGATTGCACCTATATAACATTAAGAGTCCAGATCTAGTGCACCCAGGCGCACTAAGCTTTGATGCACCCGAGTGTAAAAACTTATTTTCTATATTTTTTTGAAATTTTTTTTATACAATTATTAATCTAGGTGTATTTAATATGTATGTCAATTTTTATCATTTTTGGATACTTTTAAATATTTTTTGATTTTTCGGTAGCATTTTCGTAATTCATATCTAAAAGTACCAAAAAAATGCTACTAATTTTAAAAAATAAAAATATATAAAAGTATTCAAAAAGGGTAAAAATTAATAGATATGTTAAATACACCTAAATTAACAGTCATATAAAAAAATTTCAAAAAAATAAAAAATAAGTGAAATGCACCCGGGTGCATTGTGGATGAATGCACTCGGGTGCATTCAATCCGCTCTGAACATTAAATGCACCAAAAATGATGTCTAATATAGCCGGTTATATTTGATTGCAAAAATAATAACCGTCATTGAATTTGAAGGCATTAAGTGTTAAATCCAACCAAATTTAAATTTAGCGATAGAAAGACGAGCACAAAGATCATTATCGACAATTCCAAAAAATATAAATATATTTAATCTATAAACCAAGTTTTTCCTTTTAGAAATATATATATTTATTTTGGATTTTTACACATAAGAGTTTTTCAGTTACGTTTTAATAATTTAAAATGACTAAAATACCCCTATATGTAAAAATACAAAATAAATATATATCCGAAATTAATAAAACTTGGTTTATAGATTAAATATATTTAGATTAACAATTTTATAAAAATTAAAAAATATATTATTTTGACATAATAAGGCTTATAAGAACTTTTTTTGAGACAAGTCAATACCTTGGAAAACTTGTAATTAAACATTCTCCTTTGTGCTGGATAATTAGAGTAGGGCTATGCAATCACATTTCTTTGCCACCCATATATGCATTTTCAAGCTATATGCCTACAACTCGATCATTCAACATCAGAGATGAAGGAAGAGGATTACGATAGTGCTAAGGCTATCCTCTAGTAACAACTTGGGGATAACAATTGGTTATGTCCCACATAGGGGTGTTAACGGATTAGGTTAAACGGGTTAGAGTTTAATCCTAATCCTAACCTATTTGAAAATGTATAATCTTAACCCGTTTATTAACCCATTAAAAAAACTCAACTCTAATATATTTACAACCTATTTAATAAACTAATAGCCGGTTATTAACAGATTTTGCATATACGTTGTGAACAAGTCAAAACCAAACTAAGTTAAACTTGAGTATGTGTTATTTGTAATTTTCATGTTGAATTGATTTGCATTGATGAGATACATCGCTTGGTCAGATCTTTATCAAAAGAGTGATATATATTCGATATGTTAATACAAATAATGATGACGACGTGGTGAGATAGAGAAAGAGGATAGAGAAAGGGAAACAATAATAAAAATGGAGGCAGATGGAGACGAAGAGATGGAGAAAAGAAGAAAGTGGAGAGAGATAAAGATGGAAATGATCAAGGGATAGAGAGGGTGAGAGAGACAGAAAGAGAATAAAGAAGAATCTTATTAATAGCACTTGCAAGTGACGACAGGGATAACAATAATAAGGCTACGATATAGCAATAGGGAAGATGTTGTAGAGTCATAGATGGAGGAGGAAAATAAAAAATCAAAATGTCGTAAATAGATTTAAGGTCTAAAATATATATACCTTTTTAATAAGTTGTAAACGAGTTGATAGGTTAAATAGATTACTAAACAAGTTAACGGAACATAAAATCGTTAATCTAACCCGTTTACTTATTTAAATGGCTAAACAGATTGGCTGATTACAAATAATTTATTTAAAAATCCTAATTCAAACTCATTTACAAACTTGTTGGACAAGCAAGTTGATAAGTTGACTATGAATATTAACACTTCTACTACCATAGTAGGGATGCCTGCCAATACTGTTGAAAACAATTATTGAAATTGAATGAAAATACCCAAACCATATGTGTTGATGATTAAACAACACAATTTGAGTAAATCTAAGCTACTAACATGTATTGTGCAAAGTTGTATACAAAACAGAACAAGTCAAGTCGCAACCCAAGTCGACTTAGACATCGACTTCAGGCGAAGTCGATCCTGAAGTCGACTCCACAAGTGACTTCAAGAGGCAATTTTTGGACAGCGTTGAAATTGGGGAGTTGAATATCTGAAGTCGCAGATGAAGTCGACTCCACTTGCGACTTGAGGCCAAGTCGCAGATGAAGTCGACTCCAGTATCGACTTGAAGCTGCACTTTCTCTCCAGCGTTGGTTTTGGGGGGCAAAACATCCGAAGTCGCAGTCGAAGTCGACTCCACTTGCGACTTGAGGTCAAGTCGCAGATGAAGTCGACCCCAGAATCGACTTGAAGTGGTGGCTTCCTGTTAAGGCTTAAATTGTGCAGCAAAACTTTAAAAGTCACAAGCAAAGTCATCAACTTCAACATTATAAGGCAGATCCTCAAGCTCAAGTCAAAGTACAAGTCTATTTCAAGATGAAGACAACTCAAGTTTATCAAACCTGAGTTTATGAAGGCTAATACAAGCTTAAAGCAAACAAGGCACATGAATTCATTCCAAATCAAAGATGATTTGTCCATACAAGATTCAAGTTCTCCAAGTTCACAAGATTTGAAGCCAATCCAGCACAAATAAAGCCTCTAGTATTGAAGGACAGGAAAAGGAAAGAAGTTAAGCAAGCAAGAGTTATATCAACAAGATCAAACTGACTTGGCACAAGGAAATAGCCAAGTCGCACACCAAGTTGACTCCAAGATCGACTTGAGGACAAGTCGCACCCCAAGTCGACTCCAAGATCGACTTAAGGCCAAGTCTGAAACCAAGTCGACCCAGAAGACAGACTTGGAAGCTGAAGAACAGCCGAAGTCGCACACGAAGTCGACTCCAGCATGCGACTTGGGCGAAGTTGCAGACGAAGTCGATTCCACCTACTACTTGAAGACGTAACATTCGAATTTTTGAACGTTTGAACATTTATTACGCGCCAACCAACTCTATAACGTTCAAAATTCTCTCTCCTCTATATATAGACACTTAAGCAAACGTGGATACATACAATATAGAGCCTAAAAGGAGGAAAGAAGTGCTACTAAGAGCTTTTATTCATTTTTCTCTACAATTGAGTGATCTATACACTTTCAAAAGAAGAACAAGCTTCAAAGTTGCGGTTGGCTTCAACGAAATACAATTGGTTGCTCCTACAGATTCTTCCTCGAGCTGAAATTTGCTACACAACTTAGTAAAGTGTAGATTTCCTCTATTTTCATACTGTTGTTTGTTTTTGGTGCTTGGCTTGAGTTTGGTGGTTCAAACCAAGACATTGCAAGTAGAGTTGTGATTGGAGTGTAACTCATCACCTACTTGTGTTGATCGTATATGCCCTCTAGATCTAGAATCTAGAAGAGAGCAGAGGCTCTGGTTATATATGCCCCCTAGAGCTGGAATCTAGAAGAGAGCGGAGACTCTAGTTGTATTCGTGGAATACATAGTGGAACCCAAGTCACAAGGGTGTGTGAGCTTGGAAGAGTGGAGTAGGGAAAGGTTGCCCGAACCACTATAAATCTTGTCTACTGTTTTTCATTATCGCTTTCATTATCTTATTGCTTTCTATCTGTTACAATCAAGGGGATTAAAACTTTAAAGGGGCTGAGCTTTGATTTACCAAAGAATTTAGTTTAAGAACCCAATTCACCCCTCCCCTCTTGGGTTTTGTCATAAACTCGGGACCAACAAATACAAGCTGGCTGCTATGTGAAAGCTAGACAATGACGTTACTAAAATAGCACTGAGGACTGTTGGCACTGATTTGTAGTTGTTTGGGAATGTGAAATAAGAAAAAATTATAGGGTATTGTGGATTGAGAAAAATGAATATTCGGAAAATCGTGTGATTGATAAGAAATAACAGAGATAACTTTAGAATAAATAGGTATGATTGAGGGTAATTGGTAGAAAATGATTGGAATATAGGAGTAAAATTGAAAAAATATGATTATTATTTGAGTGATGATTAGTTTTGAAATTCATGTTCTCATAAATTTCCTTTCATTCCCACATTTTGCTATTGTTAAACGTTCTCTTAATTTGCATTCAGAGAGGATCAGATCAGATCATGTCACAGCCATCTTACGTGCTCTTAATCTGCATTCGGAGAGGATCGGATCGGATCATGTCACAGTCATCTTACGTCCTTTGAAAGCCGCAAAATGGTAACACATAGTTGCAGGCTTGCAGCTGATCGCCAAAAGGCTTTTATCAATGAAGCTTGATATCGCTGGCTGAGCATATTGGTCCCTGACTTTGTGCGGTCTTTTGATACTTGGTAGTGGTGGAGCATGATAAGTTCTTGAAAAGGAATCGCCTGTTTTGGCTATTGCATGCAGAGGGGTAGAGGGTGCATAATCCAACATGAGGAAATTAATAAGAGATCAAACTGAATGACTTTAATTAATTAATTTTGGAACCTTCTTTTGATCTGTAGTTTTGGAGCCTTAAAGATAGATCTTGTAAATATGCATAAATGCATTTTAGCAATGTTTTGGCATTTTGCAAAGCAGACCCTTCAAGTCTGATATCTTTGCAAAATAAACCCCATGATTGACGAAAAGTAGCTCTATAAGATTTTTTTCATTTATGGTGTGTTTGGAAAGTGATAAAACTTTTAAATAAAAAGTTTTTAGTGAAAATTTTTAAAATCGGTAGTAAATATGTAATATAAGAGGGTAATGATGAACAATAAAGAGTTTAAAGTAAAAACAAATAGATTAGTTGTATAGGTAGTTACGTAGAAATAACTAAAAATATGACAATCGTATATAAAAATATGAAAAAATAATTAAAAATATGATAGTTATGAAGATTAAAAAGTTTACGACTGAAAAGTTTTAACTGTAAAATATGTTAATGAAGGGTCTTTTTCTTATCCCATTAGTTGAAAACTGCAAGCAAATAGAGTTCATTTTGCAAAGATCTAAAAATTGTGGGGTTTATTTTGAGAATTTTCAAAACAAACCAGATAAAATACGATTATAGATTATTAGGGTATACATTGCAAAAAACCTTGATTTTTGTCACTGCAATTGCAGATATCATTGTATGCATATACGCCTCTGTTAGCAATTGAATGGCTGCTGTATTGTCCCTCTGACAGCCCAGCCCAGTACATATAAGTAGAAAATGCCTCTCAGATGAGTCATTAGGAACTAAAGGACTTGGAAAATTAGAATAATATTCAACGACAAAAGGCAAAGATTCATGTTCAGACCGAAAGCCCCTTATTTTGACCAATCAGGATTAGACCTTTTTTTTTTTTTAAAAAAAAAAAAGGAAACCGGTTGCATGGAATCGGTCCCTTTCCAATATTTAATGTAGATTTGTTTACTAATATAAACCGGGCATTATCAATATTCCTCATTTAGTATATTTGGAAAATGATAAAATTTTAGAATAAAAGCTTTTGGTATAAAAGTTTTTGAATTTGAAGATAATAATATGATATGATATAATAATAATGAGAAATAAAGATAATAAGTAAAGATAATAAAGTTAAAATAGATATATTAGTTATATGAATAATTGTATAGAAATGATTGAAAGGTAGAGTAATCGTACAGAAAATATAAAAAAAATATTTTAAAATTAAGATAATTGTCAAAAGTAAAAAGTTTTAAATTGAAACATTTTATGTGAAAAGTTTTTGAGTTGAACAATCATGCCCTAATTTGCAATTTATTGTGAGATGTTATAAGAGTTATTTACAATTTCGTAAAACTAAGAAACATCGTTTGCAGTATTGCTCAAAACTGTGGAGAAGGGTATATTGACAGATAGCTCATAAAATTGTATATACTACTGAGGTAATTAATTAGCACACGCTTTATTTAATGCTCCTTTAGTTGATTAATCGGGATTTGGAAGAAGCTTTTTCGCCTCAAAAGCCTCTTTGGAATTTATGAGATTTGGCTAAAAGAAAAGCCAATTTGAGAAGTCGTTTGGCGATTGAATGCAAAAGAGCGTGTGAGAGAGATTCAATGAATCCCGGAAATAAGACGAAATCGTCCTAACGCATGATGGAAGCTTCGTTCAGAACGAATACGTGGAAAAACACTTTTGATGACGAGACGTAAAAAACGGAATATTAATTAGGAATCACTACAAAATGTTAATAAAATTAACTACTTTTAGCTACATAGAAATTAAAGGGCACGGAAGCATGGCCATGTAATCCCTTTGATTGGTTTTATACAAATGTGACATTTAAAATTATAAATTAGACACATTCGCAATCCTCATCTTGGAGAGGCATATGATAAAATACTCCTGCTCTCACCAGGACATTTGAAAATACCCTTAGACTCTGAGGACAAATTTTTCACTCCCAGTAGGAGGACGACTCTGAAAACCAATCCTATCGTAACTCGTAAGAGAGACAACGATGTTATTACCACCCCATATGATGGTTGCTATAGAAATAATATTTTAAATAGTTTAGATGTTTAAAATACAAGTATAAAATTGATACTAAGCATTAAACTATTTTGTTATGTTGATTTTCAATAAGGCCCATAAATAATAATATTAGACAACAAAATAAATTGATTGAATTTTCCATCAACTATTAAAATTTTAAATATGGAAAGGATTACATAGAAAGGAGTTTCATAGAAGTGGGGCCGCAAATTAAAATTAGTTCTCCGTATATTAATTTAGCCACAAGAGCTTTGCACCTTTGCTTCATTGGAATCTTTTTTTTAGGTAATTATTTTTACTTTTAATATTTCGATATTTGATGAAGATTAATTTCATCTACTGTATTTAATATTGTTTATGTTATTATAAAAACTCTTTCAATTGTTTAGTATCATTATACATGGACTAAACTAGGAATATATAAATGAATGCAATAAAATAGTTTAATATTAAATTTAAATTTTAATATTGTATTTTTAATATCTAAACTATAAAATATCATTAATATATGTATAAATGATTTTATAAAATGTTATTACATTTTAATGTATACATAAATAGATTTAAGCATTTTTAATAACTTTTTTAATTGGTGCATTTTTCATAACTTACACACGAATAAATATATTTTAGAGATTTTTGCAAATATACCTACAAAGTTTGACTAATATTGCATTCGTGTCCCTAAGTTTGCCGAATTTGCAAATATGCCTACAAAGTTTGTATAAAATTACAATCATGTCCCTTCTGTTATGATGCCGTTAAATTTTTATGTCAAACAACGATAATATCCTTGAGCTAAATTATACGTTTTCAATTTTTGAAAATATTGTGAATATTTTTGAAAAAAAATCTAAAATAATAATAGACACAAAAATATATAAAACAATGAAATAGCAAATATATCTACTATATTTGAAAAAATTATGAGTTTATCACTTGGGTTAAAGGGCATTATCATCATTTTACATAAAAATTTAACGGCATTCTAACAGAATGGATACGGATACAATTTTATACAAACTTTGTTTGCGTATTTATAAATTTGGTGAACTTAGAAACACGGACACAATATTGGTTAAACCTTATAAGCTTATTTATAAAAATCCTTATATTTTTAAACAAATGTGATTCATGCATATATTTGATTCGGATAAAACTTGATCTCTCAGCTAAACAAATAATATTATATATAATAAATAGAGTGAATTTCTCATCAAATATCACAATTTTAAAAATATAAAAGATTAAATCACTTCTATATAAACTAGTTACAAAAAATTCAAACCAATACTTGGTGCCAAAAACACTTAACTTATTCAAGTGAATGATTTAGTTATCAAGTGATGTCAAACTTAAGATGTCTTTTCCTAGAAAATGGTGAAAAACTGAGGATGTCTCTAATGAGTAGGGGTGTTAATGGTAATGATCAACTCGCCAACCCGCCTGTCCAACTCATTCATAATGGGTTTAGGTTGGAATTTTTAAATAAATATTTTATGATCCACCAACCTGTTTTATCATTTAATTAAATAAACGGATTAGGGCTGAGGCTTCGCAACCCGTCCAACCCGTTTATATAACATGTCCAACTCATATAACCCATTTATTATAAGATATAATATATTATATATAATTATATATATGTAAAATTTTTTTGGCCGTAAATTAGGGTCCGTTTGGGAATATATAAAACTAGCTGCTTGTAGGAAAACTTTTCAACCCGAGTACCATTTGAAAATAAAAGTCATTTTGATCGCCGATTTTGGTTTCCTATGCAATTAATGTGTCATTTTTTATTGCCGAAAAAATCCCATTTGAATTTTCATCTCAGTAACGCACCACTTTTCATGGCTGAAAAAAACGCCTTTTGATTTTTAGTTGCTTCCCGCTCGTAACTCTCCTATCTCGCCCAAGCCTAGTCGTGCATGGTGTTCCGCAGTCGAGTACCCAACCATTTTCAGATCTCATGAAATGGGAGGCTTGGAGCAACACATCGCACGCATTCTGCACTTTTTTGTGTCTTCGCAACTTGCAAGTGATTAGAGGGGGAACTTAGGGAAAGAGAGCGTAGAACCTTGAGAGATTTGAAAGTGAACAAAATTGCAAAGGAGCGAGGATCAAAGGTCTTTTGCCTATGCGGCTAGTGGTGTCGACTTTGTCTCTCTCCGCCATTCAGACGTTGTTTTTTCAATCGAACCCCGGCGCCACCCCCTCAAATCCCGCACAGGCACACTATGTAAAACCCTTAGGCCTCAATCTCTCATTTCCTTTCCCACACAGCGACACTGCACAAGCGCACAGCGCTTCCCGTCACCACACTTGTCGACTCGACTGTCGGCTCCTAGGTATGTTAACTTCGAGTTATTTAATTTATTTAATTTTACAGATTTTATTGAAGGTTTTTAGCATTAAAACTAGTAATAAACACAACCCGTTAACGACTCGTTAATCTGTTTAGTAAATGAGTTGTAAATGGGTTAAGGTCGAAGTTTTTTAAATGAATTAATAAATGTATTAGGGTTGAGATATATTAAATGGGTTAGGATTAGGATTAGGCTTCAACCCATTCAACCTGATCTGTTAACACCCCTACTGATGAGAAAGCAGTGATATAACTCAACACTCATAGGTCTGGCTATAGGCTATTCTAAACTAAGGAGGTCTATGTTTTCTTACCAGCAAGACAAGTAGGTCTCAAATAAAAAATACCTTATATAATTGAGGGTAGGTTTCTAGATTTAGTTACTCGACACAAACTTAAATTACAAATATTTAATGATTTTAAAATCACTTTTAAGTTATTCTTAATTTTTAAAATAATACTAATTATAGATTAGGATGATTTTTCTTTTAGTTAAATACATAATGATAAAACTAATGGATGAATCTGATTTGGCAAAGAAAGCAAGATATGATTCAAATTGGATGGATATAACAATTCATTTCGGTAAGACGGATATACTAAAGATACTTTATAATATATTACAATTTAAAAATATAAATATTGTTCAATTCTATTAATTGGTATATTTAATAAATACATTTTAAAATTATATTTTTATTATGTTGATTATAGATTTTTAAGTAAGATTTATGGTTTAATTATACTTTTCCAACTACCACAAAGGTCATTTTAAAGACCATATCTGGAAACGAAACTAGAATGAACATAAACTTAAAAAAAGGTAAGATAGCATTCAAATCAAACCAACTTAGAGGTAGGACAGCTCTCAAATCAAGCCTGGGTAAATTTTTTTTTAAATAATGTAAGAGAAGTGCCAGCTGTAGATATCCAATTGATGAGTTGCACCACTCAAGGTTGCAACTTACGTAGGAGACTCATTGGTTGACCCATTAAGTAATCTAAAATGAGTAAGGTAAATTTTTATTTTTATAATTATAAAGGTAAAGTAGGTTCAAAGTAAAAAAACAAAATTGATTCAATTAAGATAAAATAGGTTCCAAATTTTGGGTACTTAAAATCAATTTGAATTACTAATATATGTTTAATATATATTTTATGAAATATATTTTATAATGAAAAACAACTATATTCTTTAAATACAAAGAAACTTGTTTTATTTATCCATTATTTAGTAAACTTCATAAATGTGTTTCAAAAATTATATTATTCAAAAATTATATTATTATCATCTTAGTTACATGTTTTTAAGTAAGACTTATAAAAAATTTATAGTTTTTAAATATAATATAAAAATTGTTTTGGAAACGAAATCGAAAGTGACTTGAACTTAAAAAATAGGTTTGATAGACTTAGAATTAACTGACTTAAAATAGTGTACGACAAGAGTTTTTGTCTAATAGACTTAGAATTAATCAACTTAAAATAATGTACGATAGGAGTTTTTGAGAGTACCATAAAAGTAGAGTCGACCCAGCTGCCCGACACAAAATTGTACTCTTAACACCTCTACTAGGAAATATGCTGAATGGGTCAGTTCGGTACAGATAGTCGGTCAATTCAACCCACTTACACAACAGTGTAAAAATCATACAAACTTCACATGCAAAAAAGGCAGAGAGACCGAGTGATTGCTGCTGCGGGAGAGTATATATGGCTGATGGTTAATCGGATTCCCCTCCCCTGGAAAACACGGAAGACTGTTTATTTTGGAGACATGAACCTAACGGGCGCTATTCAGTAAAATCTGCATACAGATTCATGTCCACTAATGATGTTAATCCAACCATGTCGGCATGCTATAGGGCAATTTGGCGTATGAAGCTCCCAAGCAAGGTAATCATTTTTGGCTGGAGACTTCTTATTGATGCACTTCCCACTTTACTCAAGCTCTCCAAAAGGGGCATTGATGTGGACCTTTGTTGTTCCTTGTGCAAGAGTGAAACTGAATATGCAAATCATCTGTTTTTGAGGTGTGCCAAAACTGAAGGAATTTGTACAAAGGCCGCAAGGGTGACTAACCAGGAGGCAAATGTAAAGACAATTGTGGAGACCCTTATGACGGAAAACAGATCTACGGACCTCACTATGTTCATCTTGTGCTATTGGAGGATCTGGCATCTCCGGAACAGATTCAGAGAGGATGGTCTTGTTCCACAGTTCTCTGACACATTGATGTGGTGCTCAGAATTCCTCAACCACTATAGGAGTGCTTCTAGGCTCATTATGTCGGGTTCCTTGGATAGACCGTTGGTTCCACGTTGGACTAAGCCGCCGGAGGGTTATGTCAAGATAAATGTCGACGCGCGCTCACATGGGGGTATGTTTTTTTTTGTGCTGCGGTGATTAGGAACTCCCATGGCGATTTCCTGGCTGCTAAGGGGTGGAAACAAGCGAATGTGATGGACCCGCTATTCATGGAGGCTACGGCATTCCTGCTGGGACTGAAGTGGGCACTTCAGATTAATTCTACAAGCGCACAGATTGAGACTGATTCGCTTCTATTGTGCAACTTTCTATCAAATAATGAACCCATATCCTCCTAGGTGGGCTATGTTATTGCGGAAATCAGGCACATTCTGAGTACTGTTGATTCTATCTCAGTCCATCATGTCCTCTGGCAAGGAAATGATGTTGCTCACTCTCTTGCTAAAATGATCTTGGTGTCTCCTGTAAGCAACCTCTGCTGGTGGGGCAATCCCCCCCAAGTTATTCGTGGAAAACTTTGTAAAGACAATTTTTTGGCAATGCATTGCGGGGACTACTCTACCCCTAATCCCCCTAATCTTGGCAGGGAATAGGGATAGAGTGACTCCCTTTTATCAAAAAAAAAAAAAAGGCAGAGAGAGAGAGATTTGGCCACTGGTATTTGGTAAACGTACAAGAACAAACAATGATAGCACGGTCACATTTGAAATAATATTGTGAAAACGTATTATTATACTTTTCACTTTATATGTATAAATTCATGATCCTGTTAGTTGGGTTTGGGCAGAAAAAAACTATTTTAAAAATTTTACTTTGCTTTTTTTAAAACTCGTTAATTTATGTGTATTTAATGTATAAACTAAGTTTTAACATTTTCGAAAATATATTAATATTTTTATATTTTTAATATAAGGTTATTTTAGTATATTTTGACTATTTAAAATGACCAAAATACTTCAATATTTAAAAATATATATAGATATTTCCAAGAATAATAAAAATTGACTTATATATTAAATATATCTAGCCTAATAAATTTATGAAACAAAACAAAAAAAAATAAAAATAAAAATTTTCTTGTCCCAGGCTAACAAGATCACGCTTACGCCATCATATGAAGATAATTGTAAAATCTATGCCCATATTTGAAATTAACCCTACATAATCATGCATAAATTATAAAAATCATTCATATATGTATTAGAATATTATAATTTTTAATATATATGTAGAAATGATATTTTAGAGGGTTTAGATATTCAGTTATCAACTTTAAATTCGATATATAAATGGAAAAAAATTATTAGATTAATTTTACAGCTTTCCATCCTCATATAATTGTTCAAAAAGATATTATGGTGGACTATATCAAGACAACTACGAAGGTAAAAAATTAGTGAAAGGTCAACCTCAAAGGGATACGATCTTATAGAATGGCAATTCAAGGAATCTCTGTATTTGCCACCATCTTGATTGTTGTATTACATTAATTCCACTCATTGCATTTAAATTATTTATTTTATAAGGGATCTAAATTTCATTCTAATCAAATATATGCATGACCATATCTAATAAAAGTGTAAAATCGACGTGCTATTTAATTCATATACTTATTCAGAAGCTATTAATTCAATATCTAAACCATATAAAATATTCTTTCCATGTGGATAAATAAGTTAATAAATTATCAAAATATTTCACTGCACCTATGAATTGATAAAAATGTTTTTCATAATTCGCACGTCATTGTACACATTTTAAAGGAAGTTGGCCTACTTAAAACTCCAATTGTACCATGATGATCAATCAAATGATGTTTAACAAGTGTGTTTGGTTGGATTTTGAGTGCTTAACTTGGCCCCAAATGAAGAGATGAAGAGATTACATCGAAGTGAATAATGGAAATCCAAATCCATAGGAATATACCTTATTTTAAATTATATGCTATTTAAACGATCAAATACATTTTTTACTGGATAAATAAAAAAATATTTTTCACATGTATAAAGATGAGGAATCTTATTACCATTCAATGGACTCCTTCCCAGTTAAACACTAGCACGGGTTACTTGTTCCAGCGTACGCAATCCCATCGTGAACTTGAAGAAGAGCTGTGCTCTTATTCCGTGGGCGGGAGTCATGGTATCACTTTCAGTTTGCTCATTGACCTGCTTGCTGTTCCCTCTATTGCAAATAGGCCACTACTTTTCCTTGTACGGATGTCGAAAGTAATAAAATGTGTAAATTTTTTTTATATCAATTGCGTGCTTGTGATTATCTTATTAGGTAATTGCAAAATGGCAACAAAATAATTTTAAATGTTTTTCGTTGGAAATAATATTGGGCCAGACGTGCTGTTTATTTTTTGCAATCATTTTTTGGGTTGCAATTAATCATGGGTTGATAGGGTCGGCCTTTTGCGACGAAATTTTTTGTTGCTAAGGATGTTCATGGCCTGCTCTGGCCTTGGGCCACAAGTTTCAACCGTTTCTGATTTGGTTGCTATATACTTTTATCGTCGGGCTTGGTACCAACCAACTAGTTAGCGTTTTTGTTGCTGTGATATACAATTTGAATACTTACAAATAAGTCTATCTATACCAAGCTATACGAAAGCAGGTCTGATATGATGAACCTAGCTTACGTCAAGTTTCCAACTCAAAAGATTACTCATAAGCCTAATAATTAAGAGGTTTATGTGTATTTTTTCCCATGTTTTCTAAAACCGTAAAAATTTTAAGTTTGCAAATAACCCAATGTATTTAACGATCCAAAAGAAACTGCCTTCGCAAAATCCGGAACTGATTAAATGTATTTTTTAGATAACTATTAATTTAAGTATAGTTAACATGTATATTAATTTTTACTATTTTGAATACTTTTAGATATTTGTTTTTTATTTTTAAAATAAGTGGAATTTTCATAATTTACGAATTACGAAAAATGTCTCTCATTTTAAAAAAATAAAAAATAAATATCTAAAAGTCTTCGAAAATGTGAAAATTAATCTACATGTTAAATATTGATAATTGCATTTTTTATTACTTTTTATATCAATTTTTCTTCCATTTAAGTAAAAGGGTTTTATGGGGTAATTCTTTGAAACATATGTTTTTCATCCAAGTATTTTATTACGGGTTATTAAAAATATCTTGGGGCATTATGGAATTATTGAGGAAGAATTGCAAATTAGTTGGATGAGTAATATAACAATATTGATACTCGTATTGCATTGATTTGATTGCACACCGGAACATGGATCCGTGCACAAGTTTTGATTGCTGGTCCAGTATTTTTTTTCGTTTAATATATTGGACGGTTAAGATTATTTAAGGAATGATCTGTGCTTGGATTATTAAAATGGATGGCTAATAATGTTGTCATGCTTCTCATGAATGGATCGTTGCTGGAACCACTACGCTGCTGATGTCACTTGGTCAATCGATCATCCACCTAGCTATTAATGGCCTGGATCTGCTTAATGGATTAAGTGCTGATCTCTTGCCTTAGAAAATCATATACTCGAGATTGCTGGATCTTCTTTGCTTTGAAAATTGGAATTGTTAAAAATTAGGCAATGACCAATGGACGGCTATGATTTGGAGCTGACTTTATTTGCGCTGGACACCGCCTTTCTGATGGACGGCTGGAATCCTGCAGGACTTTTAGCGGTCATCAATGGTAAATGATCTTATGCTCTGGAGAGCATTTAGCTCTCAATGATCCCGGGTGCACACATCTTATTTTTTAAATGTTTTTCGAAATTTTTTTTACAAGATTGTTTATCTAGGTGTATTTAATATGTGTATAAATTTTTACCATTTTTGGAGTATTTTAGATATTTATTTTTTATTTTAGAAAATCAATGGCATTTTAAATTACCTAAAATGTCATTGAATTTCAAAAATAAAAAATAAATATCTAAAATACTCCAAAAATGGTAAAAATTAATACATATATTAAATATATTTAGATTAACAGTTTTATAAAAAAAATTCAAAAAAAATTAAAAAATGTGTGTATGCACCGAGGAGTATACGACTAAGTCCCGTAATCAATAGCCTACTACCCAAGTTAGATGCGCATTGCAATTAGAGATTCTTGCGGATTAATCACGCAGATTCAAGAGCATCTTACGGTTTCAACACACATAAAAGGGGTCGGGGAACATCAGTTCTACATCTGGTTTTCCACATCTAATTTCTTAATTCCGACTTTAGTTTTCAAGTTGACAGGTTTGGAGAAGCTTAGGAGAGGAGATTTTCTTTGTGCAAGTCATCCAAATTCATTTTCTTTTGCTTTCTCAATTTTAGATTTTTTTTCCTTTGGTTTCAGTTGAATTTTATTTACGGTTATTGCGCTTAAGCGGAGATTTTCTCCGTGCAAGTCATCCAAATTTATTTTCTTTTGCTTTCTTAACTTTAGATTTTTATTTTCTTTGGTTTTAGTTAAGTTTTATTTACGGTTATCGCACTTTAATTCTTAGTTATAATTTTATTTTCAACAATTTAGTTTAATAAAATTTTCTTTTCCAAATAATTCAAACCTTCATTGTCTCTATGTGGATTCGACTCATCTCATCACTATTCTATGCTATAATTAGTTGTTAATTTTAATATAATTCGGTATAATTTGATATTAGTGATCATGGATGTCTAACGACACACCCATGTTTGTACACCAAATATATCTAGATTAACAATTATATATCAAAACTTAAAAAAAATATAAGAAAACGGGTTTTTGCACCCGGGTACACTGTATCATGATCTTGCAAAATCTCTCTTAAGAATGTCCATTCCATTAAACTTTCCTTTTTGGTAATTCTAAACATTAAAAATTGAAAATGGGCTATAAAGCTATGTTTTCTTTTTAAGAAATAAAAAAAATAGGTATAGATTTAAAGTGGGCGTGCTTTTGAGTCTATTATCTTATAGCTTTTGGTGTTTAAAAATATTATGAAAAGGAACAAAGTTTTATGGATGTCATGCGTAGGGTGGATTTTGCCAATAAAGTATTTAAGACAAAGCTATTAGCAAGATTAAGTTCTTAAGATATAAGTGAAGTGATTTTATGTAATCTCCTCAATTTAAAAAGTATGAATGATTGATAGAAAATTTAATTTTTGTTACATTTAACATCACTTATTTAGCTAGAAGACCAAGTTTTATCCAAATCAAGTATGTGCATTCAAAAATACATTGAATGTATTTGTGTATAAATTAAGAAAAATTATTCACATATATATATATATTAAAATGTAATGACACTTTATAGAATCATTTATCCACACAGTAGTCATATTTTAAATGGAAAAGAGGTTGAAAATTTATTTTTAAATTGCTATTTAGCATTAAAATATTTTATTGTTTTGATTTGTAGATGGAGCTCATGATAATAATTTTAAATAAATAAGAAAGTTTACATGATAATATAAATGATGCAAAAAATAACTGATTGAGTAAATTTTCTATCAACTATCCTAATGTTAAAATTGAAAGAGGTTACAACTTACTTAGAAGAGAGGTTACATATGAGCATAATTAAGTAAAAATCATTTATCGAAAAGAAGGTTATTTGCAAAATTAAGATTCTTGAGCCTATTCATAGTGGTGATGGAACGTAGAATGTGATGTGAAACAGGATAAGGAGGTAGGAAAAAATAGAAAAAGTGTATTAATAATAAAAAAAATTGGGTGGAAAATAAGGAATAGAATAACACACTACAAAAAAATTTATTTTACGCAACAATTCTTGTACGAAAAAAATATTATTTGTTATATATAGCATCATAAAAATAATATTTTTGCTAGATATAAATATTATAATGCCATAGATGAGAAATTGTTGTGTATAATACATAGTTATATGACACAGATTTTTCTCAAATTTTTGTTGCAATTAAGTACAAGCCACAAGGTACCACTGAGTTAGTGGTCACAGAGTTGTTCCATTGTGTGGGTGTCTTTGGTTTGAAGTCTGCCATTTGCATATGGAGATAACTTAGTAGTGGACTTTATTCTCCTGGAATTTTTGTGGGAGCGTCCAACATGTGGGTATTTAGGAATTATTATTAGGAACAATTAAATTATTGGTTAGATATTTATAGAATATTAGTAGAAAAATTCTAAGAATATCTTAAAGCCTAATTGTAATATCATCTTTTATCTAATCTTCTGGTATGACTTTATTTCTTTACTCTTACAAGGGTAAATGCGTAATAGACTCTTATGCCGCTAATCACATGAGTAGCAATGCTGAGTACTTAATTGATATAAAGTCTCGGTCTACATTATCTTCACTTACTGTTGCCAATGGACAAAAAATTCCTATATAAGGAGTTGTAAAAACTCAACTATTCTCATCAACTTTGAATGCTCTATTTGTTCTATCATTAACATCCAACTTACTATCAATCAGTAAGATTATTACTGACTTGAATCGTAATGTTATTTCTCTCTTAACTCTGCGATCTTTCAGGAGAGGACTACGGGTAAAAAGATTGGTGAAAGAAGACTCAGTCAAGAACTTTATGTATTGGATATACCACAACACATCTTTACAACAGAGAATAAAGCAGACCCCTCCCTATTATGGCATAAAAGGACTGGACATCCCTCTAATCAAATCCCGGATACTTTGGATCCTTCTCTTGAAATCAATAACTATAACACCTGTCATTTTTCTAAACAGTATTGATTGTCCTTTCCAAAGCATTCAAACTTCTCAAACTAGTTCTTTGAACTAATTCACTCTGATGTGTGGCGTCCAACTCCAGAGATGGCTATAAATACTTTGTTACTTTCATTGATGGTAAGTCTTGCTCTCCTAGAATATATTTATTAAAATCCAAAAAGCGAAGTCTTATAGGTTTTTCAAGATTACCATAAAATGATTTTGACTCAGTTTAATGCTTCGTTAAAGGTATTAAGAACTGAGAATGTCATGGAGTATGTCAATTCTACCTTTTTTTCTTACCTTAAAGCTTATGACATTATTTATCAAACCTCTTATGTTTGTACACCTTAGCAAAATGGAATTGCTGAAAGAAAAAATAGACATATTCTTGAAGTAACCTAAGGTTTAATTTTTCAAATGAATATTCTTAAATGTTATTTGTCCGATGTTGTTCGTACTAAATATTACCTCATTAATCATATACCCAATTGCATTTTAAACTTCAAATCCCTCCTAGAAATCTTGCAAAGCAAAAGACCTAATTTTTCTCATCTTCGTGTGTTTGGTTACCTATGTTATGTTCATATACAAAATAATGGAAAACTTATTTTTTCATGGATAAAAATGCATTTTCCTTGGTTGTTCCTCTATTGAAAAAAGGATATAAATGTTATGCTCCAAATCTTCAAAAATTATTTATTTCTCGATATGTTTCATTTGTTGAAAATCAAACTTTTTTCAATCTATGGATCAAGTCTAGAGGAAGCTCAATCACAAAGAATTTGCTCCTATGTCTCTTGCAACTGGAAAATTTCTTGCAAATGATGAAGGTAATGAAGATATAAGCGTGGTTCCTCATGAAGACCTTGAAGACCCGGTGACCCTTCCTCGCGTGTCATCACATATTTCAAAATCTCCTTCCAAACTTCAAGATTTTTGTAGTTATCACGTCGTTGTCTTCCCTATTCAAGAATATATCTGCTATGATAACATTTCAGCTGATTATTCTACCTCTTTAGCTCATATTGATTTTCAGAATGAGCCAACCAAGTTTCAAGAAGCAATCAACATACATAAGTGGAGAAAGGCTATGGATGAGGAATTCAAAGTACTTGGTAAAAATAATATATGGAATATTGAAAAATTACCACAATAAAAAAGACCAATTGATTGGAAATGGGTTTATAAAATTAAATATAAGGAATATGATTCTATTAAAAAATATAAGGCTAAACTTGTGGCAAAAAGATTCACTCAAACCCATGGTATTGATTACAAGGAGACTTTTACACCTGTAATAAAAATGAATACTGTTAGAATTTTAATGTCTCTAGTAGTTAATTGAGGATGGTCATTATTTCAAATGGATGTCAAAAATACCTTTTTGTAGGAAGACCAAGAAAAAGAAATGTATATGAATCTTCTGCCTGGACATTAGTTAGAAGGTAAAGAGCAGCTGGTATATCAACTAAATAAAGAAATATATTGTTTGAAACAATCACCAATGGCATGGTATAGTAAACTCAGCATTGCTCTTGAATGGTTTGGCTTTATTAAATGTGTTTCTGATTTGTCAATGTTTGTGCAAAGAAGAAATTTCGAAATTATGGTCATTCTGATTTATGTCAATGATATAATTATCACTAGAAATGACAAGGTTGGCATTTCAGACTTTTAAAGCTATTTTAACAAAAAAATTGATGTGAAGGACCTCGATAAGTTGAAATACTTCTTAGGTATCGAAGTTGCCCATTCTAAGAAAGGATTATTCCTATGTCAAAGAAAATATACATTTGATCTTCTTAAAGAAACTGAAAAGTTGGGTGCCAAATCAGTCGATATTCCTATTGACTATACTATTAAGTTTGCCAGAACAAGTGAATCTTTAAAGAATCCTGAAAGGTTCAAAATACTAGCAGGACGATTGATATATCTCACCAAACCAGATATTGTACAAGCAATCAATTTTGTTAGTCAGTTTATGTGTTCCCTTACTATGGAACATATGAAAATTGTGGATCGAATTCTCCGTTATTTAAGTCTTGTTTGGGAAAAGGAATTTGAAAAAAAACCACATAATCATACTGATGTTTCTTTTCATGTTGAGGTTCTTGGATATGCGATGCAGATGGGCAGAAAATCCAAATGATCGAAAATCCACCACAAGTTATTTTCCATTTGTAGGTGAAAATATTGTAACATGGAAAAGTGAAAAATAAATTATTGTAGCAAGGCCAAGTGCTGAAGCTGAATATAGAGCTATGTCTTCTGCTATAAGTGAATTAATTTGGGAGAAATTAGTATTACAGGAATTGGGTTTCAATACATAGAAACCAAAAAAAATTTTTTGTAATAAACAAGCTGCCATACATATAACATCAAATCCAACCTTCCTAAAAGAACTAAACATATTGAAGTAGATTGTCAATATGTACGAGATAAAGTTCAAGAAAAAAATATTGAAATGCCTCATGTCAGAAGTAAGGATTAGCCTGCGAACATCCTCACCAAAGCTCTACCAAGAAGCAACTTTGAACGGATATCAAAGAAAATGGGTGTCATTGGTATTTATTCTCCATCTTTAGGGGGAGTGTTTTCAAACAAATTGGTGAAAACGGTGAAATAAATGGTCATAATACGGTGTTACGCATGGCCGACTTTAGCATTCGATCATTAATGGAAAATCTTTTTATTAAATATTTTGCCCTCTGCAATACTTTATAAATAGTGGAACAAAGGTAACTCGATATATGATTGAGTGGGTTACCCTATTGATAACTCATGAAAACGCGAGTTATCATGGCCTATTTTAGACTATTTTTGCGTGTTAGTCCAAGGGATTTGACTTAATTTGCATCCATTTAGCTTAATTTTTACTTGCTTTGCATGTTAAGAGCATTATACAATTTTTATGCAGTTTTAGTATAAATTAGATATTTTTAATTCATTTATTTAGTTCATTCAATTTTTGCAGGTAAGACGGGCAAATTACAAGCATGCAGGCGAGTCAAGTGCAGAACAGAGCCAAGAAAATGAGCATGGGGTTGGTGCTCAGGCGCCACCCTGCAGGCCTTTGACCGAATATCCAACACCTCACAAGATAGAAAAGCCTCAAGAGAGTCAGCGATTATGCGCCACTTCACTAACATGCAGACAAATCCATAAGAGTTTTTAGGTCAAAAGCTTCTAAGGAGCTGGTGCCTAGGCACCACTATGCATCTGTATGCATGGGTTTCTGCACGTGTGCTGCGCAAGCTAACCAATATAAATAGACACATAAGGATTCATGCGCAAGAGAGAGCCTGATGGAATAAACACCCAGAGAAGGAAAAGAACTCGTTTGAAGAGTGGATTGAAGAGAAAATTCAACCCCGTTGGTGGAAATTGCTGGAGAACTAGTTTTCTCTTCATCATTCTATTTTTCTTTCTCTGTTTTTCTGGATACTTATAATATGGATGTAAAGGATTTTTATATTATGTCTTTGAGCTAAACTTCCTTTAAATGGAAGTTAGGATGAATTGATATCTGACTATATTGTATTGGTTCTTTAAGATTCAAGAATGAATATTTGATTTTTATATGACTGTGCATTGTGGATTTACCCTTATATATGTGGTTTAATGCTTTTTACAAGATTAGCTAATCCTTGAAAAAGGAAAATCTCTGTTAGATCCATGTGTAGGGCATAGGTTTCCTCTTTGCTAAGGGGAGTTGTTTAATGGATAACCCTATGTAGTCATGAACAAATTATGAACTTATCAATTCCACTTTATTTAATAGCATGGGAACATAGTAATTGAATAAGGTGTAATTAGTTTTATATGCATTGGAAGACATATATAAAGATTATTGAACTTGGACTAATAAATCCCTGCACAATCTAATGAAAATGAATCAATGCGATATAGTTTAGATTCAAGAATTCCAAACTATCCATCTGTCATCCTCAATTGATAACTCATTTTAGTATTCCAGTTGTTCCGTGAAACTCTTTTCTATTTTCTTATTGCAATTGATAGAATTAGTTTTAAGTTTGAAATCTAGATTCTCGACTCACCAAAAGCAACTAAACTGATTAATAATCCTAGTTAGACTATTTCCTCGTGGGAACGATACTCCACTCAGTCTTTATTACTTGATTCAACGCGTATACTTGCATTAAAAGCGAGCATTTTATTAGACATATACGCAGCTCGTCACCTGTGGAGTAGGGTATCCGTGTTAGTCGCGAGTTTATGTTAAAATCTAAGAGATGAGAGGTGAATTGAGTTCTTAAAAAAATCTTAGGTACTTCGATTGTAAACCCCTTTGTTAATTAATCCCTTATGATGAAACGTGCTAGGAGATAGAATGAGATAGTACAAATAAAATATAAAATGTATGCAATCAAACCACCAAGAGACAATAATATATAATGGTTCAGGCAACCTTTTCTACTTTACTTTTTTTAAGCACACACCTCTTGTGTCACGGGTTCTATTATTGTATATTCAATACAATTCAGAACACTCGCTCTCTTCTAAATTTTAGCTCTAGGGAGCATATACAATAATTACTTATTGGTGAGACCTACTCCAATTAACCAAGTCTAATTTTATTTGTGAGATAAAACCAAACCAATCAAGTAAAACCCATTAGTGAGACAAACTCAACCAATCATTTGTTTTATTTCTTCTTGAATTTGGTCTCCAACACTAATCTAAGAATCCAAGATAACAACTCAAAATAAAATAGATAAAAGAAAATTTACACTTGACTAATCAATATATTCCGGAAGCTCCTTATTATATGGAAAAAATGATATTATAAGCTCACTTGAAGTTGTAGCACTTGAAGCTTTACTATTTGTTCAAATGATATCAAAACTTTTGAATATCAGAAGATGTAAGCTCATCTTGTGTTTCTAACTTTCTTCACGTTCATACTTCAATAATATTAATAGAGGAGAAGAAAATCTAGACATCGGAGTAGTGAATGGCGTGTACTTAATGCCCCAACGTTCGAAGTTTTGACCATTATAACTTGAAGTCACAAGTGGAGTTGACTTGGAATGAATGGAGTCGACTGAGGTTGTGACTTCACTTTGGTTAAAATTTTTTATCCACATGTTGTCCACTTCTTTGCATTTGAACTTGCATGCGAAATCGCTCTTGACAGAGACTTACCCAAGTCATAAGTAAAGTCGACTTGGGTTGAGACTTCACTTACAGGCTAAGTTAACTTGAGCTGAGACTTCACCTAAGTCGCAAGTGAAGTCGTAAGTGAAGTTAACTTGAGTTGAGACTTCATTGAAGTAACTGGTGAAGTTAACTTAGGCCAAGACTTCTGTCACGCACTGGCCTCACTGCCAAGGTATTGTCCACTTTGGGCCGTTCCTGTGGACCGTCGCCCGCACGGTTTTGTCCCTCTGGGTTCACGTGCCCGTCCTTCCCCAAAAGGCGCCTCAACAGGACAACCAGTGCCTCCGCTTATAGCCCAGGCTCCCTCCTTCGTCCAAACCAATGTGGGATTCACTCCACCCCCCTTGAGGCCCCAGCGCCCTCGCTGGACACACTGGCCGGATGTCGGGAGTCGGCTCTGATACCATTATGTCACGCACTGGCCTTCCACATCGGTTTGAACGAAGGAGGGAGCCTGGACTATAAGTGGGGGCACTGGTTGTCCTGTTGAGGCACCTTTTGGAGAAGGATGGGCACGTGAACCCAAAGGGACAAAACTGTGCGGGCGACGGTCCACAGGAACGGCCCAAAGCGGACAATACTTTGGCAGTGAGGCCAGTGCGTGACATAATGATATCAGAGCCGACTCCTGACATTCAGCCAGTGTGTCCAGCGAGGGTGCTGGGGGCCCAAGGGGGGTGGAGTGAATCCCACATCAGTTTGGACTAAGGAGGGAGCCTGGGCTATAAGTGGAGGCACTGGTTGTCCTGTTGAGGCGCCTTTTGAGGAAGGACGAGCATGTGAACCCAGAGGGACAAAACTATGCGGGCAACGGTCCACAGGAACGGCCCACAGTGGACAATACCTTGGCAGTGAGGCCAGTGCGTGACAACTTCACTGAAGTCGAACTTGCTATATATATATGAATTTGAGTTCTTGAGACTTAAATTATTTTTTATTTTCATCTTCATATATATAATTGAAGAAAAAATATCTGAACACACTTATACGTATTTATTAGATCCCTTTTAATAATATTTCAATGGTTTGTTAATCATCAAAATCGAATTAATTTTTTTTTTAAACGCACATGATCAACAATTTGAACCACATAAATCTTGTCTCTTGCTCTTGTTTCACTGTATGATTTTTCTCTATCTTCTCAACAATACCATAAATAATTGCTCCTAGATAGATCTCCATCAATTTCTGTATTGGAAACAATGACTTTTTTTGCAACTGCTGGTTTTTCATAGCCATCATAAACTACAACAATCTCCTTCACTATAGCTTGCATCGTCCTCACCTTGGCATCTTCAAGGGTTTTCATTGCCTTGCATGATGATGATACTATTATTGACTATTGGTTTCTTGCCAATGACCTTTCCTTCTCGGTCGACATATCAGATGTGAGCATGGGATCCCTATTATACTCGTCACCTATCGTGCCTAACTTGTGGCCCAAAATCTTCTTTGCATAGGCGGTGGAGATGACTTTTTAGGCTATCTTCCATAGCTGTGTTGGCCCCCCTCGTCAAGATTTTCAAAAAGCAAACTACAAATTTGGTTTTCCTCTCCAAATTAGCATAAGATAGCTTTGCAAAATCTTCTCTAGGTATTTACTCGACAATTCCTGTGAATCACATAAAACCAATTGAGTGCCTCTCTCTCTCCAAGAGATTATAGGCGGTCAATACTCTTTCTTCTTTCAAAGTATTATTCATTTGGAAAAAATATCTATGTTCTAAGTAGCCAAGAACTTGGGTTTCCTGATGAAAAAATTAGAAGATTGAGGTAAGGCTAAAAAAGTGAGGTATCTTATTTCCTTACTCTATTTCGATATTTTGATTTCAGCATTCTCCATGACTCACCTGCCTCTCCTCCACTCGCTGAGGTGAGACCACCGATGCTCCTTTTGATTACTATGCTTGCCTTTCGCGCTCGAACATCACCTTCCCCAGTTCAATCCCTCATCATTCGAGGAGGAATCCTCCTCTGATGAAAAGACATCGCCACTCCCCAACAAAGAACTGTACTTATGATGTTTACGTCTATGAGAGTTAAAGAGCATACTCATACCTATTTGAAGGTCCCAGATTTGTTTCACCATGTTTGACATCTCCTTCTTCAAGGATGAAACTCGCAGTTCGGATCGATGACCTCCTTGTTGACTCAAGGAGCTAAAGTCTCTACCCATAATCGCATGATGTTACGCATCATCCGCCGACCATCTATCTGCTATAAAAGAAGTCCAATGTGCTCACTGCTTGCGTCACGTCCGTGCATGGATCTCTGCACTCTGATACCTTTGTTACGAATTTGCCCGAACTGCAAATTCACCATAAGATTTATTCTTATCAATCTCTCAATAAGATCTAATAGGATACCTCTTATGGAGGGAACATTTTCGAGTTCTTGAAAATACAAGAAAGATTATGAAATTCACAGACCCACAAATGAAGATAAGCATTCCTTTATTTATAGATCTACCGTGTCAAATGCACACAACCAACTCTTTATTATTAACAGACTACTCATATGTACTTGCCAGCTACTCACGTGTTATTAACCTATCTTGCCCAGGAGTATCATAGACAAAGTTGAAGAGGAAGGAGGAGAAGATGAGGCAGGCACTGAACTGGGTGCCCTCAGTGAAGGAGTTGCTGGTAATGCCGATGACTGCAATGGCAAAGGCCCACCAGTAGAGAAAGTGGTTGTAGTAATAGGTTGAGTCAAAAATGTTACTAAGGGAAAAAGTAGTGGGTGTCGATAAAGGGGTTGGAGGTAGGTCTGGGTCCGAATGCGAAGGTGAAGCCGAATAGGTAGTAGGAGATGCTGTCGATGACAACATCATTAACATTGGTGAGCATGATGTTCATGGGGTTCTTTGTGGACAAAGCCAACATAGAGCATGGCGAAGCCAAGCTACATCACAAAAATAAGGTAGACGGAGAAAAGGAGTTAGGCAGTGTTGATTGCATTGGCAACGCTCGTCTCCTATTACGTAGCCTTGGGTATGGGTGTCCAATAGTAGTCTTGATAATTAATTAATATAATGGAAGGAGACAATAGGTAACCAATTGGTATAATTTATACATAAAAGCAGCAAAGCCGATAAGATAAACCAAGAAACAATTTATATATTTCTTATTAGTATATATACACACATTGTGACATTTGTATTACAATCAAGTATCCTTTACCCTCTCCACTACGAAAAAATTTTCTATAATTACTCTGGAACACAAGGGAAATTTTGTAAACCTAAACCCCATTTCTGAGGAAAGATGCAACACCCGCATACAGTGATGGTGATTTGAACTCCTGCTACTACTGTGGTAGGATGGCAGCCACTACCTATGCCCTGGTGGCAAATAATTTATAGAGTGTGTTTAGTTAGATACAAAAAATATCAACTAAAACTTTTCATTCTCCATAATTATCTTATTTTTAATTATTTTTTCACATTTTTCTATATAAACAATTCTATTTTTCAATCATTTCTATACAATTAACTATACAACTAATCTATCTATTTTAACTTTATTCTCTTTATACCTCCTCATTACTCCTATCATATCACATTATTTTCTATAAACTTGAAAATTTCTATCCCTATAAATTTTCATGAAAAATTTTGTCTTCTGCCAAACAAACCCATAATTTTGCAGCCTATCTGCGATACTGAAATAAACACGCCCGCCTTCTCGCCCATGCCAGTTGCCATACTGACACGCCAGGCGGCGACCCCATGTGTTCTTTCCTTTCTCTGTCCAAGTACTTGGCAGATTTTTAGATTTTACTCGGTCGCCTCCGGCGCAGGAACTAACCGATCAAAAAGCGCGCTCCTCAATCGAAGCGAAGTAGAAGAAGGAGAGGAGAGAAATCGTTTTCTAAAATGCGGCGGAGAAGAGATTTCTCTGCTTTTTGCTTCTTCACCTTTCTAGCCGCCTGGAATTGCATTGCGGAGCTTAGATCTGACGCTCAACGCCTTCCCGACGACGAAGGTATGACCATACGACACGCTACATTTCTTCTTCTTGCTTTATAAAGAAAGTTTTCCTTTTTTCTGAAAAATTCGTTTTAAAATACGAGGTTGGAAAAAGCTCTGCAACAGCTTTTTCGGGCGATCTCTGCGTATTCCTCTGTTCATTTCTCAATTTCCATTGCTGTTTCGAGCGATCACGAAGATGAAACACTTTGGGGGTAGAATCATAAAATCGTGACAATTGCCAGCCCATTCATTTTCATTTTTCAATCCCATCTCCCTTGCTTCCCAGGGTACGTTCGGAGGATGAAAGTCGCGGGAAATATAATACTTTTTTTTTTTTTTTGATGAAAAGGAATAACTCTACCCCGACCCCACCCCCCGCGCACATAGAAAGGGGTTCGGGATAGAGTAATCCACAGAATTCATAGCTAAGAAATTGTCAGCATATAGTTTCTCTACAATTTCTTGTGGGGGGTTTCCCCACCATGACATAGAATTCAAAGTAGAGACAGATTAAATCTGCTAAAACATGAGCCACAGAATTCCCTTGTCTCAGAACATGATGAACCGAAATGTGAGCATTGGCTTTAAGAACCGATCTAATGTCGTCAATGATATGGCCCACGGGTGAGAGGATAACACTATCATTGGACAAGAATGAACAAAGGAGGAGCGAGTCAGACTCAATCTGGACGTTCCGAAGCTTTAGATGAATTGCCCACCGAATCCCAAAGAGAAAAGCATTTGCTTCCAATAGTAGAGGAGTTTCCCCCCCTCCATTCCACCTACGTCCCCTGGCCGCTATGAAGTAACCCCGGAAATCCCTGATAACAGCAGCAACGCAGGAAATACCCCTTTCCACGGGACATCTGGAATCAACATTAATCTTGAAAACACCCTCAGGTGGCATAGTCCATCTAGGCACAAGCGGGAAATCCAAGGTGGATTCTCTATCAAGAAGCTGAACCCTCCGCAGATGTTCAATGTAGTCCTTACACCACGAAAGTAAGTCAGCGAACACAGGCCTGATCCCTTCAGCAAGTAGCTTGTTTCTCAAAAACCATACACGCCAGCAAAAAACAATGAACAGAGCCAACTCATCTCGCCTGTTTTTTGAAGCAAGGTTGCTCATGAATTCCTGCACCAAGAGCAACCGCTGACCCGACGGAGCCAAACTTCCTACGATATGTGCAATGCTAGCACAACGCAGGAATAAGTGGTGAGCGTCCTCCGAATACTCCGAGCAAAATAGACATTGAGGATTCACATCCATGCCTCGCCTCGCAAGGTTACACCTGGTAGGAAGAGAGTCCCTGAATAGTCGCCATGCAAAGATCAGAATCTTGCTCGGAAGCCTAGTCTTCCAAATAGCCTTGAAGCATACAGAAGTCGACCTATTTTCGTTCCTCGTCATTAACCATCTGTGAGCCGACTTGACTGAGAACAGACCATTTGTCTCATGTTTCCAAAATATAGCATCCTCAATTTGTTGTCGGGGAAGTGGCACACAACAGACCGACTGCCACCCCACCATTCCAACAGCCGCCATGACCTTGTCCCTATTCCAGCTATGAGTTTGTGCATCAATAAAGAAACTGACCGGGACATCCTCCGGGATGGATAAAGGAAGCGGCCCAGCCTTGCATACCCCCACATCCAACCAATCATCCATGAAGAACTGGATCCTCTTCCCATCCCCGACCCTCCACTTACACCCCCCCTGAATCATATCACGAGCCTTAAGAATACCTCGCCAGGTGAACGAGTCAGACTGCTTTGGCACACAATTCCAAATGTCCGAGTTTGGGAAATATTTAGCTTTGAAAAACTTGAAACATAAGGAATCTGGTCTCGTTGATAATCTCCAAACCTGTTTGGCGAGGAGGGCATAATTAAATGCGTGGAGGTCTTTGAAACCCATTCCCCCCACACACTTAGACACACACATATCCCTCCAGGCAACCCAACACATCTTCCTTTTGTCCCCGTTTTCAGCCCACCAAAATGTCCTGAGCATACCTTTGATAGTCTGACAGAACGACTTTGGAAGCAGAAATATACTCATTGCATATGAGGGGATAGCCTGAGCCACAGCCTTGATAAGCACTTCCCTTCCTCCCCAAGACAGAAGCCGTCCTTTCCAGCCTTGGATTTTGTGGTAAATACGATCCGAAATAGCCTTGAATATCCTGGTCTTTGACCTCCCAAGCCACACCGGAAGGCCCAGATAGCTTTGGACTCCGTGCCCCGAAGACCCCATTCTGCTCGCCCACGCCTCCCGTTCCCACCGCTTCATGTTTGAACTGAAAAATAACGAAGTTTTGTCAACATTCACCAGCTGGCCAGAAGAGGCAGAGTATATCCTTAGAATTTCCATGAATTTCGTAAACTCCCTATCTTTAGCCCGAAGGAAGATAAGTGCGTCATCTGCGAACAATAAGTGGGTAATTTGAGGCCCCCGGAAGTTGATTCTGATTCCATGCAGAGAGCCCTGGGCCACCGCAGAAGAAAGGAGCGCAGATAGACCCTCCACACATAGAAGGAAAAGATACGGAGACAGTGGATCACCCTGCCACAGCCCCCTCTGTGGGTAGAAAAGCCTGGATTTGAAACCGTTGACCTTAACTCTGAAACTAACCGTAGATATGCAACAAAACAACCAGTTAATCCACACCGGGCAGAAATTCATAGCCTCCATAACCCGCCTCAAAAAGCTCCACTCCACCCGATCATAGGCCTTTGACATATCTAACTTAACTGCCAACTCACGTCTTCTTCCCCCTCTGCGCCTCCTAAGAGAATGAATAGCCTCATATTCAACCAACATGTTGTCGGTGATTTGTCGCCCGGGAACGAAAGCACTCTGTTCCGCCCCAATAACCTCGTGGAGAACCACCTTTAGCCTGTTTGCCAGAATCTTAGCCAAAATTTTATACAGCACATTACAAAGACTAATAGGCCTAAACTGCGACAAATCGTGGGCGCCCTTCTTCTTTGGAATCAACATTAAAGTGGTAGAGTTTGCCTCCCGAAGATGCCTTGCCAAGTAGCTATGATCAGTCCCATCCATGAATGCTTTGCACCAACAGAAAATATCCTGTCCAACAATATTCCAATACTGTTTAAAAAACGCCGGTGACATTCCGTCTGGGCCCGGAGCCTTTTTGGAACCCATACTTTTAACCGCTCTAACAACTTCAGCCATACACAAAGGTTGAATCAACCCCTTTCGCTGATCATCAGAAATTTGCCTTGAGATAAGGCTTGAGACCCAGCTCAAGTTCTGAGGATTCGAGGAAGAATATATTTCAGAAAAGTGAGACACAGTCATATTTAGCAAGTCATCTTGGTCCCTAACCTGGTTCCCGTCCTTATCCATTAGTGACTCGATGAAATTTGTTCGTCTCCGGTTCGAAGCCACCCGATGGAAGAAACGCGTGTTTCTATCCCCCTCCATAAGCCAGTGAGCCTTTGCCCGAATGCTCCAGAGCTTCTCCTCATCTTCCAATAAGAGATTTATCTGGAATTTGATTTTCCGAATCTGGTCCTCCCTCACATCAGAATATGGTTGATCAAGCAAAGCAGAAAGTTCCCCTTGCTTCTTAGCGAGTGCCTTCCTGAGGTTGCCTTTCTTCCTACACCATTTGGTTAACTCCGATCCACATCTCCTGATTTTCCAACA